>JAJQQW010000001.1:133595018-133597713 GCA_025583905.1 Ia io
TTTTTTTTTTTTTTTTTTTTTTTTTTTTTTTTTTTTTTTTTTTTTTTTTTTTTTTTTTTATTTTTTTTTTTTTTTTTTTTTTTTTTTTTTTTTTTTTTTTTTTTTTTTTTTTTTTTTTTTTTTTTTTTTTTTTTTTTTTTTTTTTTTTTTTTTTTTTTTTTTTTTTTTTTTTTTTTTTTTTTTTTTTTTTTTTTTTTTTTTTTTTTTTTTTTTTTTTTTTTTTTTTTTTTTTTTTTTTTTTTTTTTTTTTTTTTTTTTTTTTTTTTTTTTTTTTTTTTTTTTTTTTTTTTTTTTTTTTTTTTTTTTTTTTTTTTTTTTTTTTTTTTTTTTTTTTTTTTTTTTTTTTTTTTTTTTTTTTTTTTTTTTTTTTTTTTTTTTTTTTTTTTTTTTTTTTTTTTTTTTTTTTTTTTTTTTTTTTTTTTTTTTTTTTTTTTTTTTTTTTTTTTTTTTTTTTTTTTTTTTTTTTTTTTTTTTTTTTTTTTTTTTTTTTTTTTTTTTTTTTTTTTTTTTTTTTTTTTTTTTTTTTTTTTTTTTTATTTTTTATTTTTTATTTTTATTTTTTTTTTTTTTTTTTTTTTTTTTTTTTTTTTTTTTTTTTTTTTTTTTTTTTTTTTTTTTTTTTTTTTTTTTTTTTTTTTTTTTTTTTTTTTTTTTTTTTTTTTTTTTTTTTTTTTTTTTTTTTTTTTTTTTTTTTTTTTTTTTTTTTTTTTTTTTTTTTTTTTTTTTTTTTTTTTTTTTTTTTTTTTTTTTTTTTTTTTTTTTTTTTTTTTTTTTTTTTTTTTTTTTTTTTTTTTTTTTTTTTTTTTTTTTTTTTTTTTTTTTTTTTTTTTTTTTTTTTTTTTTTTTTTTTTTTTTTTTTTTTTTTTTTTTTTTTTTTTTTTTTTTTTTTTTTTTTTTTTTTTTTTTTTTTTTTTTTTTTTTTTTTTTTTTTTTTTTTTTTTTTTTTTTTTTTTTTTTTTTTTTTTTTTTTTTTTTTTTTTTTTTTTTTTTTTTTTTTTTTTTTTTTTTTTTTTTTTTTTTTTTTTTTTTTTTTTATATTATTTTTTTTTTTTATTTTTTTTTTTTTTTTTTTTTTTTTTTATTTTTTTTTTTTTTTTTTTTTTTTTTTTTTTTTTTTTTTTTTTTTTTTTTTTTTTTTTTTTTTTTTTTTTTTTTTTTTTTTTTTTTTTTTTTTTTTTTTTTTTTTTTTTTTTTTTTTTTTTTTTTTTTTTTTTTTTTTTTTTTTTTTTTTTTTTTTTTTTTTTTTTTTTTTTTTTTTTTTTTTTTTTTTTTTTTTTTTTTTTTTTTTTTTTTTTTTTTTTTTTTTTTTTTTTTTTTTTTTTTTTTTTTTTTTTTTTTTTTTTTTTTTTTTTTTTTTTTTTTTTTTTTTTTTTTTTTTTTTTTTTTTTTTTTTTTTTTTTTTTTTTTTTTTTTTTTTTTTTTTTTTTTTTTTTTTTTTTTTTTTTTTTTTTTTTTTTTTTTTTTTTTTTTTTTTTTTTTTTTTTTTTTTTTTTTTTTTTTTTTTTTTTTTTTTTTTTTTTTTTTTTTTTTTTTTTTTTTTTTTTTATTTTTTTTTTTTTTTTTTTTTTTTTTTTTTTTTTTTTTTTTTTTTTTTTTTTTTTTTTTTTTTTTTTTTTTTTTTTTTTTTTTTTTTTTTTTTTTTTTTTTTTTTTTTTTTTTTTTTTTTTTTTTTTTTTTTTTTTTTTTTTTTTTTTTTTTTTTTTTTTTTTTTTTTTTTTTTTTTTTTTTTTTTTTTTTTTTTTTTTTTTTTTTTTTTTTTTTTTTTTTTTTTTTTTTTTTTTTTTTTTTTTTTTTTTTTTTTTTTTTTTTTTTTTTTTTTTTTTTTTTTTTTTTTTTTTTTTTTTTTTTTTTTTTTTTTTTTTTTTTTTTTTTTTTTTTTTTTTTTTTTTTTTTTTTTTTTTTTTTTTTTTTTTTTTTTTTTTTTTTTTTTTTTTTTTTTTTTTTTTTTTTTTTTTTTTTTTTTTTTTTTTTTTTTTTTTTTTTTTTTTTTTTTTTTTTTTTTTATTTTTTTTTTTTTTTTTTTTTTTTTTTTTTTTTTTTTTTTTTTTTTTTTTTTTTTTTTTTTTTTTTTTTTTTTTTTTTTTTTTTTTTTTTTTTTTTTTTTTTTTTTTTTTTTTTTTTTTTTTTTTTTTTTTTTTTTTTTTTTTTTTTTTTTTTTTTTTTTTTTTTTTTTTTTTTTTTTTTTTTTTTTTTTTTTTTTTTTTTTTTTTTTTTTTTTTTTTTTTTTTTTTTTTTTTTTTTTTTTTTTTTTTTTTTTTTTTTTTTTTTTTTTTTTTTTTTTTTTTTTTTTTTTTTTTTTTTTTTTTTTTTTTTTTTTTTTTTTTTTTTTTTTTTTTTTTTTTTTTTTTTTTTTTTTTTTTTTTTTTTTTTTTTTTTTTTTTTTTTTTTTTTTTTTTTTTTTTTTTTTTTTTTTTTTTTTTTTTTTTTTTTTTTTTTTTTTTTTTTTTTTTTTTTTTTTTTTTATTTTTTTTTTTTTTTTTTTTTTTTTTTTTTTTTTTTTTTTTTTTTTATTTTTTTTTTTTTTTTTTTTTTTTTTTTTTTTTTTTTTTTTTTTTTTTTTTTTTTTTTTTTTTTTTTTTTTTTTTTTTTTTTTTTTTTTTTTTTTTTTTTTTTTTTTTTTTTTTTTTTTTTTTTTTTTATATTTTTTTTTTTGCCACTGCCACTACTTCGACTCTGCAATCGCTGAGGGGCGGGG
>JAJQQW010000001.1:133597813-133618479 GCA_025583905.1 Ia io
TCATTGTCCCTGCATAGTCAGACCTGAGGGGACTCCAGTGATGGCCCTCACTCCTCCCCTACCTCATTGTCCCCGCATAGTCAGACCTGAGGGGACTCCAGTGATGGCCCTCACTCCTTCTCTCCCTCATTGTCCCTGCATAGTCAGAAGGGGACTGCAGTGATCACCCTCACTCCTCCCCTACCTCATTGTCTCTGCATAGTCAGACCTGAGGGGACTCCAATGATGGCCCTCATATCCTCACTCCTCCCCTACCTCATTGTCCCTGC
The DNA here is from genome assembly GCA_025583905.1 of Ia io. Taxonomy (NCBI): domain Eukaryota; kingdom Metazoa; phylum Chordata; class Mammalia; order Chiroptera; family Vespertilionidae; genus Ia; species Ia io. Next base: position 133,598,083 of record JAJQQW010000001.1, read on the forward strand.
ATAGTCAGAGCTGAGGGGACTCCAGTGATGGCCCTCACTCCTCCCCTCCCTCATTGTCCCTGCATAGTCAGACCTGAGGGGACCCTCCAGTGATCACCCTCACTCCTCCCCTCCCTCATTGTCCCTGCATAGTCAGACCTGAGCGGACCCTCCAGTGATGGCTCTCACATCCTCACTCCTCCTCTCCCGAGACCTGCAGTCTGTTGGCTCCTTCCCTGACTAAGGTTTCCTGACTCCCTCACAGGAATACTCAGGAATTTACTCAGAATTCTGTGGAAATGTAGTGAACTGAGCACATGCCCCATGACACCCTACCCTACAACGAACTAAAGCAAATAAATGATAAGGAGACAGAACATATCAAGCATTCTGGGGGCTCCAGGGCCAGCACCCCCCATTCTCATCTGTGAGGTCTTAGGTCAGTATGAAATGATCCCTCTGTTGTTCCATCTGGAGGGTATGAGTAACAATACCTACCTTGGCACCCCCAGTGATAGAATACATTTGAATGGGTGGAACAAGAAGAGCACATCATATGCACTTAACAGATTGTAATACATTTGACCACTAAGGGCATTAGGAGGCAAGAGCAGCAGAAAATGGAATTCAAAGAGGTCTATGCAAATGGATGGGAAATAGACCTGTCTTTATTCTCAGCTACTTATTTCCTAAATTGTGCATGTCCAATTATGAAGCTAGGCAAGAGATCACAGTAATATTAGTATTACATTGGTCCAGATTAGTATTACATTACATTGGCAATGTCACCAATAAAGATTTTCACTTCACATTACATTGGTCTGCATTTCTCAAAGTACTGTTTATGCTCACTACTTTGAAACTGTGGTAGTTATTATGTCAATCACTAGATACTGTTATTCAATGTGTTAATATATAAGTACATATGCTATGTATTCAATATTTCAAAAATATGCCTTATTGTAGTATAACAAATGTTATAATCTTGTGCATTTAATTTTATGCATTTATTAAAAATAATATTATTATCTTAAGGGAGCCACAAAGGACCCAAGGTGCCAAAAGTTTGAGAATGACTGTTTTTAAAACACATTTTATTAATTTTTACAGAGAGGAAGGGAGAGGGATAGTTAGAAGCATTGATGAGAGAGAAACATCCATCAGCTGTCTTCTGCACGCCCCCTGCTGGGGATCGAGCCCACAACCAAGGTACATGCCCTTGTCCGGAATTGAACCCAGGACCCTTCAGTCCCCAGGCTCACGCTCTATCCACTGAGCCAAACCCATGAGGGCAAGAATGTTTTTAAATGGGAATCCATGGGGAATGGAAGGGATTGGGCTGACATGCTGGGTGTTTTCACATTTGTTATCTTACAGACAGGAACACTATGGAGGTTTCTGTGGTTGAGGCACTAGACTCATGAAGAGCAAAAAGTGAAGCCGAGCCCTAGCTGATTATGATTATGTTACCAAAAGTCCTTTGAAAACTCCAGAGGAAGAAAAACTAATGTCCCAAAGGCACTGCAGTTGGATCGCATCATCCCATCTTTTGAGGCTCTTGTACTGAGAGCTTACCTGCATCTGCAGAAGCTAAAAATTCTAGCCTGAAAACAGTAAGCCTCCCTTCTCTGATGGCGCTTGTGGCAGTTAGAACCATGAGAGTGACAGTGGCCTTTCCAGTCAGCTGTGTGGCCCCTTAGCTCACCTGGTGGCCAAGTAGCTGTGAACTGGAAACCTCATTGGGACTCCTTTTAAGTTGCCATGAGTTTATGGTAAGAACTGCTAACAGGTCAAACCAGCTCTTTTCTGACTGGAGGTACGTGAGTTCTAGAGATGACGTGCGGAGCTTGCTTAGAGTTACAAACACAGCTACTAATGAATACAAAAGTATAAGCGAATTGCTCTCTTGTATCCCAGGTACATGTTCCTGAAAATACATTCCTCTGAAGGAGACTAATTGTTATTCGAACCTCTCAACCTATGGTTATTCTGGGCTATAGCACAGTTATGGTGGTTCTCTCCAAGATCATGTTGATCTGTGCTGAGTCTGAAAATTCATATAGATTATTGACTCTCTTTGAGCTCCTAAAATCACTGACATCCATTTTAGGAAGGCACCTACAAGATGCCACTCTCAAGCCTGAGAAAACTGAAACCTAATTGTGAGGTTTAGAAAAATGGTACATGAGTATCCCGGGGAGATTCAATGTAATATTAAATAGCCTCACTGATAAGCATGAATATTCTTGGGATTGGACATGGAGGGCAACAAGTCCTGGAAGTACCAATTTCATGCAGGTTGTGCCCCTGGATACTGGATCTGTTAAAGGGAATGAAAAATCTCTTGGGCTACGAACTCCTGGAGGACACAAATTGCTTTACTCTGCATTTCTCACAGCACAACCTAGCACGGTAGTACCGTTGTGATCCTTGTACATATGTTGACTGCACGCTCATCCACATGAACTGCTTGGGAGGGATAATCCAGTGAACTGAGCAATAACTTGGAGAGAGCTTCCAAAGAGAGCTGTTCTCTTTTCTTACACTTTTAAGTATCACCTATTATGCTATAGGCTGATTTTAACTTGGGGATTGAGAGAGGTATAAAAGATAAAGCTGGCCACAAAGCTCCTTTAGTTTGTATATACTGATTTAGTGTTCATAACCGGTTAGGATGATTGTCATTTTTGTGTAACAAATGATGCAACTAAGGCTCAGAGGGGTTAGGAGCTTTATCTGAGCTCACACAGCTAGCAAGTGCCTGGGGGGCTCTCTTAGAGCCCTTCTTACTCTCCCTCTCCCCACACTCCAGAATAACATTCTTCTCTCCACTTAACTCCCAGATATCGGACTCTGATGGGTCCCTGAGGGATTCCTGCCAGGGAGCTGCCACCTCTGAGCTGCCATCCCTGAAACCCCCTTCCCCAACGAATTTTTCGTTTGGAGCGCGTGGGCCTGGAGCCAGGTGAGGCTAGAACCTCCATTTCAGAAGCTTTCTCTAGAATCCGTCACTGCCGTTACTCCCAGTAGAATCTGTTTCAGGAAGAGGTTTGTCTGCGCGGGACAGCGTTGCCATTCATCACTGCAGGAGGGCAGAATCGGGGGCTGGGGGCCGCCCGACGAGAGGGGAGGGGCCAGGGGGCGGCCCCCTTGTGACCAGCCCTGAGGAGAGGTCAGGAGAGGAGGCTGGCTGAGGAGCGCCTGGACAGCAGCAGCTGCTGACGTTCTGAATCACGCGCCTGGGGCCCAAGGTAACCCAGACCTTTAAACAAACAGCGGGGCTGGGGGCGCTGCGGGGCGGGGGCGGGAAGGGGCAGGGACTTTTGAGGGCTGAGTAGTGAGGATGGGGGTGGCCACGAACGCGTGGAGGGCGTGAGAAGGATTCCAGATTCTCGGAGGAGTCCCTGGGAATGAGGGTGCTGAAGCCAGAAGCGAGGTGTGAGAGTGAACACGAGCGCGAAGGAGCGTTGAGAGGGCGCAAGAGCGTGGCTGACCCTAAGACTGCGCCTGGAGGTGGGGGAGAAGGTGGAACCCAGACAGCCCCGGGAGCATAGGTAAGGTGGGAGCAGGGGGCCATTTTCTTCCCGAGCCCATTTTCCATAGGTGGCCCCCTTTCAGCCATTTTCAAGGTAAAATGTAGACACAAGTGTGTTTTAGGATCTAAGGAATGAACGCCAGAGGAAGCTGTACCCAAGTGAGGCTGCTCCAGGCGCAGTCCAGGCAGTCAGAGGGTGGCGCCTTTTTTTAAAGATTCCATCTCTTTCCACCCTAAAGCTCAGGCTGTACCCCCCCCCCCCCAACCTTTCCCACCCTCCTTCTGCCTCCCCCTCACCCCTACCCCCACCCCAACCATCCCTCCTCAGCCCGGGCACCGTCCGATCGCCTTTGAAGCATGTAACCGCCTCGGTGGCTCTGCACACTAGCTTGGGAACCTCTGAATAGAAGGGGTGGAGTCTGCAGCGGCCGCGGCTCCGCTCGGGGCCGGTGGGAGGGTTCCGGGGGCACTCGTGGCCCGCCGCGGCCCGGAGCTGGCCCCGATCGTTCACAGCGATCGTCTCTTTCCTTCTACAGCCGCAGCCCGATTCCGGACGCCTCTCTCCCCAGCCCGGCGCTGAGCTGATGGCCCAAGTTCGAGAAGCTTCCTTGCCCCCCGCCTCTTTGGTCCGCTGGAGCTCGGGAGGTAGGGGAGGAGCCTCCCCCGTGGAGGCGGCCGTGAAGGCAGGGGAGATGGAGGAGGAGGCGGCGGCAGCGAGGGCGATGAAGGCGTGCGCAGGCCGGGAAGCTGCGGAGGTGAAGCTGCAGCCATTACCAGAGCGCAAGCCCGCGCCTGAGAACTTGCCTTGGAGGAGCAGCAGCCGCGGCGAGGAGAAGGTGCTCCCTTCCGCCCCCCCGCGCTGGCTCAGCAGCTCCTCGCCCCTTGGCCCGCGCCGCAAGCCCCGCCCTCGGCCCCAGCCCTGGGCGCGCGCCCGTGGCCCGCCCGCGCTCTCGATCCCACCCCCGCCCCCGGTCCATCCTACCCCGCTGCCTCCCCGACCCCGGCCCTGGCGCAGACCTCGCCGCAGATCCCGCCCAGCGGCATCCAGGCCCCAGCTGAGGCAAAGCGGTCCTGGTGACTTAGGCAGCTCTGGGGATCGAAGTGGCTTTGGGGACTGGCTGCTGGAGGTGGAGTTTGATCAGGGTCCCACAGGCTGCTCTCACGTGGAGAGCTTTAAAGTAGCAAAGAACTGGCAGAAGAACCTCCGGTTGATCTACCAGCGTTTCGTGTGGAGTGGGACCCCGGAGACTAGGAAGCGTAAGGCAAAGTCGTGCATCTGTCATGTATGTAGCACCCATATGAACAGACTCCACTCTTGTCTCTCCTGTGTCTTTTTTGGGTGCTTTACTGAAAAACACATTCATAAACATGCAGAAACAAAAGAGCACAATTTAGCTGTAGACCTCTATCATGGGGTTATATACTGCTTTATGTGTAAGGATTATGTATATGACAAAGACATAGAGCAGATTGCCAAAGAGACAAAAGAGAAACTTGTGAAGTTACTAACTTCCACCTCAACAGATGTTTCTCAGCAGCAGTGTCTGGAATCAGGTGTTGAAGAGAAGCGATCCAGCTGTGAGTCAAAGGAACAGGAGCCAAAATTGGTGAAACCCAAGAAAAAGAGGAGAAAAAAATCAGTCTATACTGTAGGCCTGAGAGGGCTAATCAATCTTGGGAACACCTGTTTTATGAATTGCATTGTCCAGGCACTTACCCATATTCCTCTACTGAAAGATTTCTTTCTCTCTGACAAGCACAAATGTATTATGACGAGCCCCAGCTTATGTCTTGTTTGTGAAATGTCTTCGCTTTTTCACGCAATGTACTCTGGGAGCCGGACTCCTCACATTCCCTATAAGTTACTGCACCTGATATGGATTCATGCAGAACACTTAGCAGGGTACAGGCAGCAGGATGCCCATGAGTTCCTTATCGCGATCTTAGATGTGCTGCACAGACACAGCAAAGATGATAGTGTTGGGCAGGAGGCCAATAACTTCAACTGCTGTAACTGCATTATAGACCAAATTTTTACAGGTGGCTTGCAGTCAGATGTCACCTGTCAAACTTGCCATAGCGTCTCTACCACAATAGACCCATGCTGGGACATCAGTTTGGACTTGCCTAGCTCTTGTGCCACATTCAATTCCCAGAGTCCAGACAGGGCTGACGGCGCAGTGGGTAGGAATGACCACATACCAGGCATCCCCTCACTCACAGACTGCCTACAGTGGTTTACAAGGCCAGAGCACTTAGGAAGCGGTGCCAAAATCAAATGTAGCAGTTGCCAAAGCTACCAGGAATCTACCAAACAGCTCACAATGAAGAAATTACCCATTGTGGCCTGTTTTCATCTAAAGCGGTTTGAACATCTAGGCAAACAGAGACGAAAGATTAATACTTTTATCTCCTTTCCCTTGGAGCTGGACATGACTCCATTTTTGGCCTCCACGAAAGAGAGCAGGATGAAAGATGGCCAACCACCAACAGATTGTGCGCCCAACGAGAATAAGTATTCCTTGTTTGCAGTGATTAATCACCATGGAACTTTGGAAAGTGGACACTACACCAGCTTCATCCGGCAACAAAAGGACCAGTGGTTCAGCTGTGATGATGCCGTCATCACCAAGGCTACCATTGAGGACTTACTCTACAGTGAAGGGTATTTACTGTTCTATCACAAACAGGGTCTAGAGAAAGACTAGTCTTATCAGGCCACTTACCAGAACAAAGTAAAAGAAATAAATAGGCAAGGATCCTACCTGGACTGGACGATGACAATACCTATACAACAATGAGCACCTCTTGAAATATCACAAAACCTCCTGGAATGGACAATGACAACAGCACCTATATGACAATTAGCACCTTGATGTAAAGAACGTATTCCCACGGCCCGTGGGAAAAATGAATACTAACTAGTGACCAGCCTTAAATGGGAGGAGGAAGGAGTGGTCGAAAATGGTCACATAAAGCATAGTTAAATGAAAAGAATGTTTTAGGTATACAGAGTGGGAATAGGAATGTTCTAGAACTACTATATGTCATTTGTTTCTGTAAAATATACTGTGGGAAATCAGGGAGTACTCTTCAGCAAAAAGCTTCACAATTGGTATTCCAGCTGTGGCTGACCAAATAGTTTGGGGGGGAAAGAATAATATTTTAAAAGAGATTCTAAAAAGCTTTAAAAGAAAAACATTTAAAAAACATTTTTTAAAAAATTTTAAAAGAAAAATGTTTTTAAATGTTGGAAGTTCTTAAGTTGGATATTTTTAAATGTTTTAAAAATTAAAGTTTTTTTATTTAAAACTTCAAAACTATTAAAATAAGGCTTAAAAACACTTTCAAAGTTCTTAGTATAAAACAGGTAAAATGAATAAAATAAGGGAAAAGATTAAAAGTGGAAGTTTACCAAAAAAAGTGAAAGAATCAGCTTTAAAGTTAAAAAGTTAAAAAAGAACAAAACTTAATTTTTTAAAGAAATAAAATGTTAAAATAAATCATGTAAAATTGGAGTATAAAATATGTGTGTTGAAAATCAAAGGCTAGACTTTGAAAATGTATTAAGAAATAAATTTTCAAAAAGTATAGATTTAAGTTTAGAGAAAAGTATAAAAGCAATGTTCAAAATTAGTCAGGATGAAGATAGAAAATTTTCTTAAAATTTTTAAATTGAAAAGATCTAAAAAGGAATATTAGAGAATAGAAGATTTAAAAATATACAAAGAACTTTAGACAAGTTGAATTTGAAGGAGTTAAATAAAAACTAAATATTTAATAAAGGGTAAAATTTTAAAACCTTTAAAAATAACATTTAAAGAAAAATTGAAAAATGAAAAAATTAAATATATTTAAATAGAAAAATCCTAAAATTAAAAGCTTAAAAGTTTGGGTTTTTGTTTTGTTTTGTTTTTTTTACAAAAATTTAAGCATATTAAAATACATACGGGTATGAAAGAAGTGGAAGAGACAGAAATAATTTGACAAAAGGGTTTGTAAATATATATTTTTTGAGTTTTATGTTACACGAATAGAATTTTGTAAAAAAAAAATAGACTTTAATAATCATCATTTTACAATTCAGTTGTGAGATCACTGCAAGCCTCAACCCTAGCCTACCCTCTCTTTTCAGGTTCCACATGCCATCTGATTTCCTAAAGGAACTAGAGCTATTTCTTAGGCGGGATCAACAGCATCTGAGAAAGATGAATATAGTAGGGATTCTCTCCCATTTAGAACTGCATTCACACAAATTATTCCCTTCTGAAGGGGGCTTTTCACAATTTAGTGGCTTATGGATATTAGATCACAACTGTGAAACTCTAGCCTTGATGTTTGAGCCTGATGGCCATTGAGAGGTGGCAGGGACCCATACCTTAGGACCTCCCACCTTCCTCTCTCCTCCTTCCCTCTCCATGGAGAAACAAGACCTTTAAATTTCCACAGTAGAGCTATGGGTTTGTGATTAACAGTTCTACTCATTCCTTACTCACTTTTTCCTTCTTCCATCATTCATGCCTGGTTTCCTGAACCCCTCACTTACTTGACCTTACCTACTACATCTCCGTGTCCCAGCCTGTAAGGGCTCCTTCCTTCACTGTTCACCTGGTGGCTTCTACTCCTTTGAGACTCATCAATGACGTTTCTGGAGCCTTCCCTGAATGCTATAGGCAGGTATAAGTTGGAAAATTGTTTCTCCCTCACCTGTGTTTCCCTTTCCCACAGTGCCTCCAAAGTACTTTGTCTGTACCTCAGTGATAGTACTTATTCTACTGTGATTCTACCGCAGCTTTGTGATTGTCTGCCCCTCTGCATCAAGCATTCTGAGAACAGGGGCCAAGCCTTATTCATTTCTGTGTTAATAAATGGTTGTTGACTATGAAAATGAGTTCAGTTATTTTTTCTATTCGCCCTCTCAGCAATATTCTCACCCATTCACTCATCAAGCCCTCATTAAGTGCTCAATACTATGAAACTGTGTGATCGGTGTTGTATTTTACTCAAAGACAGTGTATCAAATGCTATTCAGCTTACAGGGGATGACTTAAGAAAGGAGGTGCTCAGTGGGGAAATAGCCAGGTTGTATGGAGGGAATCTCGGGTACAATTCAAGGAAAAGATCTAAGAATTGGTGGTTATGAGATATTGGGAGGCAAGGGGGAGCAGCAACTGAAACACAGAGCTGGGCTCTGTGAGTGTGTGTGTGTGTGTGTGTGTGTGTGTGTGTGTGTGTGTGTGTGTACAGTGTCTCTTACAACACTGTATCACCTCTCCATGGTGTACCACATTAGTTTACCTTCCCAGGAGACAGTGTACGTCACCATTTCATAGTGTTTTATAGTACATGGCACATCATGACTATGCAACAGAGGAGTGATGCGTGGTGGCTGTGTTTAGTGGAGAGCTCTAGTTTGTCTGCTTAGCACTCTAGCCCTTTCCATTCTTTGTAGTTTCAGCTGGGCCATCAATCACTTTGCCTTGCTCCTCACACGCCTCCCCAGAGTTGGGCATATCACTCATGCTAGGGCTGATTAGAGTTCTCAATTTCCCCACTGCACCACGCACACACCTCCAACAAGAGTGATTCTTCTGCGGATGGCCATAGGACCCAATAGGAGCCGATGCAATCAGAGTTCATTGCTGAATTGAGTATATATAGACACTGGGAGAAAGAAGGGTCTTGCTCCTTACCTTTGCTCCCCACTCCACAACCCATGCTGGAATCTCTAGGCTAAGATGGCATGAAATCTGGGACTCTGATAGGTCGATACCATATTATTAGGAGAAAAATAGAATCTGATGGGGAGAAAGTCTGGAGAGCATCATTTGAACCTTGTGAATCTAGCTGTGCTTGAAGTTCCCAGTTATCTGGGCCAATATAGCCCTTTGTTTCACTTAAGATAGTTTGAGTCGGGATCCTGTCACTTGCAGCCAAGGGTTTTGAACATACTAGCTAAGCTATATGGTTAGTTGGGGGCATCCTGTTCCTAAGGCCACAAAGGTAGAGAAAGTAAGGAAGATTGACCTCTTATATGACTCCATCATAGAAGATTGAGAAAACAGAGCAGGTCCCTGCATGCCTTTAAGAAGCAGGTGTTAGTTCAGCCACTGACCTATACTAGGTTTCAAACTTTACAGCAATGATGTAATTATTCCCAATTAAAGAGAAAAAAGGCAATAATATGTCATGAGTACCAAGATAGGCCAGGCACTATGGTAACTGCTTTACCTCTATTTACCTCACTGAGTCCATACTACAATCCTGGGAGACAATCATTAGTGAACATACTTCACAGATTGAGAAGGGGAAATTCAGAATGAAAAAGTGATTTGCTTAAGTTCACTGTAGTATTTTAAGTAGTGGAGCCAGTATTCAAACCCAGGTCCCCAAAGCTCATGCACATTCCATTACAATCTAGTACAGATAATATAGAAAAAAAAATTTTTTTTTGCCTTTCCTCATGTTGCTATGGAAGAGAACCTATACCAGGATGGTGTAGAAAGCAGAGTCTTTGACAAATCTGGATGCAGATAGCATGGAATGAGTGATCTATCAAATGATAACAAAATTGCCCACGCTACAGGTGAATGTGCCTCTATACCAATAGCTGATTCAGATAGTCAGATCAGGCTAAATGACTTTCCTAAGGATACTCAGAATGGATGAGGCCAAATCCTATTTCATTACTAGGCATAGTCTCACTCAATGCCATATACTTGGCAGAGCACCAAGACCTGGCTGTAAGACCTTACCTTTTCACTGTCTGTGAAACCGTCAGCTCTCATTACACCAGATTTCCTTTCTAGCTTCAGTACTATGGTCAGAACTTTGTGTGTCACTTTCACCACTCACCTTGTTTTCCGAGAGTGCCCACAATAACAGCCCCTCAACCACAGATCCCTCCCACCTTCCTGTTGGTGAGGAGCTTACCCATTAGGATCTGGTTCCTAGGTGGTTCAATATTGATTCCCAATGTCCACCTTCTGTTATTTCTGAACTACTTTCAGTTCTTTTATCTTGATTCCCTTGCAAACACACAGTGGTAGCTACTCTGAGCTAGGGCTGAACTATGTGTCTGTAAATCTCTCAGGCTTACCCCAGTATATGATAGGTGCGTAACATGCTGGCTGAATGAATGCATGAATGATTAAGTAAAAATAAATTCCATCCTATACTCAGCTTCAGTAGTTGACTTCATGTCCTTTTTTCCTAAAGTCAAAAAAACTCATAAGAATTCCTGATTTACCCTCACCAGCCATATTAATGCACTTCTGTCTCCATCCATCCTCCACACCTCCACTGTAGTTTCAGAGGGAAAAGAATCCTGCCTTCTTTCTGATGCTGCACCACTAGCCTCTTTCCTCTGACCCATTCCTGAAAGTCAAGGGGCTTTGCTCTCAAATGCTCCCCTCTATTCCAGCAATAGCCATGTTTTCTCTAGACAGTTAATATCCAACAACTAAACATCCTAGACTTTATGTGATGGTTCTTCAAAAACTTTACCCCATCATCTCTACAAGGCATAAGAAATGTCCCTCAGGTATTCTTTTATATATCTACTAGAGGCCCAGTGCATGAAAATTCATGCACTGGAGAGGGGGGGTCCCTCAGCCAGGCCTGCCCCCTCTCATAGTCCAGGAGCCCTCAGGGGCGGGAGGCGACCCAGCAATCGGGAAGGCGATGTCCCCATCACACCTCTGCTGCTGCCACTGCTGTCAGCACAAGCCTCGGCTGGCCCTGGTTACCTGAGCCTTGGGCGGCCCTGGGCAGCTAGGCGGCTGCTGTCTGAGGCTTGCCTGCACCTCGGGCTGGCCCTGGGCAGCTGGGCAGCCACCATCTGAGGCTTGCCTGTGCCTTGGGCTGGCCCTGGGTGGCTGAGCAGCTGACATCTGAGGCTTGCCTGCACCTTGGGCCGGCCCTGGGTGGCTGGGGGGCTGAGGGGACTGGGGGACTCTGGTGGCAGGCATGCAGAGTGGCCGGGCCCAGGTGGGCCCGGCCATGCCGCACGCCTGCTGCCCCAGCGGGGCTGAAGGGACTGAGCACTGCCATCTTGTGGCTATGGGCACCACCATCTTTTGAGGGCGTGGCAGTCAATTAGCATATTCCCTCCTTATTGGCTGTGGGCGCCGCCATCTTTGTGAGGGCATGATGGTCAATTAGCATATTCCCTCTTTATTAGATAGGATTTCTATTGGTTTCAGAGAGAGGAAGGTAGAGGGAGAGAGAGAGAGGAACATCAATGATGAGAGAGAATCATTGATCAGCTGCCTCCTGCTCGCCCCACACTGGGTATTGAGCCCGCAACCCAGACATGTGCCCTGACCCAGAATCTAACCATGACTTCCTGGTTAATGAATTGGTGCTCAACCATTTAGCCATACTGACTGGGTTCCCTCAAATCTTAATACTTTCTCCTGGAGTGTATATTTTCCCCAGAAGAGACCAAAAAAAGTCTCTGTAAGATCTTGATTTGAGCTTCACATTTAAAACAATTCTTAACCTTTTCATGATGTTTCTGTTTCTGATATTATTTCTCTCATTCCTTTCACTGCCAAGCTTTTCTATACATATTTGTCTTATGTCATTTCCACTCACTTCCTATACCATTTTTAATTCTCCACATGGCTTCTGCCTGTACCACTCTATTGAAACTACTCTGGATTGAGTCAAAAATGACTTTTTCAGTTTTTTTATTCTGCCATGTTGGCTACCAGGGGGTATGCCCAGTCTAAAGGAAGGGACTGGGGCTAAGGGTGAAGCAAGTGGATTTGAAGAAGGGATTGCATTGCAAATCAAATTGTAAAAAAGCTGGATTGCATTTTAAAAGTACCAGAGGAGTTGGTGTTACCAAGCACAGGTGTAAAGAATCCTTTCTGTGTAGAATTCAGGCTTTATTGAGAATTTAATCATATCCTAATTGATCTGTTTTCAGAATGGTCTACTTAAAAGGAGATACACTTTTATTCTATTTGCAAGCTTATCTTTTAAAGCTTCTTGCCACACCTCTGATAGAGAATTAAACTGACTGGCCTGCAATTTCTACTTCTCTGTGATGGGGGAGGTGTGTGTGGTGAGGGAGGCCCAGACAAGAGGAGATGATGACTTTGGGGCACCAGGCAGACTTGAACTGAAATCACATCCCAGATCCACCACTTACTAACAGGTGACATTGAAGCAGTCACAAAACCTTGTGCACAGCCCTCCAAGGGATGTTGGGAGGTCTAAATGCAAGTGTTTTCAAGGCATTTAGTACAGAGCAGGGCATATGGTTGGAACTAAAGAGGTCATCTGTTTCGCCTCACTTTTCAGTGTCTAAACATTCCCTTTGTTCCCCAGATATCCTTAGGATATGATAACTGCTAGATCTCTGGAAACACATTTTCCTACAGACCACAAGGGCATCACCCAAGTAGATATCTTTCTATAAATCCTCCTCAGCCAGGTTCCTCCTTACCTCACCGAGTTTTTCTCCTCCTGTGCTACAGGCACCTCAATGGGGTCTGTCTTAATATTGGCTCTACTTGACAAACAAGGAATATGAGGCACAGAGAATTCAAATGTATTTCCTCAAGTCACACAGTAATTAAAAGAGAGAACTGTGGCGTAAAGCACTGAGCCCAGGTCCCTAACCACCAGGTTTGGCTGCAACCCAAGAACTCATTTGATTCCTCTGGTTTTACTGGAATAATATCCAGGTAATGCTCACCTCTGAGTCCACCAAATTTATGCACTTGTAGAATATGAGAATTGAGCGAATCCCCACAGAGCCTTTCTCCTTCAGGTTTTTCACTGCTTTAAGGATACACTGGCCCAGGGAGAGATGAAGTGATGTGCTCAAGGTCAAACGGGGGATCAATGGCATAGCCAGGAGCACAACACAGGTCCTGGGATTCTCTTATTCCATGCCAAATCTTCTGACTGCCAAGTTTCTCTGTAAATATTTTATCTCCATTGCTTATCGTATCTCAGAATCTGCATCCTTCTAGGCTGGGTCTGGATCCCCGAGGACAACAAAGCCCAGGGACAACAGTAAGTACATGGCTCTGACTGTTGCCAACAGAATTCTTCCCAGAGATAAAGGTGTAATAAGGGCACTGGAAGCACGCTGATAATTCTGGTCTCAGGGCTGCAGCAGGCAGAAGATCTTCACCAGACCCGACAATAAGTGAAGCTCTATGATTGGATAGGCCCTATCCGATAGGGTGATGGAAAGGTGGTTGAGGAATTCTTGACAGTTGCCCTTTTTAGGACATGGGAAATCTGTTCTTTTACCAACTTTTGTTAACACTGGGTCTTGGTTCTTCCTCCATAATGAGATGCAGCTTTGGGGGCAGATGTTAGTCTTATAGGGCTCTTGTATGCTAGTAGTGTGGGGACACCCTCCAGCTCATCTCCACACTTCAGGTCCAGGCCTTGAAATAATTATATTTAGCCCCAAGCCTAGATTACCCCTACCATGGTGAAGAATTGCATCAGTGCCTGGCTCAAACAAGAAACTTCTTTGTAGAAAAGGCTTGTTTGGCTGGAAAAAAAAACTGAGGACAAAAGTCTCTCAAATGGAGTCAAGGATCTCACCTGTATGTTTACCTGTTTCCCCATTACCAGGGCATCCTGGTCCTCCTAATGTAGGGCATATTACAACTGCCTGGGAGTACAGACACAAGTGTTCTTGTGCAAGTTACACATCATCTTCGATTCATTCGGCCCAAGTAAGAAAAGAGGTGGTTTGTTTTGATTGTCCCCAAAGGTTTTTGCAAGCTTTAAAACTGTATGAACTATTAGCAATTCTTACCTATAAACTCATGGCAACGTAGCAAGAACCTTACAAAGAAAGAAAATAAAATACAGCATGTTGATCATAGTTTAAAATATAAAGTTGTCTTCTATTTTAATGTGCTGCATAAGGTTTCTGACCTTGATAATTTCAACCAGCTACTGTATAATAGATAATTGTTATGTCCTACTTTTTGTCATTGTAATCAGTGCTGCAAAGAATATCCTTGCATACATTATTTCACACATCTATGTATTTATCAAATACCTGGAAATTTATTCAGAAGCTGTTCCTTGTGTGTCTACTGAGTGCCAGGCTGAGACAAACCTACTCCCTGCCACCAGGGAGCTCACACTTCAGCAGGGGAGACAGATATATCACCAGACAGGGATAGCCAGGAAAGGAGAAGGCTAGTGGGGAAGATGGGGTAGAGCAGGGGACAGACATTAATCACAGGAATTAGAGTGATGCTGAATAAATAATCTCTAATGTGAGGTCAAGGACTTGTTCTCTCTGAGTCATCTTTACTCCTTGGTGCCTGATGCCTGGCACAGGGTTTGCCATAACAGGAGGCTCAGTGACAATTGACAAAAGGAGTTGACTAGTCCTTCAGTTTCAACACTGAGATTAGATGTTGGTCCCAACATCTCTCCTGATTTGCTGTGTGAATATGGGCAAATCGTGTCCCTTTCTGGTCCTTTCTTCTTTTATAAGTTATACGGGAGGTGCCACAGGCATAAAAGAGTCACTTGGTAGTTAGACCACAGCCTGTGGATTCCAACATGGGTTTTCATCCTGACTATCCACCACTGGCTGAGTAACCTTCATCAGATTACTTAAACACACTGTCTTGAATTCCTCAACTATAAAACGAGGCCAATGGTAACAGTAGCACCTCACTTTTACAGTTGTGGAGGTATGTCAATAGATAAAAGTATCAAGTGCTTAGCACAGAACCTGCTACATAGTAAATGATAAATACCTGTAAACTCTGTGCTCCTTTCAAAACATAAACATATTTTCAACTCATGGCCTTTGTGCTCATTACTCTACCTGAACCAGTTTTTCCCCATAGTTTGCCTTTTCTACATTCAGATTTCTGTTTAAATACCACATACACAGCCCTATCCTAACCAGCTATCTAAGGTAGCAAAACCCTGTCAATCTATTTTCCTTTTCCAGGCATGTTTTCTTTATCCCTCTTATTTTTACTAACCAATTTATAATATACTAGAGGCCCAGTGCATGAAAATTTGTGCACTGGGGTGGGGTTCCCTCAGCCTGACCTGCCCCCTCTCACAGTCCGGGAGCCCTCAGGGGATGTCCTACTGACGGCTTAGGGCCTAAGCCCAGTCTGGCCTCCCTCTGCAAGAGGCTACCGGGCGATCAGGGGAAGGCACTGCCCCCATCACCCCGCTGCTGCTGCTGTTGCTGCTGCCTCTGCTGGCCTGCCCTCGGCCCTCCCAGCCTCCACAACTGCCTGACCGGAAGGACGTTCTGCTGTCCGGTCTAATTAGCATATTAGGTTTTTATTATTATAGATATTTACACCATGTCTCCTTCAATAACATCAAAGTGGCTGAAGGGGGGTTTTCTTTATGCTCACTGCTATATTTGTGGTGCCTAGAAGAAAGCCTGACACATATTAAATCACTGACTAAATGCAAAAACAGTTTAATGAGGTGGTTACTATTCACTTACCCATTTTACAGATGAGGTGAAGATATTTACCCAATCTCACACAGCTAATAGTTAAGATTTAATCCTGGTCATCTGACACAAGATTCCACTCTCAACCAGAATTGTTTTGTTTTTGCACATGATGTAAATGTTGAATGCAAATGGTCCTCAAAAGTTACATATATGCAAAAGTTTAAATTACTAAACACACACATTCCACGGAATGACAGTTTTGTTCTCTTACATGCATGAATCAAATAAGTAAAATTTGTAGACACCAATGATGAACAAATTAAATGATCATCAATGCATGAGTTTTACACAATAATGAATTTGAAATAACAGAAAGTTTAAAAATATTTTATCTGAGCATTCAAAGAACAAATGAAAGAATACTCAGAAATGTCATCAGAATTTTAAAAAAGATCTATAGTATAATAACAAATTATGTTCAGCAATGAAATATTAATGGAACTTCAAAAATATATAGTGTATCTTTGCAACTTAGACTAATAGTGTTTCTTGCAGAACCTGTCTACTGCAATGAAAAGACAACTATTTAAAAATATTATGAATAAAAAAATGAAGCTTTGGCTGACCAGTTTTTTTTAGGCTGTTCATAACCCTGGTCACAGCCTTAGGAGATGAGAAAGCATAATGTAATAAATAATGATACACATGTTATAACTTTAACACAAATTATGAAACATAGATGTTTATTTTCAATGACATTTTGTTTTTTCCTTTTCTGTTTCATAAATGCTATTATTTAAACAAAATAATAATGGAACGAGTAAACAGTGGCAAATAGTAATTGGCACTAGAACAAATTACATAATATGTGTGAAAAAATATAACATTTTATAAAGCTTTTTTGTCCTCTAAAACCATGAGTTCTTTTAATTATTTTTTAAAATTTTGTTGAGTATTACAATCATTCTCATTTTTATTATCTGAATCCTTAGGAAACATGATCCCAATATTCACAGTATTGCAAGTTGAACTAGCACTATCTCAATACAAATAACAACAGCTGGTACACATGCAAAGTAAAGACAGACTGTAAACGCTCATAATACAGTGGGCTTACGTTACACAGTTCTTTTATTCTATATATTTTTGGAATTTCCCAGATGAGAATGGGGGGTGCTGGCCCTGGAGCCCCCAGAACGTTTGATATGTTCTGTCTCCTTATCATTTTTTTTGCTTTAGCTCTTTGTAGGGTAGGGTGTCATGGGGCATGTGCTCAGTTCACTACATTTCCACAGAATTCTGAGTAAATTCCTGAGTATTCCTGTGAGGGAGTCAGGAAACCTTATGCAGGGAAGGAGCCAACAGACTGCAGGTCTCAGTAGGGGAGGAGTGAGGATGTGAGGGCCATCACTGGAGGGTCCGCTCAGGTCTGACTATGCAGGAACAATGAGGTAGGGGAGGAGTGAGGGCCATCACTGGAGTCCCCTCAGGTCTGACTATGCAGGGACAATGAGGTAGGGGAGGAGTGAGGGCCATCACTGGAGTCCCTTCAGGTCTGACTATGCAGGGACAATGAGGGAGGGGAGGAGTGAGGGCCATCACTGGAGTTCCCTCAGGTCTGACTATGCAGGGACAATGAGGGAGGGGAGGAGTGAGGGCCATCACTGGAGTCCCTTCAGGTCTGACTATGCAGGGACAATGAGGGAGGGGAGGAGTGAGGGCCATCACTGGAGTCCCCTCAGGTCTGACTATGCAGGGACAATGAGGTAGGGGAGGAGTGAGGGCCATCACTGGAGTCCCCTCAGGTCTGACTATGCAGAGACAATGAAAGGCAGGCCTCTCTGGGGACGCAACTGAGGGCAAGAGTGTGGAGGTGAGATACAGACAGCACACACCGGTAACATATTTTGTTATTAAATACTGGAATATTTACAAGTCAGCAAGGGTTACTCTAGTACCTGTGGGTCGTGGCACAGTCATGATATAAACTGTCACATGAACCATGACATGTCACACTGGGCCCTGCTGAATGGACATCCTGTTCCTGTGACGTCTGAGAAACAGCCACCCTGCTCATTGACTGCCGGTTTGACCTGTCTCATGGTAGCATCCCAGTTTATTTTCCAATCTTTTAAAAAATATATATTTTTTACTGATTTTAGAGAGGAAGGGAGAGGGAGAGAAAGGTAGAAACATCAATGCTGAGAGAGAATCTGCCTCTGAGTCAGAGGGGCCTAGCAATCTGCATGTTAACTCTCCAAATGATTTTTTTAATTCCCCAAGTGAGTCTGATGGAAGTGATTTCCAACCATACTTAGAAAAAAACAAAACAAAACTGATTTAGGGATTATTCTATCCCATTTTTCTTTAGAAACCTGTGCCCTGCATCTGGGATCCAGGCATCTGGCCTCCCACCCCATTCCCCACTCTCCTTACCTTAGCTCCTGAGCTCCTTGTCACAAACTATCTTCAGTACCAAACTATTCCTTCAAGACTTGACCATACACTTTTGTACTGATCCTGGCTCTAATCTCCATCCTCACCTTGGATTCCACCAAGCCCACCACTTCTGGAGGCCTTATCCAATGCCTTTCACCTGCTTACCCCAAGAGCTTAGTCTTGCCTCTCAAGCTCACAGCCAGGCTCCTTAATAACATATGGGTTAGCATCATCTGAGCTGCCCTCTCTGGAAAGCAGACTTACTCTGTACCTTGTAGTGTGGAACAGAGTGAGGCTAATTGGCCATCACTGCAACCAAAACCCAAATGCCTTAGCCTCATCAATTGAGATCTTGGAGCTAACCAGCTAAAGGCAGGAAAGCATATTCAATTACAGAAATTACCAAATTATGCCTCCTCCCTGTAGAGGAGGAAAGTAGAAAGACCTAATGGGATTTGTGCAGCTCTGAATAATAATGCTACATGTGTGTGACAGTTTAATGCTTCACAAAACCTCTCTCTCCTTTGTCTTACCTCTGTTGACCCTTTCAACAACCTTTTTTTTTTTATTGTCTAAAGTTTTGCATATGTCTTCTTTTTCCCCAATTGACACCGCCCCCTCCCCCCAGCCATTCCCAACCTGGGCAAGCCCCCACCTCCCCTTTCAATAACTTTTAAGGGAGGCCAGGCTCTTATATTCATCCCCACTTTGTGAATGAGGAAACTGGGGCCCTAAGGCTAGCTTTGGAAGACTTACAACCATCCAGAAGGCTCTCTGGTCATCAACTAGCACTCATTAGGGTCCATGTAGCCCCCCAGAAGGAATAAAGAGCACTAGGCTCTTGCCAGGCACTTTACACATATTACCTTTCTCCTCTCCCCCAGCTCATTCCTCTCCAGCCACACTGGCTTTCCTGCTGTTCCTCCAGCATGCCAGGCACTTCCTGCCTCAGAACTGTTACACTTGCTGGTCTCTGCTTGGGATGAACTCCTTTCAGCTATGCACGCATATGGTTGGCTCCCTTCCTTACTCCTGGTCTTTGTTCAAATACTTGCTCTGTGAAGCCATTCGTGATGGACCTTCTTAAAAATCCCAGCTCCCACAACCAATCCCCACACTTCCCTGCTGTTTTATTTTCCATAGCACAAATCATCATTTGACACAATCTTTATGTTCTTTACTGTCTATCTCCTCATGTGACCTTTATGAGCACAGATTCTTATCTGCTTTAGTCACTGCACAGAATAGGCAGCCAATAAACATTTGTTAAATGAATAAATGATATCATCTAAATCTAGAGTTTTCAAATTTAGCAAATCAAAACATATGATCCCCAATTAAATGTGAATATGAAATAAACAACAAGTAAAGTTTGTTTGTTTTTTAAATGTGAATGTGCCCTGTATAATATTCGGGACATAACTTACACTAAAAAATCTAAAATTATACCTGAAATTCAAACTGGGCGTCCTGTATTTTATTTGGTAGCCCTTCTTAAATCACATTATAAGTAGGACACAAAGCCTACTGGGGATCCAGCCTGCAACCTGGGCATGTGTCCTTGACTGGATTCGAACCCGGGACCCTTCAGACTGCAGGCAGACACTCTATCCACTTAGTCAAACCAGCTAGATCCACCCAATTATTTAATTTTAGAAAGCAGTGGATTAGTTTATGCACCAAGTTTCAAAACTGAGATTTTAAGTAGATCAAATGCGCAGGCAGGAAATTCAAAATGGACACACAATTGTGTATAGTGAAGTGTTTTCCTCCCTCTTCTGACACATTCTCCAACTTCTCCCTGCTGGAGACAGCCACTTTTATTAAGCTCCATGCTATGCTCACAGAGTTGTTCTACAGAAAAACAAATCTAAATGGATGTTGTGGAGTTCATTTTTATCACAAATGGCAACAATAAGAAACATTGTGCTTGAAAGTGCTTTTTAGACAAACAACATGTCCCAGAAAGCATCCCACAGCAGAACACAACTCTGATATGATTTCCAAACCCTTT
>JAJQQW010000001.1:133621079-134125697 GCA_025583905.1 Ia io
TTATTTTATTTATTTTATTTAATCATTTTATTTTATTTATTATTTTATTTTATTATTTTTATTATTTATTATTTTATTTTATTTATTTTACTTTATTATTTATTTTATTATTTATTTTATTTTATTATTTATTTTATTTATTATCTTTTCTTATCTTATCTTTTTATTTTATTTTTATTTATTTTATTATTTTATTTTGTTTTTTATTTTATTATTTTATTATATTTTTATTTTATTACTTTATTTTATTTTAGTTTATATTTTATTTTTTTTTTTTATTTTATTTTTTATTTTATTTTTATTTTATTATGTTATTTATTTCATTCATTTTATTATTTTATTATTTATTTATCTTATTTTATTTTTTATATTTTTGTTTTATTTTAATATTTTATTTTATTTTTTATTTTATTTATTTTATTTTATTATGTATTTTATTTTATTTATTTTATTTTATAGTTTATTTAATTTATTTAATTTTATTATTTTATTTTATTTATTTTGTTTTATTTTATTTTATTTTATTTTTGGAGACTCCATTTTAAAGTGGCTCCATTTATATTATATTTGACACATTCACAGATAAGCTTTCCAACCCTGTCTACTGTCAGTTTAGGCTTAGTCTCCTTTGGGAATAGAGGCTCGCGGTTTTCTGGCCTAGAATGCTTCCCATTCACCACTATATTCAGTCCTCACAAGCCCAGGAGGACTAAAACTTGCTACCTCAAGTTTGAGGGTGAGAAACTGAGGCTCAGAGGCAGAGGCACCCGAGGAGGCGGGGCCCGAGCTTTGGAACCTGGCACTCAGCTCCCCTCCCCCAACAATCACCGCTGCCAAGGCTGATCTCCTAGCAACGCAGGGTCCCGCCCTCGGTCCTCATTGGTGGGAGTCCTCAAAGGACTCCATGTTGTGCATGCTGATTGGTGGGCTGTGTGGATGTGCGCACTGCTCTTCAGTTTCCGGAGCTTCGCAACCACTCCCAAAGGTTTTGAGGTCTGGAGGCGGTGACAGGCAGGATTTTCCTGCCTGGCTGCCAGTTCTGAGCACATGAACTCCCCTCTTAATGATGAGGTGTCTACTCTGGAGGACATCTTGAACCAGACCGTAGGGCTCGAAGTGGTGGGAACAAGGACTTCCTGGGTGGCGGTTTCTAAGGAGTGGGAGGGGCGAACACCCCGAGTGTGTGTTGGAGGTGGTGGTGGCCTGGCTGAAGGGGTCCCTGTGGGTTGGTAGGGATAATGGAAGCCTGGGTGGAGGGTGGCCTGGATGGAGGGAGGTGGGGGGTGCCTTGAAAACTAAAAGAGAGTGACTGAAATAAATCTGAATATCACTATGGGTCTCCAGGAGCCGTCCTCACCCAACCCGCCACCCCCAGATCCAGAACCCTCTGACGTGTCATCCGATGAGTTCCCTGAGGCACAGCTAATGAGGGTAAGCATTTTCTTCAAAGGAGGAAGCCAAGTCAAGTCCAGTGGCTTCAAAGGTTCTAGAAAAACGTCCAGAAAGCGTGTCCTTGGTGGGCCAGGTGCCCTCCTGTCCTCCATTCGTCGCACATCACCTGCAGTCATACAAAGGCAGTCTGCTAGAGAATTGGTTCTCTCTTCTCCCAACAAGTTATCAGCTAAGAGAATGCCAACCATAGTCAGCGGGAAGAGACCGGACAGGCCTAGTCTCCTGCTTCGATCCACACCTAGGAAGAAGGAGCCCCAGGAGAAGAAATCTCGAGTTGGCTGTGTCTCAAAAATTGTCCTGGGGAGAAAATCCCAGGCCTGTATCTCGGGCGGTCCCCCGGCACCAGCAACCTTCCCTCCAATCTCTGGCCCTCCACCTCCAGTGTTTGGGATTATTAAGAATTATCCCGTGGCCCCTTTGGGGTCCAAACAGCCCAAGCACAATTCCAGGAAGAAATCAGCGGTGAGTAGGCCGAGGGAGTCCGAACTGGTGGCCCAGGAAGATACCAACGTAAATAAAGAGGCTGCTCCTATCGGCCAAGTGAGTAACCCATCTTCCTCTTTCCCTTACCCATCCATACCCACAACACAAACAGCTTTACACCTGCCCTTCTGTTCTTTGATGTTCTCATTAGGATGCCAAGTTGGGGGCCATTTTAAGAGGATCAAATGCTTAATATGTGCACAATGCTGTTTTTGGCCAGAGAGGGGCTGGGAGGGGGCGTGGTGTAGGCGGGGCTTGGAGGGAAGGGCGTGGCTTTGGAGGGCGGGGCTGGAATGGAGGGGGCGTGGCTTTGGAGGGCGGGGCATGGTGAAGGCGGGGCTTGGAGGGAGGGGCGTGGTGAGGGTGGGGCTGGAATGGAGGGGTGTGATGAAGGCGGGGCTTGAAGGGAGGGGCATGGTGAGGGCGGGGCTGGAATGGAGGGGTGTGATGAAGGCGGGGCTTGAAGGGAGGGGCGTGGTGAAGGCGGGGCTTGGAGGGAGGGGCGTGGCAAGGGCAGGCTGGAATGGAGGGGTGCGATGAAGGCGGGGCTTGGAGGGAGGGGCGTGGTGAAGGCGGGGCTGGAATGGAGGGGGCGTGGAGAAGGCAGGGCTGGGAAGGAGGGGGTTAAAATTGGGTTTTTATTTCTATTCCCTGTCTTACCCCAGCTCCTACACACACACACACACACACACACACACACACACACACACACACACACCTCTCACCAGTCAGAAATGTGTGTTTTAGATTTCAACAAACAGGAGAGGGCCGAGACCTCGCCTGTCAGTGCATTTTGGAGAATGCAGCGGTGGAGAGCCCAAGATTAAAACCTTTCCAGTTGCAGGACATGTACAGCTTTTGGCTATAGCCCAAGAAGGAGTCAAGTCCAGAGTGCCCCCACCTTCAGGTTGGGTCTAGAGGGTTTGGCTTTTGGGGAGGGGAACTTGGAGGGAAAACTCTGGCTCTTCCCTTCTCAGGACCCCAGTCTGGCTCCCAGCCCTCTGCCTACCCATACAGTTCTCCCCGGGGGTGGGGGGGGGGGCTGAGTAACTAGGGCTGGCCTGAAGCCATGGCTCCTGAGAAGGCCACCCTGGGGAGAAAGGCACAAATGCTGGGCAGAGCAGAGGCAATTTGTCCACAGAGGGAGATTCTGCCTAACCGTACATCCTGCTGGGCCCTTCCTGCCTCTCTCCTGGGCTTGGGAGCTGGATGTTGTGTTCTCTTTCAGGTAATCAGGGGCCACTTCTCCATCTACCACCGCAAGAAGAGAAGCAACCACCACCTGGAGCACAGGACTGCCCTCAAGTAATGCTCTATAGTCTGGGCAGCAGGTTTACGCCCAGGTTAAACAGACTTATATTGTCCCCCTCCCACCACCATGGAGGGAGGCTACCTTCTTCCCACCCAAGGTCCTATTTCAGTCTAGCCACTGGGCTTTGGGAGGTGGGGTAGGTGCCAGAGAGGGAGTGAGCAGAGGAAGGAGGCAAGAATACACTAACAATTTCTTTCTCTCCTGCTGTCTGGGTTAGTGTCCTGTGCTCCAGAGAGAGATCGATGAACTGAAAAGCCAACTTGGTATGACCAACCTCTGGCTGGGGCAGGGGAAGACCAGGGTATCCTAGTGCAGAACATGGGTGGTATGGGCCTGGGAGTGTAGGGCGCTGCCCAGGGATCAATGTTCCCCTGGGAAGGAGACTCTGGCAGACCTGGACCTGGAACCTTGTGTGCATCTCTTCTCTTCTCCTCTTTTCTCTTCTCTTCTCTTCTCTTCTCTTCTCTTCTCTTCTCTTCTCTTCTCTTCTCTCCTCTCCTCTCCTCTCCTCTCCTCTCCTCTCCTCTCCTCTCCTCTCCTCTCCTCTCCTCTCCTCCCCTCTCCTCTCTCCCCTCCCCTCCCCTCTCTCCCCTCCCCTCCCCTCCCCTCCCTTCCCCTCCCCCTCCCCTCCCCTCCTCTTCTCTCCCTCATCTTTCTATCATGTCTCCATGGGGAAATTTATTATATGAGTTACATTTTGTCACTGCCAACAAAGAATTTCTGTTCATTTGGAGATACCACATTTATTTTCTCTTTAAGGGCAGCTTGGCAGGGAGTGTACATGTCCTCACCGGTTCTAAATGATCCTGATACATGCCACATTTTGAGTGTTCCCATTTAGAAAACATATCTACCTTTTACTCGAGTGATGGGGCGGTGGGGGGGGGGGGTCAGTCCAGGAGCCGACTGGTTTGGATAGGGGGCTCAGGTTGTTGTGTTAGGCCTGTCCCATGGGTCCACGGGGCAGGGGCTCTGTATCGTTGTGCCTGGAGTGTCTGGCTATGCTTTTCTCTGTTTCAGCCACCATGCAGTGCCTCATCAACAAATTTCAACGATTTTGATGTGAGTGGTCCATCCCCCCTCCCACAGTCTCATTCTGGGAGGACTGAGGCTGGCCCTGGCTGGAGGCTCCTCCCTGACTCTGCTCTTTCTCAGTTTGAACACAGTAACCACCGCCCCCCCCCCCAACACACACACAGAAGCAGCTGCACCTGTTTAACCCAGGACTTAGAGCCCCTGTTCTCCTTGCCCATGGGCCCACTGTGCCCTCTTTCCTGAGGTTTAGCACATCTTTTGTCCTGTTTGTTGCAGTTTTATTTTTTAAATATTATTATATTTTAATTCTCACCTGAAGATATTCCTATTGATTTTAGAGAGAGAGGAGGGAGGGAGGGAGGGAAACACTGATGTGAGAGAACATCAATTGATTACCTTCTGTACCGGGCCCCAACCAGGGATCAGACCTGCCCCAAACTTGGGATCAAACCCGCAACTTAGGTAAGTACCCTGAATGGGAATCAAACCCACAACCTTGCGGTATACAGGATGATGCTCCAACCAACTGAGCCACACCAGCCAGGGCTGTTTGTTGCAGTTTTAAATTAAAGTACTTCTCACCCTGGCCAGGTAACATAGTTTGATTAGTGTCATCCAGATACGTTGCAGGCTCAAGCCCCAGTTGAGACACAAGAATCAACCAACAAACACATGGATGAAGTGAACAACAGATCGATTTCTCTCTCCCTCCCTCCCTCCATCATCTTCTCCCTCTCTCCTTCCCTTTGAAATGAAAAAAAAAAATAATAAAGTACTTCTCAAATCCTGTGGTCTGCTTCTCTCTGGGAGAGGTTCGGGGTGGAGAATGGGCGGCTCTGCCCCTCTGAGCACTGCACTGTTCCTCATCCCTCTCTCTGGGGTTGCATCACCACCCTTACCTCCCTCTCAGCAGAAGCAAATCCTCTCAGAGGTCCAGCCTCTCTCCCCTCTCCTCATTCCGATCATCATCCTGGTTCTCCCCTCTCTCCCCTTCTCTCTGCCATGTGCCGGTCAGCTTCTCCTCCATGGTCATTTCAGCAGCTATTACAGAACACCACTGACTCATCTTCTCCCTTCCCAGGTCCAGTCCTCTTTCTGGATTCATTACCTCCCACTGGTACCACCACTTGCACGGACAACTCAGCCAGGACCTCCGCATCGTCCTCATTTCCTCTTTTGCCCTCACATGTCACTTCTCTGTCCTTAGTTTCAGTAGAGAGGTGGAGACAAGTCACAGCATAGAGAAATGTGGAACAAAAAGGGGGACATGAAACTGTTCTGCTGACTCTGGGCCAACTTGTGGAACAGCTCACAGGTAAATAGAAATGGATGGTCAAGGGGTCAGGGATTTCATATCATTTATATCCCTGCTACCACCAATCTGGGTCCAGGCCCCACTCTGCCACTCCATTAGGGCCCCATGTTACCCAGGACTGTCGCATGAATGTCAGTCATGCTGCCCACTTCCTCCGTGCCCATGTGCCTAGACCCGCACACCTGTGTGGTGAAACCAGCCTATCTCCTTTACTCACACACAAGCTCCATTTTCCCATCAGACTTCACTTATATAACAGAAGCTCAGATATAAAATGATGAAGAATTTCAGATAGCAACAGCAGAGCATTGAACCACACACAAGGTGAGGGGGCTTCTGATACCAGGGCCCCATGTAAAGGCTGCACACCACGTGCAGGAGGCCAGCCCTGGTCACATCTAATGGCACCTACCTATGTACAGAGATTTGATTCATTGGTGTTATAGAGAGTTGATTTTATTTGGATTATCTTTCTCTTAATAATCCTGCTTTTTTTCGTTATCTTGAAAGCTTTGTCAGAGCTGAAAAGTATATTGTTTCTATATTTTCCCATACAGGAAAAATATCTTCATAAACATTTAAAAAATTTTTTAAAAGTCGGATTTAAACCAATTTCCAGAAAGGAAATGTGCAGCTTATGGTTAATTAGGGGTAACGGATTAGTCTTCCATAAAAAATAAAAGTATGGTTCTTTCAAGATGGCAGCAGAGTGAGTGGAATCTACTATCACCTCCTCCCAGGACCACACTGGAATACAACTAAATTAAAGAATAATCATCCTGGCCCTAGCTGGTTTGGCTCAGTGGATAGAGCATTAGCTTGCTGACTGAAGGGTCCCGGGTTTGATTCCAGTCAAGGGCACATGCCCAGGTTGCAGGCTCAATCCCAGTAGAGGGTATGCAGGAGGCAGCCGATCAGTGATTCTCATCATTGATGTTTCTCTTTATCTCCCTTCCTCTCTGAAATCAATAAAAATATATATTTTTGAAAAAGAATAATCAATGTGAACACTTAATTGAAGAGGAGTCTTATAACCAAGGATTTACATAAGAAGCCACATCAAGACTGGTAAAACCTAGACTAGGTAAACGGCTAGCTAGTTTGGCTCAGTGGATGGAGTGTTGGCCTGCAGACTGAAAGGTCATGGATTCGATTCCAGCCAAGGGCACATGCCCTGTTTGCAGGCTCGATCCCCCAGTGTGGGGCGTGTAGGAGGCAGCTGATCAATGATTCTCTCATCATTGATGTTTCTATCTCTCTCTCCCTCTCCCTTCCTCTCTGAAATCAATAAAAATGTATTTAAAAAGAAAAAAAGAATGGTAAGAAGGATGGAGGGCAAAAAGGGCTGGCCCGGCTCCCATAGGTGGCAGCTGAGGTTCCAGAGGGATATCTCATCTTCGAGGGGTTCCCCTTGAGAAGCATAGAGCCTAAACCCCAAGATGGGCTCCCCAGACTAGAGCAGCAGAGCCAGGAAGAGGTGCCCACATACAACTGGCTGTGAAAAGCAGTGGGGTTTATGTCCACTAAGGAGAGTTGGAATCCGCTTGAGACATGGGCACCCTCTTAAAGGGAAATGTACAAAATTTTGTTCACAGCCACTCAGCCTGGGCTCCTTTGGAGGGAGGACAGCGCAGACTAGAGTCACCTTAAATGACACACTAGATCAGATGAATTTAACTGATACATTCAGATAATTTCACCTCAAAGAAGCAGACTATACATTCTTTTCAAGTGCACATGGAATATTTTCTAGGATAGACCACGTTAGGACACAAAAAAGTCTCAATAAATTTAAGAAGATTGAGATCATATCAAGCGTCTTCTCTGACAAGAAAGGTATGAAACTAGAAATCATAAGAAAAAGACTGAAAAACACACAAAGTCATGGAGGCTAAATAACATATTACTAAACAATGAATGGGTTAAAAATTAACTCAAGGGAGAAATAAAAGATACCATGAAACAAATGAAAATGAGAACACAACAACCTAAAATCTATAGAATATAGGAAAAGCAGTCCTAAGAGGGAAATTCATAGCATGACAGGCCTATCCCAGGAAACAAAATAAATCTCAAATAAACAATCTACCTTTACACTTAAAGGAACTTGGAAGAAAACAATAAACAAAACCCAAAATGAGTAGAAGAAAGGAAATAATAAGGATCAGAGCAAAATTAATGAAGCAATTAAAAAAACACACAAAAGATCAATGAAACCAAGAGCTAGTTCTTTGAAAAGATAAACAAGATTGACACACCTTTAACCAGCCTCACCAAGAAAAAGAGAAAGAGGACCCCAATAAATAAAATCAGAAATGAAAGAGGAGAAGTAACAACTGACACCACAGAAATACAATGGACTGTAAGAAAACATTACAGGCAACTATATGCCAACAAATTGGACAATCTGGACGAAGTGGATAAATTCCTAGAATCATACAATGTTCCAAATTGAATCAGGAAGAATCAGAGAATCTGAATAGACAGATTACAACTAGTGAAACTGAAGCAGAAAGCAAAACAAACAAACAAACAAAAAAACTCCCAACAAATAAAAGTCAGATGGCTTCACAGGTGAATTTTATAAAATAGTCAAAGTAAAACTAACACCTATCCTTCTCAAAATATTCCAAAAATTCAAGAGGAGGGAAGACTCCCAAGCTCATTTTAATGAGGTCACCATTATCCTATTCCAAAACCAGATAGACATATTTTTTGTGTGTGCAATAGACATTTAGAAGGGGAATTGTTAGGTTGATGGATAAGCTCTTTTAAAAGTATCACCAAATTGCTTCACAAATTTTGAACCAATTTGAACTCTAACCAATTATGTATGAAAGTTATCATTTCCCTATATCCCTCCTCACACAGAATATGTCCAATCTTTTACATAGTGACCAAAATCATATCTCAGTTCCATGCTTGATGAAGAGTGGCACCAAAATCATATCTCAGTTGCACTTTCCTTTTGATTTTAATGTAATTAAATGATAATGTGTGTGACATTTGCCTGGTGGCATATCGTCTTCTGAGAACTGTCTATTTGGGACAGTCATGTTTTTCATATTGATTGGTAAATATTCTGTACATGTTCAGAATATCAAATCTTTATCCTAATTGGAAAATACTTTCCCTACTCATTGCTGCATTTTAACTTTGTTCACAGTCCTCTTCTATGCATAAATTAAAAATGTAAATGTATTCAAGTGATCAATTTTTTCATGATGTTTCCTGGATGTTGTGTCCTATGAAAAAGTGATGATAAAATTATAAAACTCTCCACTCACAAGATCCTTTAGTACTTTAACATTTTAATCTACGGAAAATTTATTTCAGTGATAAAGGACATCAGGATCTAATTTTGTTTTCTTTCCAAAGTTTTAGTCAGGTGTGCCAACACCATTTATTGACTAACACATATTGCCCCACTGAGTTGAAATGTTATCTTTACCAAATTATAAATACCCATCAGGTTTTATTCTTGCATATTTGTTCTTCCAAACAGAAAAAAACCCAAAACTGATTTCTTCAGAATGCTGGTAGCAAGATTTACAGAACTCTCAGCTGGGTGACATTTTGGAGGGATCTGTGGTTCTCCAAGTCTTCCCAAACAATCTCAGGTCTCCCCATGAGAACTGGGAGGGAATTGGTGCTCTTGTATTCTCGACAGAGATAGGGTGAGTTGGGAATACAACTACCATTGTACTTTCCTAACTTTCAGAATACGTTTCCAGTTGGGTTTCCTTGGCATCTCAACCCTTTAGCTACCTGCACTAAGGGACCCCATCAGCAAGTTCGGGGAGAGGCCAGAAGGTTTCTTCCGGGTCTGGAGACCATCAGAAGTGGCGGCCTACCCAGGCGTCACCTGTAAAAATGGTTTCACAGCAGCCTCTACCCAAACCCCAGAGTTGGCCTTCAGAGAGCACTTGGTCCAGTTGCCCACGGGTGACGGTGACACCTGGGTTCTCTGCTTCCCTCTCCTGCAGTGTGAGTGGGAGTCTCGGCTTTCCCCAGCTGGACCCAATAAGTAACTGCTAATCACAAACCACCTCGCATTTTCTGAGGGTGCTGCTTGATGGAGAGTGTCATCAAGAAGGGATGGCACCCTAACCGGTTTGGCTCAGTGGATAGAGCGTCGGCCTGCGGACTGAAGGGTCCCGGGTTCGATTCCGGTCAAGGGCACGTACCTTAGTTGCGGGCACATCCCCAGTAGGAGGTGTGCAGGAGGCAGCTGATCGATGTTTCTCTCTCATCGATGTTTCTAACTATTCCTCTCTGTAAAAAATCAATAAAATATATATTTTTTAAAAAAAGAAGGGATGGCATGTTCACCTCCTCCTGATGTAAGAATGACTTGTTGGGTGGAACTACAGAGGCTCCTGTGACTTGTAAGAGGAGAAAATGTGCAGTTGGAGGCCCTTGTCACTAGGTGGCTGTACATGCACAGGTGTGACTTCATGGCACACTCAGTGGGCTGTGAGCCAAGTGGAGAAAGAGATGGGTGCCCCTTCAAACTCCTGTCTGGACCGTGGCATCTCCACACACCGCCCAGGCCATAGCCTTACCCGCTGATGTCACAATGCACATTCCTAGTTCCAGTGGAGAGAAAGGATTCATCACCATATCTCAACACGAGCATATGACAATCATCACAACAGTGTGGCCAAGTGTCTTTTCCAAGTGATGGGCATAACAATACTCTATCCCACGATCTCTGCTGCACGAATGTCTTTGCCATCTCCTCTGGAGAGGTGTGTGTGTGTGTGGGGGGGGGGTGTCTGTGTCCCTGACCCTTTCATGTAGGCTGGCTCATGACTGCTTGCCCCAATGCAGCACCATGGAAGTGATGCTGTGACTACCAAGGCTGAGTCGTGGAAGGTGGTACCGCTTCTGGATTGTTCCCTGGACTACGTGCTCTGGGAACCCTGAGTTGCTTGAGAGAACATGGGCCACCCTGAGGCTGCCATGCTGTGAAGAAGCCAAGCTTCAAGGAAAGGCTGTGGGGAGGTGCTTGGGTCCACAGAGCCCCAGCTTCCCAGTCGTGCCAGAACAACAGGACACAGGAGGGAGGGAGCCCTCAGAGGATTCAGCTCACAGCTGCCTGAGTCTTCCCAGCAGAGGCTCCAGACATGGTGGATCAGAGACAACAAACACATCGCCACTCCCCTCTGTCCCATGTCCTGACCCACAGACTCTGTGTGCACAACATGCGATCGTTTTAAGTCACTTACATTTGGGGTGATTTCTTATGCAGCCATAGTGATGGCTACAACAGCAAAACAATGAAATATGGATGCTAAGCTTTACATGACACTGACTTTTATGGGTCCTTATTCCAGGCACTTTAATTACAGTCCCTTGAATTCTTAAGACAACGCTGCCAGGTAGGTGTTCTACCATCTCCAGGTGCCAGACCCAGAAGCCTAGGTCCAGAGCTGGTGGCTACTGGTCAGAGGTCACCTAGCTCTCAAGGAGAGGGCCTTCGACTGAGTCCTTGCAGTCTGGCTCCAGAGCCCACGCTCAGAGCCACTGTCCCACGTGCCAGGCTGCTTCTGGTTCTGCTTCCAGCACCTGAACTTGCACCGGGTGGGCAGTCAGGCCATGGGGCAGAGGGCAATGCCAGAGGGGGCGTACAGATTTCAGTTTTTGCTTAGGAAATTTGCTGAGGGACCTTAGAGAGCCAAACAAAAAACCTCACCTCCAAAACGGCAAGAACGAGTGTGACCTCCCTGTTACCATAGGAGACACCCCCACTTCCGCTTTCGTAAAGCATTTGCTTTAGAAAGCTTGTAACTTCTTTGTCCGCCTCTTTGAAAGCGTGTACATTTCTTTTCCTGCAGGAGACAAGAAACCAGCACGTGACTGGCCACTTGGCACTACCTCCATGTGCAGAAAACCATCTCGCTCATCCCCAGAAAGCCACCTGGGGAGTCCACGTCTTAGGATCTAAACGCACCGACCCCTGCCTCCCGTGAACCTCACGCTCAGTCCCCGGCAGTCCCTGAGGCTGTCCCATAGGAAGGGACGAGGGTGGATCCTCCGAGTATGAGGCACACCGTACCACTTGTCCTCTGCCTGCCTTCCACGATGCAGGCAGCCTGTCCTCAGGTCAAACACAGGCACAGAAAAGGACCCAGAGCTGTGGAAACTGGGGCCGAGCATCAGGAGAAGGGAAGCAAGAGAAATAGGAGGAAGGAAGGAAGAAAAAAAGGCCAATTACAAAAAAAAGAAGGTAGGGATGTATGGGTGGAGGGAGGACTGAGACCCTCCCTGTAGCCACTACAGCAGCTGCACGCTGTCAGGTGAGATGCTTCATTGTCGTCATGACCACCGGCAGTATCCCCCTCGACATACCTCTCTCCCTCCAGCTCACAATGTTCTCCAAGTTCTCCAGTGGCAGACCCTGTTCACACAAGTGGAGTAACAGGGACTGCCCTGACCCTGCCACTTCCTTGAAAAAAAACCCCAAAACCAGAGACAATATATGAAGCACAGGCTGTAAAGAAAATGGGCATCAAGCAATGAAGGACAGTGCTGTCTGGGAGACGAGAAACAGGAGGTGTGCCCTGCCTTTGCCCCAGGACTGTGTGGGGAGGGGGTTTCCTGGCAGAGGCCAGTGGCCACCCTGCATTTAGGAGAAGGAACTGAAGTTCTCAGCACCTGGAGTTTGGGGGGTTGAGGCCCAGAGGGAAGAGTGGCAGAGGGCGAGAACCCCGCATATCCACAGAGGGTCCCACTGGAGTATCCCACTGACGACTGATCAGCACAAGTGCGTGAGGGGACTGCGTGAGGCTGGGCAATAACCACCGAAGGGGTGAAAGGTACTATGGCCCAGCACTCACGTGGGACAGGGACTGATTGGTGGCTGTCCCCGGCGGCCAGGATGGCAGACCTCACGATTCGGGAGGCATTGGGCGGGGGGCGCGCTCAGAAGGGTCTTGCCTCAGTAGTGTGGGGAAAATGATTCCTATACAAAAAGGGCCCACACAGCAAATCTTCAGAGCCAGACTCTAAAGGATCCAACTGTTTCCAAGTCACTTAACAGCATCCAGAACAAAGCTCAAAAGATGCAGGGTAGCCCTAGCCAGTTTGGCTCAGTGGATAGAGCATCAGCCTATGGACTGAAGGGTCCTGGGTTCAATTCTGGTCAAGGGCATATGCCTGGGCAGTCCCCAGTAGGGGGTGTGCAGGAAGCAGCTGATCAATGATTCTGTCATCATTGATGTTTTTATCTCTCTCTCCCTCTCCCTTCCTCTGAAATAAATAAAAATATATTTAAAAAAAAAAGATGCAGGGTAAAAAAAAAAAAAGATGCAGGGTTGGGCAAAATAGGTTTACAGTTGTTTGTATGGAAAATTAAACAATAAATAAAAAACAATGACACAAGAATAAACTCTGTTCCACATACTCCCAACTGTAAACGTACTTTTGCCCCACACTGTACGTCTAGGACTATAAAGATACCCAGCACTTAGGGGGAAATCGTAACGTCTGGCATCCAGAAACCTATCAGAATCAGAAAAAATAACAACCAATAATGAGGAAAGGAATCATGCAAGAAAAGGCTGGAAAGAAAGAAAAACGGCCTTTTATTTGCAGAGATGATCGCCATAGAGAAAATCTGATGGTTTCTACAAAAGAGCTACTAGACTAATCAGGGAGTTTAGCAAGTTTGCAGGAGGCAACATCTTTTTATTTATTTTATTTTATAAAAATATATTTTATTGATTTTTACAGAGAGGAAGGGAGAGGGATAGAGAGTTAGAAACATCGATGAGAGAGAAACATCTACCAGCTGCCTCCTGAACACCCCCTACTGGGGATGTGCCCTCAACCAAGGTACATGCCCTTGACCGGAATCGAACCCGGGACCCCTCAGTCCGCAGGCCGACGCTCTACCCACTGAGCCACACCAGCCAGGCAAGGCAACATCTTTTTAGAGAGAGTAACTAGAAGAACGTGGAAAAGTTCAAAATAAGAGGCTTAGTTCTCCCTGTTACCATAGGAGACACCCCCGCTTCCGCTTTCGTAAAGCATTTACTTTAGAAAGCTTGTAACTTCTTTGTCCGCCTCTTTGAAAGCGTGTGCATTTCTTTTCCTGCAGGAGACAAGAAACCAGCACGTGACTGGCCACTTGGCACTACCTCCATGTGCAAAACCACCTCGCTCATCCCCAGAAAGCCACCTGGGGAGTCCACGTCTTAGGACCTAAACGCACCGACCCCTGCCTCCCGTGAACCTCACGCTCAGTCCCCGGCAGTCCCTGAGGCTGTCCCATAGGAAGGGACGAGGGCGGATCCTCCGAGTAGGAGGCACACCGTACCACTTGTCCTCTGCCTGCCTTCCACGATGCAGGCAGCCTGTCCTCAGGTCAAACACAGGCACAGAAAAGGACCCAGAGCTGTGGAAACCGGGGCCGAGCGTCAGGAGACCACAGCGGTGGCTCCACAACCACCCCGTGCGCTGCCTGAGGCAGGACGCCCTCGCCTTCCCCTAGCCAAGGCCTCGCACCAACCAGCTTGAGCCACGCACTCAGTGAGCCGGACCCCAGGGGCCAGGAGGCTTCCGAAGGTGGTGAGACAGGCGTGAGGAAGCTCAGGGTGCGGACGCGACAGGGGTGGACCCTCCAAACAGGGGAAACGCCCTCAGCAGTTGCTCTCCCTGCGCTATCCAGCAGCAGCAGGGCGCAGGCAGCCCGCACCCACGGTCCCGTGCAGGAGGCGCGTATCTATTGTTAAAGGCCTCTCGCCACCCTTCTGACCCAGGAGTGTCTTTTCCAAGGGCCTGGGAAGCAGCTCTTTGCAATGGAAACATCAAGCAAGTTAGCGTCCCTGCCTCCGGGTTTCTGTGGGGGGCGGGGGGGGGGGGGGTAGAAGCCTAACTTCAGTGGACACCTGGCTCCAAGTTGCAAAACTAGCTCCTGTCATACAGAAACAGGGTATTCGTTTCCCTCCTACTCGAGCTGCTCTAGCAAAATACCAACAGGGGTGGCCTAAACGACAGAAATGTATTTCCTTAGGGGTCTGGAGGCTAGAAGCCCACAATCACGGTCCCAGGAAATTCAGCTTCTGGGGAGGACGTGTCCTGGCTTGTGGGTGGCCACCTTCTCCTATGTCCTCACATGGCCTTCCTCGGTGCACAGGGAGGGAGTGGGGAGAGGGAGAGAGGGGAAGGGAGGGAAGGAGGAAGGGGGAGAGAGAGAGGGAGAGAGAGGAGGAGGAGGAGGAGGAGGAGGAAGGAAGGAGGAGGAGGAGGAGGAGGAGAAGGTAGTGCAGGTGAGTTCTGGTGTCTTCTTATAAGGAGGCTAATCTTTTTAAAAATATATGTATTTTTATTGATTTCAGAGAGGAAGGAAGAGGGAGAGATAGAAACATCCATGATGAGAATCATGGATCGGCTGCCTCCTGTAAGTCCCCCACTGGGGATCGAGCCCACAGCCCAGGCATATGCCCTTGACCGGAATTGAACCTGGGACCCTTCAGTTTGCAGGCCGGCGCTCTATCCACTCAGGCAAACCGGCCAGGGCAAGGAGGCTAATCTTATAGGACCTCATTTAACCTTAGTTACTTCCTAAAAGGCCACATCTCGCAATACAGCCACACAGGGTTTAGGGCTTCAATATATGACCTTGAGGTAATGGGGGGGGCGGGGCGGGCGGGGGAGACACAAACATTCGGTCCAAAACACCAGTGAACTGCCTGGCCCATGAAGCTCAGTTGAGCATCGAGCTATGAACAAGGTCATGGTTTGATTCCTGGTCAGGGCATATGCCCGGGTTGTGTGATCGAGCTCCAGTGTGGGGCGAACAGGAGGCAGCGGATCAATGATTCTCTTATCATTGATGTTTCTCTCTCTCTCCCTCTTCCTTCATTCATGAAATCAGTAAAAATATTTTTAAAATAAAAAACCCACAGAAAACCCCAGTGATCTGATACACACGGTCACCCCAGTTACCAGGTAAGTTTAGGATGAACTATATATGAGACCTGGTGGTGTCAAGTTCTCTTATTTGAGGACGAGATCTGTATTGGCTATGCAAAAGGGCTACATTTCTTTCTGTCCTTGGAATCTCTTAGATTGCCCCGGATGTCCATCAGGTGCAATGGTTACTCAATAACGAAACTGCTTTTCTACCTTTGTAAAGGAGACGTTCCCTGGGTTGGCAGAAGGTTTAGTTGTACTTTTTATTTCTTAGCTACTAAAAGTACCTGAAAAGAGCCCTCTTCGTAGTTGAGAGGGGCGGGGAGCAGGGAAACAGGTATCAGCATTGTACCCCCAGTTCAAAGAGGGTGAAGCGTTTCAAGACATTAAAGGACCTGGGAGTATAGGGAAGCCACCTGAAAGCGGGGGCGGGGGGGAAAGAGGGGTTTCCTACGAACCTTCTTGTCTCTTCTACCTTCCCTGCATTTGTCCATTCCTGCACCTGGCGTTAGTCACATGGACCTTCCCCAGAGCCACCGGAAGGGAAAGCACTTTCCCAGTCTCCCGGTGGCTCCAGGTGGCAGTGCTGAGGTAGGTATGATACCGTGGCTAAGAGAGTGGGTACTGAATCAAATAAAACCTCAAATCCAGCCTCTGACGCTTCCTGGCTGAGTGACCTTGAGAAAGTTACTTAGCTTCCCTGAGCCTCAAAACTGGGTGGTTGTGAGAATCTATAATAATAAAAGTGTAATATGCTAATTAGACTGGACATTCTTCAGGACGACTTCCTGATGAAGCCGAGGCTGCAAGGGAAGCCTGGGTCCTGGGTGCCTGCAGGAAAGCCCAGGTCTTGAGTGCCAACAGCCGGGGGAAGGAAGGCTTACTCTTGCACAAATTTTGTACATCAAGCCTCTAGTTAGGTATCTAACAATAGAGGAATATGCAAATTAGTTGGGACACCGTAACTTCACGACCAAACAGCAGGGACCTGAGGCTGCATGGTGCCTGGCCTGGGTGAGGGACCTCAGGCCTCACCCCTGCCCCATGGGGCTTGACAGGGGACCTCAGTTTGTGCCCCCTGCCCTGGCACCAGGCCTGGAGACCTCAGGCCATGCCCCCCACCCCTGCACCAGGCTGGGAGACCTCAGGCCGCTCCACCCGCCCTGGCACCGGGGTACCGGAGGCTGCGCTCTCGCCCAGAGGGGCTTGATGGGGGTGGGGCCGTCCAGGTCTGGGTCTCCTGCGTTTTTGAAGTCCGTGCAAGTGGTGGGAAAGGACTTGACTCTAAGTTCCACAGTGCACCCCAGACTCTGACAGGAGAGGGATTTTCATGTACACTTTACTAATTTTCTTTCATCTCTGACACTTCTATTATAGAGAAACAGCAAATAGCAATATTAAAATATTTCCTCTAATTCCCTTTTAATGTGCATGAATTTCATGCACTGTGCAACTAGTATATAATAATGTAGATAAGGTACATAGCATAGTACCTGCACACAGACGATTTTATTTTTAATTATATTTTTCCAAGACTACACTACACTGCCTCCCCCTCCCCCAAAGTATTTTCCAGTTGCCCCAGCACTTTTCTTCTCTGACCTGAAACAAGGACAGCAAAGCACACAATTCTTATTCTAGTGTTTCTGGGTTCTTTGCTCTGCTTATGCAATCTGAGTTCATTGTATGGGTTGGTTTGTTTGGTTTTGGTGGCAGAAAAAAAATCCAGCAAGGACAGGGATGTGGGGAAACCAGCATTCTGGTTGGGATGGGCACATTTTCTGCAGAGCCATTTTTTTATTTAAATATATTTTACTGATTTCAGAGAGGAAGGGAGAGGGAGAGAGAGATATAGAAACATGAATGATGAGAATCATTGCTCAGCTGCCTTCTGCACACCCATAAGCCAAGCATGTGCCCTTGACTAGAATCAAACCCAGGACCCTTCAGTCTGCAGGCCAATGCTCTATCCACTGAGCCAAACCAGATAGGGCTGGAGAGTAATTTTGTATTGTAGATCTACCTCTTAGGATCTATCTAAAGGAAACAATCATTCAGGCAGAGAGCATATACCATAATCTCATTAATACATCTACACTAATAAAAGAGAAAGAAGCAAATTGACTGTACTTTCACAATGCCCACCAGCAAATTAACCCAACAAAGGTTGCAGGTTAATATGCATATGCAGGTGCCCAGCTGGGGGCAGAGCGACGATGCAGGCATTCCACACCGCCCCAGCTGCTCCGAGCCTCTGGGCAGCGTGGGAAGGCGGAAAGGCGGCTCTGGCCAGAGAGAAGGTGGTGCCGGCAGCCAGCGGAAGAAAGGCCCATTCTTACATGAATCTTCGTGCATTGGGCCTCTAGTTATTTATAATGGGGAAAAATGGAAATGATTTAAATGAACAATACCATTAAAATGTATCTTCTATGCAACCATTCAATAAGATATTTTTGAAGAATTTTTTGACAGATGTAAGGCCCAGATATTGGATGAGAAAATTTCAGGGGAAAAAATCAATGCTAACCTTGAAAAATCTTACTTGTGCAATGACAAGATCCAAGTACCTTTCATTGGTTTCTATTTCCTAAATCGGCTTCCATTGCCTGTACTACTTGAATATTTGAACCCAGAACCTCCCCTCCAACCCAAGGATGAAGGCAAGAAAAACTGGACGCTGACAAGAAACTCAGATACAAAAAAGAGTAGCTCACTTTTATTACCTGAGTTAGGCAATATTTAAGCATCAATTAAACAAGACGGCAGAGAGTGCCCAAGGGCTAGTGTAGGCAAACAACAAACGAACCCCACACCCCCAAATAAAATGGCAACTACTGCAAAAACGATGGTCCCAGGGAACGATGTACTTCCTAGGACGGGACACTCCTGTGGCCTCAAGACGTATTTTGGGAATGATGCCTCACGCAAAACGGAGGGACAAAGTGCTGCATGATCTGCACTGCGATGGAAAGCCGGTCGAGCAATGAAGCAGTAGAAATCTGCAGAAGGTCCGGGTCTTCAGCAGTTAATCGGCTAAGAGTGAGGGGAGAAGAAAATCATTTTAGAGGCGATAACTCGGCACCTTCCTCACTCCAACCCCTCCCCCAACTGGCAATTCGACCAACTCCTTCCTCAGAGAGGTCCTCAGGCTGCCGAAGACCCTCTAATGACCCGGTGCCCCACGGCCATCCTTAGACCACCCTTCAGGGGTCCCCACATCGCTAACAGAGCGCCCCTGGGCCAGAGATCGGCCCCGCCCGCCCCCTGCTGCTACTCGCACCCAGTCCCTTCTGGAACTTACATGAACAGGTCACAGCCAGTCACGGTAAGATCCCAATTAACCCTCCCGTGGTGGGTCTCAGCACCTGCCATCAGGTATCCACGGACCACCTCCGCTTCCAAGTAGGACAGGAAAGGCACCGTGAGGGTGCTGGTGGGGTTAAGGAAAAGCTCCATCCACACAGACTTTGTGGTTCAGGCCCCTTTGCCCCACGGAGGCCGGTCTTGCCCCAGGCCACCCCTCAGGCCCCCCAAGACCCTCCAGGATGCCCCTTCAAGGACTCTGGACCACAGCCCCTCGGGAGCCACTTCCCGTGTCTCCAGGCCACACCGCACGTCTCCAGGCCACCACAGCTGCTTCCCCAGCCACCCTGGTTCCATAAGCCCCCTCTGTCCTCCCAGATGTCCACCCCGAACCCCCAGCCCCCGAAGCCTATCCTGCCCATCCTCCTGAGTCCCCCCCCACCTCCCGCCCATCCCCTCACCCTTTCCTCCCACGGGAGGGGGCTCCATGGAAAAGATACAACTCCGACAATGGGCTTCCCAGATCGCTGTGGGAGGTAGAAGCCACTGCAGCTTCGGCTGAGTATTGCGAGGCCC
This sequence comes from Ia io, assembly GCA_025583905.1. Taxonomy (NCBI): domain Eukaryota; kingdom Metazoa; phylum Chordata; class Mammalia; order Chiroptera; family Vespertilionidae; genus Ia; species Ia io. Next base: position 133,640,477 of record JAJQQW010000001.1, read on the forward strand.
CCTCGACCTCGGGGGCTCCCTCAGCGGCAGGGCTTTCCTCTCTGGGGTTGGTCTGGTCCCCAGGGCCCACGGCGCCCTCTGGGCCACTGAGTGACCCGGCACCCTCTGGGCCACTGGGTGACCCGGCACCCTCTGGGCCACTGGGTGACCCGGCGCCCTCTGGCCCACTGGGTGACCCGGCACCACCTTCCATGCCGCCCCTGCCGTCGTCGTCCTCCTCTGGTGCCTGCATGGCTGCGCTGCCCGCCACAAACCGGAAATCCCCTCTCACTCACGCTGAGACAATGGGCCTTCCAAAGAAGCCCCGCCCCCTCAGGCTGCGCCTGCGCACACAGACCTCGGGGCGAGGGGGTGGGGCTCCTGGCACTGGATTGGCTCCTGTCTGCAGTCTATCCAGCAGGGAGATCCGGTGTGAGGAGCGGCTGGGCGTCTTCTCGAAGCCCCGCCCCTCTGTGCGTGGCGCCCACAGGCCCCGCCCATCCTGGAAGGGCCAGGTTGGAATGAAAGGCCTGGGTGCTGGGAGGCGGAGTGAGTCCACCGGAAGGGGAGCAGAAAGGTGGATAGAATGTGGCGGGGGAAACAGGGTCAAGACATGGCCGCCTTAGCCGTGCAGGAACACCATCTCTCGGGCTTGCAGAGCCGTGCCCTGAGGGAAGGAAATGGTCCAGGTCCCTGTGGGCACACTGTGTGTCCATCAGTAAATGGCGAGGGGCGGGTGGCCCGCTGGGGGAAAGCTGGCCATATTAAAAGTCTCTGCCAGCCTCAAACTTTTAGGAATCTGAGAATAAATAGTATTTCTCTAAATGTACTGATGGGCTCCTGTCCCACAAGCAGCCAGTTCCCTCGGGGCAGCCCAGAAACTCACTGCCCCTGAGGACGGGCTGTGAAAGGGCCCCCGTGCCCATGGAGACCCCAAGAGATTAATTTAGGCTTTCCACTCCCACGGCCGCGACAGCAGCTCCAAACCGTGCTGCTCCAGGCGGACAATAAGGGCTACTGCCCCACCTCAACACCCCCTTACCCTCCCCGATATAAATCCAAAGACTGCACAGAAGCATCAGGGCAAGCCCGTGATTTCCAAGAAAAGGGGTGTCCCCCAAATTGGGAGGTTAGTCGTGAGGGGTGTCTTCAGGACTGGGTACTCATCCCCTCGTGCAGGCCCCCCTTCATGACCTCATCTAAGCCCCATTACCTCTCAAAGGCCCCATTTCCAAATACCATCTGGTTGGGGGTCAGGGCTTCAATATACATGGATTTTACGGGAGCGGGGGAAGGACCCAAACATTCAGTCCATAGCAGAGTGTTCCTCCCTGACTCCATTTATGTGTTTGTGACTATTTTTTAAAATATATTTTATTGATTTTTTACAGAGAGGAAGGGAGAAGGATAGGGAGTTAGAAACATTGATGAGAGAGAAACATCAATCAGCGGCCTCCTACTGGGGATGTGCCCGAAACCAAGGTACATGCCCTTGCCTGGAATCGAACCTGAGACCTTTCAGTCCGCAGGCCGACGCTCTAACCACTGAGCCAAACCGGCCAGGGCTGTGTTTGTGACTATTTTTAACGGGGAGCCAAGGATGGATGTGACCAAACATCGAAACAGCATCTTGACTGATGGCGAATCCACGCTAGCTGCTGGGAGAGGTGTGACAGGAGGAGGTGCTCAGGTCTCACAGGTACTCCCAGCTGCAGGACAGGACAGGGACAGTGCACTAAGATTTTGTGATAAAAATCTGTTAAAGCAATCCAAATCCCAGTGCCCTCAGGAAGCTCCTGGAATCACAGGAGCTATGGAGGTCCACACGACTTGCTCTCAAGTTCACCTTGGAGTGCCCTTCCTCCCCCCCTCCCCCACCGTGCTCGGGGCCTGGGAGACCCTGCTTCCCCAGCTGACCGATCCAGGGGTGCTGAGGCTCCTGCTCCTGTGCCAGGCCCCACCCCTCACATGTCAGGCACAGGAGGGGCCGCAGGCCATGTCTGGGTTCCTCTTTGCTGCCTCTGGGCCCCCCTTCTACCTGCTGCTCTGGTGACTGTCCTTACCCAGCCCTGCTCTGTGCCCCAGAGCTGCCCCAGGTGGATGGCATCATTCAGGAAGCTCCTTTGTCCAGGATGCCAGTTGGGCTCAGCCAGTGGAGACCAGAGGGTGGGAGGAGTTAGAAGCCAGGGTATTTGTCTCCTCACACCTCCTCGGGGACTCCCTGCAGTTCTGGGAGTGGCTGCATTCCTCAGCTCTCAGGGGATGCAGGAGCACTGACCCCTGTCCCCGCCCCTTTAAGCCCAGGCTTTGCTATAGAGAAGATGGCTTTTCCTCAGCTGAGGCTTAACAAAAAATGAATAAATTGAGAAGATTTTTTTTTTTTTTTGATGCCTGACCACCCCTTGGTGGCTGTGGCATGCTGGTAAATATTTGACAACTTGTTCTTGGTGTGTGGGCAGGTGGGGAAATTGGAAAGTATGCATATACATATGTATAGAAGTTTATTAGAATTCTAGCTCTGTTATGATTCTGACTCACATAAGGAATGTGTCGTACCCCCAAGTTAAAAGTATAATAAAATATAAGATACTATTTATTGTAAATTTCATAGACTTCATGGATTCTCACAGATTGTTTTAGTTGACTTTTGCTAACTCCTATATCTGTAGGCAATCTGTAATTGCCAATGTGGTCCTGACACGATTGTCACTTGATATTTTCATTCATGTTCATGAGTAAGGCAAAAACAACAGTCATCCATCCATCAGTGATGTGAGCAACTTTTTTGCTTAGTCAAATCATAATGTTGGAATATGGCAAACACATTTCCTCACATTTTTATGCTATTCACATTGGGAGAGCTACAAATAACACACAATTTTAAGTACATTTAATCTCATTAGTAACATTTCCTCCATCACTTCCTTAAGTCTAGGCAATCTACAAGACAATAAACCAAGGCCTGATTTGTACCATTTGCTAATTTCTGTGGTGTCAATATTCTAACTCTGGCTGATTTCAAACCGCCAGCGGATGTCATGGGACACAGTGTCAGGGAGAGATGTGTCCTTGCTCAGGATTATGCACTATTTCCACCTTCAGCCCCAATACACAAAATCAGCTGCAAGAGCATAGGTGACAGTAACATGTAGTAAAAACAATTAGAAAGTGATGTTTTTGTACCTTTCAGAAGTATAATTCATTTAAGTTATAATTGGATTGTAATTTCATGTAATTAAAATTCTAATAATTATGCAAGATAAATGACCTCTGGAAATCACTATGCAGCACAGTGCCTATAATGAACAGTACTATATTATATCCTTAAATTTTGCTATGTTGAGATTTATCATCAATAGTCTTACCACACATACCCAACAAAATAATAAAAGGGGTGGGAGGAGACTTTGGCTCTTGATGGTGGTGATGGCTAACAGGTGTATGCTTACCCCCAAACTCGTAGAGTTGTATACATTAAATATGCACAGCCCTCTACCTGCTAAACATACCTCAATAAATGCTTTAGAGAATAGAATAAAATAAGCTTTTATTATTGGCTGCACTGAACATCCAGCTCCCAAATTTCCAATGATTTAACACTCAGCTCTCGGGAACCCCCATGAGTCACCCCCACTCACCACTGCTTATTGGTCCCTGGCCCCTGCTCACACCTCTCTACATGGTCCTTTCATTAAGCACAACTTAGCAGAAAACTTGACAGGTTCCACTTGTTTCCTGCTGGCGCCTTGACTAGCACTCCAACAGCAGATGCAGGCATCTTAGGATGACTTGGAGTGTCCTCATGTAGTGGGCATGGTTCATTTGCAGGTACGGCAAGCCTCTGGCTATTTTTACACAGAGAGCCACGTGCTTACAAAACATATGAAGGGCTGGTATAGACATATAAAGAATGGGATGTAGGCTGAGGCTGTGGGAATGGCCCAGAACACCACACGAGAGACCTGCCAAGGGAGTCGGTACCCGGGCCACAAGGGAGGTGGAGAATCAGGGAGCTGCTGACTCCACTGTTGGTTCCAGGAACACACTCCCCCTTGCTGTGGTCCAAGTACCAGGAAGTGTTTGGCTTCCAGAGCCACACTGCAGCTTGCTGCTGGATCTGCACGGGCCACAAGAAAGGAGCCTTGGACCCAGGGGTGTGCTGCTGAAACTCCAAACAAATAAAAACACACCCACTGTCTCACCAACACCAGCAACTCAGAGTCCAATCCATCTCAGGGTGTTCTTTCCATCTCTTGTTATTTGATGGAAAGTTCTATAAATATCATTAAATCACCCAGCCAAATGTGTCGTTCAAGAGCAATATTTCCTTGTGACTTTCTGTCTGGGTGATCTATCCATAGGTGTAAGTAGAGTATTAAAGTCCTCCACTATTATTGTACTAGAGGCCTGATGCATGGAATTTGTGCAAGAGTAGGCCTTCCTTCCCCTGGCTGCCGCCACCGGCTTCCCTCTGGCACCTAGGACCTGGGCTTCCCTTGAAACCCAGGCTTCATCCAGAAGGTCGTCTGGGAAGACATCTGGTCTAATTAGCACATTATGCTTTTATTATTATAGATTATTATCAATTTCTCCCTTTCAGTCTATTGATAATTGCTTTGTATATTTTGATGCTTCCAGATTGGGTGCATATCCTATATAATAAAGAGCTAATATGCAAATGTCATCACCCTGTCATGCCGGGGTCAGGAACCTAAGGCCAGGCTGGGGGACCTGAGGCAAAACCCCCCTCCCTAGTGCTGGGGCCGGGGGACCTGAGGCTGTGCCCCCGCTCCCGGCAGGGCTTGACCAGGGACCTGAGGCTGCAGCCCTCGCCTGGCGGGGCTTGACGGGGGTGGGGCTGGCTGTGTCTGAGTTTTGCTCGATTTCAAGGTGCATGTGGGTGGGTGGGGCCTTGAGTCTGTGTCCCGAGGCACACCCCAGACTCTGACAGGAGGGAGATTTTCATATACATTTTACTAATTTCCTTTCATCTCTGACACTTCTATTATAGAGAAAGGGCAAATAGCAATATTAAAATATTTCCTCTAATTCCCTTTTAATGTGCATGAATTTCGTATTATTATATTAGTATGTTAATAAGTATGTCTTCTTGATGAATTGTACCCTTTTTCATTATAAATTGTCCATCTTTGTCTCTTGTAACATTTTTGCTTTGAAATCTATTTTGTATGATATAGAGAGGACTAAACCCACTTTTCTCTGGGTGCCATTTGTTTGAAGTATCCTCTTCCACCTATTCACTCTGAACTTATGTTTGTCTTTGGAGCCGAGATGGGTCTCCTGAAGGATACATATAGTAGCGTCTTGTTTAATGCATCCTGCTATCCTGTACCTTTTGATTGGTGAGTCCAGTCCAGTCCATTTACATTTAGGGTGATTATTGCTATATGAGGACAGGCATTTAATCTTTTGTTTTCTGATTGGACTGTATCTCCATTATTTCTTTGCCCTCATGTTTCTGTCTGCTATTTTAGTTTTGTGGTTTTTCTATGTATTTTTTTTCCCGTTTCCTCTTTTTTAAAATTTATCAATGCTGCATTCCAATCGACAATTACCAGGAATGCAAAGAAGCAAGAAAATTTAACCCCATTATGAGGAGAGAAACCAGTCACAAAGAGGCATCCAGATTGGAAAGGAAACAATCAAACTGCCTTATCTGCAGACAACTTGCTCACCTATGATGAAAATCTGATGTAATCCTCACAAGAGCTATAAAAACTATAAGCAAGATTGGCAAGGTTGCCAGAAACTAGGTATATTAGGAGTTAACTTCTCCCCTCTAATGCTTAACTCATCATCTCAACACTTCATCACTGATCTGAAATGTTAGTAAGCCATAAAATTCTTATTCTATGCCCAGGTGGTGTGGTTCAGTGGTTGAGCATCGACTTATGAACCACGAGGTCACAGTTTGGCTCCTGGTCAGGGCACGTGCCTGGATAGTGGGATCAGTCCCCAGTGTGAGGTGTGCAAGAGGCACCTGATCAATGATTCTCTCTTTGGTGTTTCTATCTCTCTCTCCCTCTCCCTTCCCCTCTGAAAAAAATATTTTAAAAATTCCTATCCTAGTGCTCCTGGGTTGTTTTACCTTCTCATGCAAACTAAGTTGTTGTTTTTTTGTTTTTTGTTTTTTTTGGTCATTGTTGGTATTTTTGACAAGAATCAGAACTACTGGCATAAATAGGTGGGCAAACTAGAATTCTGGTGAGAGGGCACACTTTCTGCATAGCAATTGTTTACTGTAAATTAAGAGCCTTAAAAATAAATAGAAACATACATTCTTAACTCTAATTTTACCTCTTGTAATCTATCTTGAGGGAATAACCATTCAAATAAAATTATACAGAACTCCATTAAATCATTATTTATAAGAGGAGGGAAAATGAAAACATTAAATGTTCAACAATTACACTATTATTCTTCTTTTATGAATCCACTGATATGTATTTAATTTTTTTTTAAAGAAAGAGCTCATATGTTAAATGAAAATAGTTTGGAAAAACTTTAATCCTGAACTTGCAAAAATTATACATTATATAGTATTGTTGTGCCATTAATACATAAATGCAACTATAAAATTAAGAAAATATTCCCAAACTAGAGGCCCGATGCATGAAAATTCATGCAAGAGTAGGCCTTCCTTCCCCCAGCTGCTGGCACCAGCTTCCCTCTGGTACCCGGGACCCAGGCTTCCCTCCTCCGGCCGCTGGCAGGCATCCGGGACCCGGGCTGGCTTCTCCCTGGCCGCCTGCAGGCACCCAGGGCCCTCACTTTGTCAGGAAGGACTCCAGAATGACATCCAGTCTAATTAGCATATTACCTTTTATTATTATAGATACTGACAGCAGTTAATGCTGAACCCCTCACCTCCCCACAAAACTAGAGACAGAGGCAAAAAAAGAATTTGGAGGTGCAGTAACTGAAAATAATCTCAGACGAGAATAGCAGTTCATCTTTATTTTCTGCTGTAACAAACAATTAAGAACCCCATCCTCTAGCAACAGGGAAACAATAGAGGTGAGCGTGCGGAAGGGCCAATACAAGTAAACAATTGGGCCCCCATAATAAAGCGGCAACCCCTGTAGGAACCAATGCCCCACGGAAGGAGGCAGTGCCTAGGGAGGGACCCTAGGTTAGCCTTGGTCCCCTTCTTCCGGCCTAGGGTTAATTAAAAGAAATGGAGGCAAAATGCGCTGCATGGTCCGAATCAGCAGGCAGAAGTCATGGAGAAAGGAGGAGAAAGACATCAGGAGTTGGGCAGGCTCCTCAGCAGTCAGGTGGCTAGAAGAGGGAGAAAGAAAATCAAATTAAATGTGATAACTCTGCACTGAGCTCTCTCTGTCCCCTCAGGTGGCGACAGGCCCAGTTCACCCCACGTATCTGCTTAGACGTGACTTTCTGTGGGGTCCCCAATTCACTATTATAAGGACCCTCCGGAGAACCACCCTGGCCACCTACCCACCCCGTGTCCCCCACACCATGGCCCTTTTTAGAACTAACATAGTTAGAAGATTGTCCAACACGGTGAGCTCCTGCTCAACGAACATTCGTTGGGGTTGGATACACCGGGCCAGGTACTGGAAGGCCAACACTGCCGCCATGTGTGACTGCAAAGGCACTGTGAAGGAGCTAGAGGAGATTCAGTTAAGGCACCATCCCATTCAGACTTTTCTGCTTCCTCTCAGGCCACTCTCACCCGTCTTAGTCCCCCTCCTGGTCCCTGAGGCTACCTCCCCCCACCATCTCAACCGCCCACCACTGGCCCATCCCCTCAGCCACCCGGCTCACCCCTCTCCCCTCTTTGCTCCCTCCTCCAGGCCGCCCCCTCCTCCCTGTCCCAGTTCCAGGCCTACTGTGTCCCCCTGGCCATCCAGCCACTTGTCAAATAGGATACAACTGGATCCTTCCTCGTCGTGGTTGTGGTGGAATTCTGGCTATGGTCCTTGGCATGGCATCTGCGCCCCGCACAGGATCGTGGTGTGCCTGGGCGGCCTGTGGCGCTGGCCTGGCTTCGGCACCGGCCTCCCCGCTGCTGCCTCTCCCGGGGCCCTCGTGGTCTCCAGGGCCATGTTGGCTGCCAGGGCCTCCCGGACTGGCCTGGCCTTCCCCATCTTCGACCACACCATCTGAGCCTGAGTCCTCAGCCTCCATGTCCCCTCAGCCTGGCCTTCCTACTCCTGAGAGCCGCTCCCTGCTCAGGGGTGGAGGGGTCATCAGCGAGCCCCGCCCCCTAGCCGGTGACACCAGTCGAATTCCCCAGAGCACATGCGCACACATGTCCTGCCGCCATTAGCGAGAAAGGGCCCTGGGCACGTGACTGTTCCCCCCGCCCCCCCGCCCCGGCTCCCCCCTCCCGTTTCCCCCGCCCGCCCGCCCCCCGCGCCTCCCCATGCCTGCCCGGCGCCATGCTTCTGGACGAGCCTCAAAGTCTGTGCAGGTCCCATGAGAGTCACTCCTGGGCCCTGCCTGCCCGCGTGTACCCCCAGCTCAGACCCTGGAGGACCCGGGATGGATGGGCCTTGGTCCTGCAGCCCCATTGCTCACCCCGGGCACTGTCACTTAGCGCTGCCGCCATCCTGGGGGAGGGGAGCTGCCAGCCCCACTGCCTCTGCCCGGCACGCACACTGCCCCGTCTCCGACCTCAGGCTCGGGCGGGCTGGGTCCCGCTGCTCAGGAGGGACCAGCACATTGGACAAAAGCACAAAAGGAGCTGGAGCACCGCCCCTGGGACAACTCCCAGCACCTCTGCCCTCTGTTGGCTCAGCCCTCATGGGGCTGTCCTTACCCCTAGGAGCAAAGTCTTGCTCCTCAGGGGTAGGGGTGGCAAATGGCAGGGGCAGGCTGGAGGTGCCAGGGTCCCTCAACTGAGAAATAACCCTGTATCTGCTGGCCTACTGGTCTAAGAAGGTGAGCAAACTAGAATTCTGGTGAGAGGGCACGCTTTTTGGATAGCAATTGTGTGCTGTAGACCAACAGCCTTAAAAAAAGAAATAGAAACATACATTTTTAACTCAGTCCTTATACCTGTTGGAATCTATCTTGAGGAAATAGCCATTCGGCAAAATCATATAGAAGAATTCCATTGAATCATTATATTAGAAGGAAAATGGAAACACGAAATGTCCAGCAATTATATTATTGTACTTCTTTTATGCATCGAGAGACATGTACTTAAAGTTTTTCTTAGATAACAAAATAAACTGATGAATGGAGTGGATGCAGAGACATGGAAGAATGGAACAGAGTGAGGGAAGGTGGAGGGGGGTGGGTGGGTGGGAAGTAATCAACTAAGAACCTTGTATGCATGTATGCGTGACCCATGGCCACAATGGGGTGGTGAGGGCTTGGGCGGGGGGGGGGGGGGGCTGGAGAAGGTCAATGGGGGCAAAAGTGTGGCATATGCAATACAACAACAAAGAATTATAAAATAAATAAATAAATAAAGGTTGCTAAGAGAGTATATCTTAAAAGTTCTCATCACATGAAAATAAAGTTTTCCTTAGAAAGAAGGAGAGGTCCTATGTTAAATATAAATAGTTCAGACAAAATTTAATCCTGAATTTGCAAAACTAATGCATTGTATATTATTTCGTGCATTCAAAATATAAATGCAATTATAGAGCTAAGAAACTATTCCGAAATACCAGCAACTGTTAATGCTGAAATGGCAGGACACAGCTCATTTTCATTTTCTTCCATTTCCTAAGTTGTCTTCAATTGACTCGGGCCGTGATCGGCAAACTGCAGCTCGCGAGCCACATGCGGCTCTTTGGCCCCTTGAGTGTGGCTCTTCCACAAAATACCACGGCCTGGGCGAGTCTGTTTTGAAGAAGTGGCATTAGAAGAAGTTTAAGTTTAAAAAATTTGGCTCTCAAAAGCAATTTCAATCGTTGTACTGTTGATATTTGGCTCTGTTGACTAATGAGTTTGCCGACCACTTAGCAACTGACTTGCACATCTCCACTCCAACCCAGGACAAAGAAAGTAAATGCGGAGGATCCGGGTAACTGAAAACACACTGAGAGGAGAGTAACAGTTCACTTTTATTTTCTGCTGTAACAAACAATTTAGAAACCCCCCTCCAGCAACAGGGAAACAATAGAATTGAAAGTAACAAAGGGGCAGTACAAGCAAACAATTAGGCCCCCCTAATGAAGTGGCAACTCCTGTGGGGTTCCATGTCTCAGGGAAGGATGCACTACCTAAGGGGGGACTCTAGGTTAGTCTTAGCCCCCATTTACTGTCCTGGGGTTAATGCAAAAAAATGGGGGCACAGAGTGCCGCATTGTTCGAATCACCAGCAAAAGCTCGTGGAGACAGGAGGAGATGGAGCGTCGCAGTTGGTCAGAGTCCTCAGCAGTCAGGCGACTAAAGGAGGGAAAAAGAAAATCAAATAAAACACGATAACTTTGCACCTAGCTGTGTGTGTCCCCTCAGGTGGTGACAGGCCCAGTTCACCATGAGTACCTCCCTAGAACTGACATTTTATTTTATTTTATTTTATTTTATTTTATTTATTTTATTTTATTTTATTTTATTTATTTTATTTTATTTTATTTATTTTATTTTATTTTATTTATTTTATTTTATTTTATTTTATTTTATTTTATTTTATTTTATTTTATTTTATGGAAGTGGAAGGAAGGTGGGAGAGAGAGGGAGAACCATAAATGTGAGAGGAGAAACACATGGGTCAGTTGCTTCCCTCACACACTGGCCATGAACTGACTGGGCGGCAGGTATTGAACCTGCAACCCAGGTAGGTGCCCTAAACAGAGCCTTGAACCTTCCACCCTCCAGTGTGCCCGCCCATGCTCTAACCACTGAGCCTCACTGGCCAGGGCTGGATCTGACTTTTGGGGGATCTCCAATTCAATATTATAATGACCCTCCCAAGTTCCACCCTTGCCCCCTGCCCGCCCCACCTCCAGTCCCCACCATGACCCTCTTTAGAACTAACATAGCAAGAAGACTGCCGGACACTATGAGCTCCTGCTCCACTGCTGGTCCATGAGGCTGGGTACGCGGGGCCAGGAAATGGCACGCTCTCAATGCCTCCACGGATGATCTGAAGGGCACCAGAAGGGTGCTAGAGGAGATTCAGTTAAGGCTCCATCCCATTCAGACTTCGCTGCTTCCTCTCAGGCCACCCTCACCCGTCTTAGGCCCCTCACGTATGCCCCCTCCCTCCTTCCTGGTCCCTCAGGCCGCCTCCCCCCGCCATCTCCACTGCCCGCCATTACCCTTCCCCTCAGCCACCCGGGCCGAACCCTCCCCTCAGCTTCACCCCCTCCCCCAGGCCAGTGTCCAGCCTAGGTCCGACCCCCTGGCCCCCCGGGCACTCCTCAAAAAGGATACAACTGGAAAGTGTCTGGTCTTGGAATCCTGGCCGTGGCCGCTGGCTCGGCAGCTGCTCCCCCCACAGGAGACTCGAGAGCCTGGGCGGCCCGTGGCGCTTCGCTGGGAACAGCACCGGGCTCCCCGCTGCCGCCTCTGCCGGGGCCCTCGTGGTCTCCAGGGCCATCTTGGCTGCCAGGGCCTCCCGGACCGGCCTGGCCTTCCCCATCTTCGGCCACACGGCCCGGGACAGGGTCGTCAGCCTGCATGGCCCCTCAGCCTCCCCTTGCTTCTGAGAGCCGCTACACCGCCGAGGCGCCCAGGTTCTGACAAGAAACCCCGCCACCTGGCGGGTGCCCCCACTTGAAAGCCCCAAAGCGCATGCGCACACAGGCCTGTGCCATTTGCCAGAAACCCGGCCAATGAGTGCCCTGGGCACGTGACTGCTTCCCGCCAAGTCTGCCCAGCAACATGCTAGCGGGTGAGTCTCGGAGCCTGTGCGGGTGCCAGCCCAGCTACTCTCTAGGGGGCGCAGCTTGCTGCTGCGGGACCCTGTCATTGGTCTCAGGGGGTCAGGCCCCTCTGGGCCAGTCCCCGGGAGTCTCGCCTGGGCCCTGCCCGCCCTGCCCGCGTGTACCCCCAGCTCAGACCCTGGAGGACCCGGGATGGATGGGCCTTGGTCCTGCAGCCCCATTGCTCACCCCGGGCACTGTCACTTAGTGCCGCCGCCATCCTGGGGGAGGGGAGCTGCCAGCCCCACTGCCTCTGCCCGGCACGCACACTGCCCTGTCTCAGACCTCAGGCTCGGGCGGGCTGGGTCCCGCTGCTCAGGAGGGACCAGCACGTTGGACAAAAGCACAAAAGGAGCGGGAGCACCTCCCCTGGGACAACTCCCAGCACCTCTGCCCTCTGTTGGCTCAGCCCTCATGGGGCTCGCCCTCACTTAGAAGCAAAGTTTGCCACTCTGGGCATGGGTGGGTGTGAGGGTGTGATTGGGGTGGGGAGGAAGGCTGGAGGTGTCAGAGGTGCCTGGGCCCTCAGCTGGTAGGTGACCCTGTGTCTGCTGCTCTGTTCCAGGCGAGCTTACTTCTGTGTCTGGGAAGGGGGTCAGGTCTCCAGGAAAAGTACAGGGAGAGGTGGGCAGGGCTAGGGCAATGCCTGTACACGTGTTTCTGTGCCAACACTCTCTCTCTGCCCACAATCGTGGGAGTGGGTAGATGTGGTGTCCTGTCCCAGGGATCAGGGGCCGCTCACCTGGCTGGCACAACTGTGGGCACCAGCCAGGGAAGGGATCGGGGAATGGGCTCCTATCTGAGCTTCAGGAAGGTGCACTTTCCATGTCTCAAGTATTCCATGTAGCAGCTTTTCTTTTTTAAAAAATTTCTTTATTGATTAAGGTGTTGCATATGTGTCCTTATTCCCCCATTCCCCCCCCCCCATTCCCCCCTACTCATGCTCTCACCCCCTGGTGTCTGTGTCCATTGGTTAGGCTTATATGCATGCATACAAGTCCTTTGTTGATCTCTCCCCCTTGCCCCCACCCCCCACCCTCCCCTACCTTCCCTCTGAGGTCTGATGTAGCCTTTCTTAAGCCACGTCCGTGTCACAGCTAATCCTAGACCTGGTGAGAAAGAGCTTTGTAACACAGGCCATACTATGTTACAGCTGAGTAGATTCTCCAAAGACTTTCCCACACCCAGAGATCAGGTTGAGGGGTGAGGGGAAATGGGGGGGGGATCAAAGGGGACATGCCTTTCTGCTCAAACAAACAAACAAACAAACACAAACTGGAAATGTAACCATAGAAAGGCCATTTCCCAAAGCCGGCTCCCGCTCCACCTCTGTTTGTCTTTGTCGGATGGAAGAGGGGGAAGGGACGGGGGGTACAGGGGAGGCCTCTCCACATCCAGCTGCTTCCATGGGCAAGTATTTGTCTGGGGGCTCTGCACCCCACACTGTTCCGGGAACTGGGAATAACACAGCAGGGAGGAAGCCTGCAGAAAGCCTTTTCCCAGGGAGCTGACTTCCTTGGGGAGAAAGGATCCCAGAATCCCAGAGAGGAACACAGCAAGCCGGGCAGGTGGGTGAAGGGATTCCAGAAAAAACACAGGAAGTAGCTGTCAGCAGGTCAAAGCCACAGAGTCCAGGAAGGACTGGATGTGGAGGGTGAACACGTGTGGTCACAAGGAGGACCCCAGGGACTGGCATAACTGGGTCAGGCTGACATGGGGCCAAGGAGGGAGAAGCAGGCTGGACAGGTGACACATGAAGGTCTCTGCTTTGACTGGCTAATGAGCTCCTTCCTGTGCTGTCTACTTATCTCTGGAGTCTTCCTTCTCACCATTACCTGCAGGCTGCCTCTTCCTGCTGAGACTCTGGGCCCCTGCGCCCCTCATGCTACCTGACGTCACCCTGCTGGGGTGAACACCTCTGTACCCAGTGTGGTTGCTCCCCTTCTTCTCCCTGCATGCCCCCCTTCTCCTGCCTCCACACAGCCTGTGCACAGGGGAGGCCTGGGAGTGCAGGGGAGTTTGCACCTGGACACAGCTCTCTGCTGATGCAGCCAAGACTCACGGGATGAATCCTTTGAGGGACACTCTGAGGTGCAAGTGACTGTTCACTGAATGAAATAGATGGGCCAAATGAGCACTGAGGTCATAAGCTCTTGTTACATATCTCACTGAGACACGGGGGGGGGGGGAATGCATTCACATTTATACTATTCACTTGAATGGGATATGAATGGTTTATAATTAATAGGTATTTGTGTTATACACACAATAAAATCAAAGTGAAAATACCAGAAAAAATTTAAATGAACATTGATTTTTGGACAGGGAAATATTTTCCTAAGCCTACTACTAACAATGGAATTATAATAATCAACAATGTGACCCTGGCTGGGTGGATCAGGTGTTTGGAGCGTCATCCTTTACATCAAAAGGTTGTGGGTTCAATTCCCTGTGTGGGCACATCCTAGGTCAGGCCCCTCAGAAGGCAACCGATGTATGTTTCTCTCTCACATAAATGTTTCTCTTTCTCGCACTTCCTCGCCCTTTAAAAATTAGTAAGAACAACTCTTGGATGAGAATGTTTTTTAAAAAAAGCAATAACATGCATTTAGTGATTTCCGTGTTCCAGTCACTGTTCTAAATACTAAACATGAATAACCTCATTTCACCCTGAAATGCAGCAACATTTTCATTGTGGTTATCTCTAGTAGGGAGATGATAGGTAATTATTTTCTTTTCCAAACATGCCCATATTTTTTTTTCCTGTTTTTCGGCAGTGGGCATCAATTACATTTGTAAATAGAAAAAAATTAAGTTATTCAGTAATTGAGAAACTTCTAATTAGTTCCCAAGTGCACTACTTTGCTGAAGTTTGAATTACCCTCTTCTATTCATTGGGGGCCAATCTTTCCTTTGAAAGTGCTTGTACTTGGCCCCTTCTCTTGATGCAGGTAGGAGGACTGTGATGAAGTCCCTGAAGTCACGGAGCCTGGGGACCCAGCCTAATGACTGTGGAGCCCATGTGGCACAGCCCTGCTGTCCTCATGACTTTGAGCTGCTTCCCAAGAGCAATCCTTTCTAAACTCCACACACAAACCCCATGCGACATGGACACTTATTCCTCTATAGGCAACTGCAAGTTTGTTGTCATCAGCATTTCATCAGGATGACACAAGGTAATATTTTGCTCTTCTAATCCTTCCAAGTACTCCAGTACACGTGCATTTGTGTGCATGAGCAAGAAACACATGCACACGCAGCTACATACTCAAGAGGCACTCAGCACATCCAGTCTCTGTGTCTATAGCACCAGGTCTAGCTTAAACTGTCTGGCTGCATGGCAGTAAATGGCGTCACATTTGTAAAACGAAGAGGACTTCTATGGAATGCAATAAATACATCTAAAATCATATTAGGCATGAACCATAATGACTTGTACAAACATATGAGTGTCCATACACCCTTTTTAAGGGCATCATATGCCCCAGCAGCACAGGGCCCACGTGGGCCTGCAGTGGGGTATTGTGGGCAAAAAACACCTACCATTTTGGTCGCTGTCTGTCTCTCTCTCACTCTTGAACTCTCTCTCCGTAGCCATATGGAATCAATTTACTGATCACCGCCTTCCATGGGATCCACCTAGAGTCACCATCTAAGTTTCCTGTACGCCCCCAAACCTTCCAGGCTGCAGCCTCTCCCAGCTCTGAGGGCACCGAAGGAAGTGCATCCTGAGGATGCGGGAGCAACATGGAAGGACCCAGTACCCCATCAGTTCACTAATCCTTGTTTCCATTGATCAGCAGCCTGTATGCCAGGCGCTGCCCCCGCATCGCTTTCCATGCTTTGTCCACGAATCCTCACCACAATTCCAGAAGATGGGGAATAGCATTGCCCTATTGGATAGCAACATGAGCCTATCTTTGGCACAGCACCCATAGCACTGACTGTGCCCAGGAATCTGCTGGTGTGTAAGCTCCTGGACAGAGCCTCTAGGGCAGGAGTTACCAACTGGTGGTCTGCCAACCACTGGTGGTCCCTGAGGTATGAAAGGTTGGCGACCGCTGGCTTAAGGAAACCCTTGGAGCAGTCACAAACCAGTGATCCGTGGGCCACTGGTGGTCCCTGAGGTCTGAAAGGTTGGTGACCGCTGGCTTAAGGAAACCTTTGGAGCAGTGGTCACAAACCAGTGATCCGTGGGCCACTGGTGGTCCCTGAGGTCTGAAAGGTGGGCGACCGCTGGCTTAAGGAAACCTTTGGAGCAGCAGTCACAAACCAGTGATCCGTGGGCCACTGGTGGTCCCTGAGGTCTGAAAGGTGGGCGACCGCTGGCTTAAGGAAACCTTTGGAGCAGTCACAAACCAGTGATCCGTGGGCCACTGGTGGTCCCTGAGGTCTGAAAGGTGGGCGACCGCTGGCTTAAGGAAACCTTTGGAGCAGCGGTCACAAACCAGTGATCCGTGGGCCACTGGTGGTCCCTGAGGTCTGAAAGGTGGGCGACCGCTGGCTTAAGGAAACCTTTGGAGCAGTGGTCACAAACCAGTGATCCGTGGGCCACTGGTGGTCCCTGAGGTCTGAAAGGTGGGCGACCGCTGCTCTAGGGGATCCTTCTGACCAAAAAGCAAGCAGGGCTGGCACTAGGAAAAATGATCTACATGGTTCCTGTCCTCCCAGATCTGGGACTGCCATTCAGGAGTTCCCCTCTGGTGGGTCTGGGGCCTCTTTGCTGTGAAAGATGGGGTCATCGCCTAGGCATCACGAGGTGGGTAGGAGGAGCTGCAAATCAAGGAGACAGGCAAGGTTGGAAACATCTGATGCTCACAGGGTTTTTCTGTGTCAGTAAGGAATGCTTTTGGGCTTAAACTACAAGGAAATGTATTGTTGACTGAATGCGAAGTCCAGAGGGAGAGCGTCATCATGCTGGCTTACTTGTCCAATGAAGGGTCATCAAGGACCAGTCCCCCCATTCCTGACCCTTTTAGCAGAATGTGGGTGTTCCTAGGTTTGGTGTTGGGACAAGTCACTCCTTCCTGTGACTAGCTGGTAACAATTGTGTTAGATAAAGTTGTTTCGGTGCCTAATCCCCCAGGCTGATTTGTGAGCTCCTTGAGGGCAAGGTCTGTGTTGCTTTTCTGTAGCCCCAGTGCTATGCCCAGTGCGTGTTACACACAAGGTGCCCAATCATTCATTCATTCATTTACTCATTCAACAATTCTTTCTTGCTAAGTGCTATGATGGAGGAGAATCCAGGGATCCATGGCACATAGCCCAGCCTGTGGGGTGGGAGTGGGGTCAGCAAATACTCTCTCGAGATCTTTACATCTGACATGAGTCCCTGAACACAGAGGCCTCAGCTCAGCAGGGTTGAAGGCTTTCATTCATTAGCAACCAGGGTTGGAAGGTAAGCCAAAGCTCATGGGACTCACAGTTTGATTACTGCTTACTGAGTACCTGTTACGTGCCAGGTCTCTGGTAACAGAGATTAATCATACCTCTTGCCTGCAAGTGCCCCAGGCCAGTCAGGGACAAATCATTTCAGTGCTGGGTGAGGAGTAAGCACTTGAGGCCATGGTGGAGAGGCACTCCCCAAGCAGGGCAGGTCAGGTAGGAGGAAGGGCAGTCTGCACAGCCTACCAGGAGCAGGTGGCCCTTTAAGCAATGCAAGGAGGAGGAGTCACCTGGCCCAGAGGCTGGACGGGTGGACAGTGAGTGAAATGCTTAGTGAGGATGGTGAGCTGATGGGGCAGAGCAGGTCACAGGCCCCCAGGGCTGATGCTGTTTGGTTTGCACTGTTTATCTCAAGTGATCGCTACGCCGTTTTGTGGTGATGCAGGATTCAGTTTCTGGGAGGCTCTGCCTTTCCACTTCTTCACTTTACCTAGCTTGGGCTTGGGAGCTCCTTGAATTGATCCTCGCTAACTCCTTGTCCAGAGAAGTGGTGCCTTGATGTTTTGTTTGGGCATCTTATGACCTTCTTCCTGGCGGTGTCCATGCCTCTGACAGTGTCCCAGAGGATGAACGTAATTGTCCAAGAAGGGACAGCAAAACACCCCAGTACTGCCACGTTTTGGAAAGCCTCAGGATTCGTTCCATCTCTGTGACCATAGAAAAGGTGTGGGAAGGTTCAGGGGCATGCAGAACCTTGGAGCAGCCCTCAGAGGGGGCAGTGGAGCCGCAAGGTGGGCAGTGAGATGACCCACTGGGTTCTTGTAAGGGGCCAGGTTAGTCCTGGTGGACTCCACTTTGCCCTTCACCTGGCTTTAGGCTGCCGCCTCATCTGGTTAGAGCTCTCCAGGAGTCTCCTGAGGGCACCCTTGACTTCCTTGTTCCTGAGGCTATAGATCCTGAGGTAGAGCATGGGAGTTACATTGGTGTAGATTAAGGACACGATCTTGTCCTGTTCTGGGGTGTAGCATGACTTGGGGCGAATGCAGATGAATATTGCACAGCCATAGTGCAGAAGAGAGACCAGCAGGTGCCCGGCACAGGTGGAGAAGGCTTTGCTCCTGCCCTGGGCTGAGTGGATGCTGAGGATGGCAGTGATAATGAAGCCGTAGGAGAGCAGTATCAGTAAGAAGGGAATCAGCAGGATGAGCATGCAGACCACGAAGACTGCAATCTCATTGGCTCATGTGTCTGAGCAGGCCAGGAAGAGCACAGCAGGGATGTCACAGAAGAAATGATTGATCTCATGGGACTGACAGAAGGGCAAGAGGAATATTAGTGTGGTAAGAGTGAGTGAGAGTGCAAAGCCACCGACGCATGCCAGAGCCAGCATCTGCAGACAGAGGGCCCTGGTGATGATGAGTGTGTAGCGCAGGGGCTTGCAGATGGCCACGAAGCGGTCATAGGCCATCACAGCTAGGAGGAAACACTCTGCTCCCCCCAGAGCGATGAAGAGGTGCATTTGCAACACACAGCCCAGCATGGGCATCCGCTGGCTGCGGGACAGGAAATTGGCCAGCATGTTGGGGACAATGACCAATATATAGCAAATTTCAATGGTGGACAGATTGCGAAGAGAGAAATACATGGGGGTCTGGAGGCAGGAGTCAATGAGGGTGATGAGCACAATGGTTGCGTGGCCTGCTAGGGTGACAAGATGCATGACTAAAAAGAGTCCAAAAAAGAAGATTTGCAGTTCAGCCAGATCCCCAAAGCCCAAGATGATAAACTCTGAGCTTAAGGTGTGGTTTTTCTGCAGTGGGGCCATCCTGTATTCCCCTGTAGAACTCCTGGGCTGGAAAAGGCAGGTTTCTAGCAATTTTCTAATTTGTGGGAGACTCTGCAGCCCGTTCCAGAGGTGGGAGTGTAGCCACCTCTCCAGGGCCTCCAACCCATGTAGCCAGGCTTGGCCCTGGTCTACGTTCATGAGCTTCTTACATTCTGCCCTCTGCTCACTGAGAATAAAGATCTGCTGACTGATTTAACTCAGGACTCCATAAACTATGGCCTCTGGCCTGAATTGCAGCGGCCAGTATATTGTGTTGGAGCAGATTGGTTCACATCCTGGTTAGGGCAGCTTTCCTGCCACAACTGCAGAGGCCAGTGGTAGCGAAGGATCACGTGGCCTGCAAAGCTGAAACTATTTCCTGTGTTAACCTACACATAAAAGGCCTTTCAAAGTGAGAGGCAAATAACATTTATTTGAGGCCAAAAGAATAGCTATTCAGGAAAGCACTGATTCAGGCAAATAGTGTTCTAATTAGGAGTCAAGGGGAGAGGGTCTTTCTGAGAAAGGCAAGGGAACAGTTACATCCACAGAAAGGCGGCATTTCTATTGGTGCGGATAGCAAAACATAGTGATGTTTATGCTTAATGCTATTTTAACGTTTCAGTCCAGTAGTCATAATACCTGCTTTCTTATGTGTTTTTTGTTTAATCCTCCCATGGGGATATTTTTTTTCCTTTGCTTTTCTGGGAAATTGGAAGGCAGGGAGGGCAGGGGAGAGAGAGCTAGAGCTAGAGAGGGAGAGAAGGAGACATCAATTTGAGAGAACACATTCACTGGTTACCTGCCACACGCACCCCAACCGGGGAAGGGAGTGAACCCGAAACCCAGGTACCTGCCCTTTACCTGGAATCGCACCCTGGAGACTTCGGTGCATGGGCTGATGCTCTCATCACAGAGTATCACTGGCCAGGGCTCTTGTTATGTTTGTAAACAATTCTTTGGCACACAAGGTTACCTTAGGCCCTGTCCAAAGGTTAATTTGCCCAGTTTTAACATTCCAATGATTTCAAGCAAAAGATGAGCAAAGGGGCTCCATTTTTTAAAAAATTATCTTTATTAATCAAAGTATCACAGATGTCCCCTTTTTCCCCTTTGATTACCTCCTCCCCACAGCCCCCCACTATTTAATGTGTCCATAATCCTAATATGCAAATAGACTGAATGGCAGAACAACCAAACCAACTAAACAATCAGTTGCTATGACATGCGCTGACTACCAGGGGGGGGCGTGCGTGGAACATGGCGGGCATCGGCCACAGCAGTATGGTGGAGCAGGTGAACAGGGACGCTATAACAAGGCAGGGCACCAGTCGCTGTCATTGGGGCAAGCCTCTGGTGGTTACTGAAAATTCTTTGCTCCTGCATGCCAAGGTCCCTCTGGGTGCTCGCACCTGGTGCTGGTGCCAGAGCCACCACTCGAACCTGCTGCTGGTTCCCAGCACCAGCCCCAATCGCTCAGCACTGTCACTGGGTGTGAGCAGTGGCTGCTGGCCGCAATTGTCCCTGACAGCTTCTCCACCTCCTACTGCTCCTGAGGGGCAATCGGGGCAGTAGCCACCACTCACACCTGCTGACAGTGCCGGCTGCACTCGCACCCACTGCTGGCGCCAGCCCCAATCACTCCACACCATCAGTGAGTGCGAGCGGGACCAGTGCTGTCAGCACATGGGAGCAGTGGTGGTGGGAGCGGGGCTGCCAGCATACAGGGGATTGGGGGGGGGGGCGCAGCAGAAGGGGCCGGGCAAGGGTGGGTATGATGGGCCGATACCCGCCCCTGTGCCCACAACACCCTCACAGCCCAGAGTTCCTTTCAAGGTGCACAAATTTATGCACAGGGCCCCTAGTATTCATATAAGTTCTTTGGTTAATCTCTTCCTACCTCCTCCTTCCCTCCTTCCCTCTGAGATTCATCAGTCTGTTCCATGCTTCCATTCCTCTGCATCTGTTTTGTTCATCAATTTATTTTGTTCACAATCTTTCACATTAAGTGAGATCATGTGATACTTGTCTTTCTCTGACTTACTACACTTAGCATAATACCTTTCCCAGTCCCTCCATACTGTCTTAAAGGTTAAGAGATCCTTCTTTTTTTTACTGCTGCATAGTATTCCACTGTGTAAATGTACTACAGCTTTTTGGTGTGTGTGTGTGTGTGTGTGTGTGTGTGTGTGTGTGTGTGAATTCATTTACTAATGGGCACTTGGGCTGCTTCCAGATCTTAGTTATTGTAAACAATGCTACTGTGAACAACAGGGTGCATATATTCTTTCGGATTGGTGTTCATGTGGCTCCATTCACATTATTTTGGACACCAGTATGACAAGTCACAGAAAAGCTTTCCAAACTTGCCCACTGCTTGTTTGCATCCTCTGCCCATTTGCCTAGTGGGTTGTTAGTCTCCTTGGGGAATAGAGGCTTGAAATTATTTTCTGGCTTGAATACTTCCCGTTCATCACTATATCTAGTCATCAGAAGACCAGGAGGAAGGGGCTGCTACTTCAAGCTTTGGAGATTAGAAACTGAGGCTCAGAGGCAGAGGCCCCCAAGGATGTGGGGCAAGAGCTTCTGACCCTGGAATTCGGCTCCCCTCTACCCACAATCGCCTCTTAAGTGGCTTAATTCAGAGAGGATAAGACATGTTTGCATGTGTAAAAAATCCTACCGACAAGAGAAAAATGACATTTAAAAAATCACTATCATTTATAATGATACCCTAAAACATGAAATATTTGGTGTGCACTTAATAAAATATGTGCAAAACATTCACATAGAAAACTTAAAATGATTGCCAAGAGAAAGTGAAGAAAAACTACATAACTGTAAAAATATGTCATGTTCATGGATTGGAAGACCCACTATTCTATAAATTTTGTATTAAGCTAACAAAAATCCTGAATTTGCAGAAATTGACAAACTGATTCCAGCATGCAAATGGAAATGCATAGAACCTAGAATGGAGAATCAAACATGAAAAAGAATAAAGTTGGAAGATATAAGTGTGACTAAATGAGAATACAGGCAAAATAAAAAGCTCATAGTTTGCTGGTGGGAATGTAAGTTGACATAATCATATTGAAAAAAACAGTTCTTCAGTTTCTTATAAATTTCCACTTAACCATATGACCCAGCAAGGCGATGTCTGCTATTTACCTGATAAAACCATTTGTCTTCACAAAGACTTGTACATAAACTTTAGTATCAACTCTATTAATAATAAGCCCGATTTGAAAACAACCCAGATGTCCATCAACAGGCGAATGGTTACACAGATAATGATGCATTTGAGCGAGGAATAGCACTCCGCAATAAAGAGGGACGGAGGAGTGACTGCTGCTGGGAATCCCCCCAGGGCTGGGCCCCACCGTCTCTGCAGATTCGGATGCAGCAGCAGGTGGCGACCAGAGGGAAGACAGGCCAGGACTAGTCTGAGCCACTCCCAGAACTCGGTGACAGGGGACAGGGGTCAGCAAGCTTGTGTTACATGAGGGTGGTCAGGCCGGTGCTGCCAGTGGCTCTGACGCTCGCCCGGAAGCTTGGGGCGGGGCCAGGTGGCGGGTAACAGTCAGGTTCCCAGCAGCCTCAGCACAGCAGGCCCCTCTTGCCAGGAAACAAGCGAGTGGGGGTCTGTTTGCGCAGGCGCCCTGGGTTGCATAGCGCTCCTAGGGCAGAGCTTCCTGCGGGGTCCTCATTGGCTAAGCTGTCTCTGGGGTCTGTGCGCCAAGATGGCCTGAACCAGTCGCACTCCCTCTGAATCCAAAGGGGTGTTGTGCGCAGACAGGCGCCCTGGAGACGCCTAGCTGCGTGTGTGCGTGAAAGGGTGGGACTTCCTGCGAAAGCCTCAGTCCCTCATTCGTGGGCCGAGGGGGCCGTCATCTTTAAGTTGGAGCCAGAGGGGTGCAGGGGCTTTGCAGCAGCCATGCCGGCTGCTGGCAAAGATGCGGGTGGTACAGCTGGTGCAGGGGGAAGACTCGGAGGCCCTGGAGACCAGGGTGGAACTGGAGACCCTACCAGCCATGGTCTCCCCAGCGATCTGGAAGGCCAGCGTGGTCCTGGCGGCTCTACTAGCCCTGGCTGTCCGGACACCCAGAGTGGCCCTTGCAGCCCTCCTGGCCAGTGTGGTCCTGGTGCCCCAACAGTCAGGGTGGTCCTGGTGCCCCAACAGTCAGGGTGGCCTTGGTTCCCCGGGTGGCCAGGAATGAGGAAACCACGGGAGCAGCAGCCATAGGTGCTCCCGCTGTGGCACGGGCACTCCATGTTCCTGGGCCAGGTAGACATGCAACATCAGCGGCTGCAGGACCAGGAAACCGAACGATGGTCTTGCATCCTTTCCGACGGTGCCCTGAGGACTGGTAGCCAAGGGGTGGCTCAGGGACATCCTACAAGCCTAGGGCTGGCTTTTGGGGACAGGGGACAGGGCACAGGGCAGCCTGGGGATAAAAATGGGAGCAGCAAGGGGACCTGGGGTAGCCGGGTGGGACGGGAGTGGACAGCTGAGGAGGCTGAAGGGTAGGGAAGTGGTGGAGGTGGGACATGATGAACTGAGTGAGGAGGGACGCAGGCCAAGGTGGCCTGAGCTGGGGGCGTTGAGAGGAGTTGTGGGTGAACAACTCTGAGATATAAGGAAGCCTGGGGTACTGGAAAATTCAACTGTACAATGACATTATTGTACTTCTTTTATTCATCCAATGACATGTGTTTAAAGTTTTTCTTGTAACGAGGAAAAGCTCATATGGTAAATGAACATAGCTCAGAAAGAATTTAATCCTGGTATTGCAAAAAATACACATTGCATGTTATTTGTGTGCATTTAATATATAAATGCAACGATAAAACTAAGAAAATATTCCCAAATACCAGCAGCTGTTAATGCTGAAATGGCAGGACACAACCCATTTTCATTTTCTTCCACTTCCTAACTTGTCTTGAACTGACTACAGTAACTGAATTGCACATCTCCGCTCCAACCCAGGGACAAAGGAAGTAAATGTGGAGGATCGGGTAACTGAAAACACACTCAGAGGAGAGTAGCGGTTCACTTTTATTTTCTGCTGTAACAAACAATTTGGAAACCCCCTCCAGCAACAGGGAAACAACAGAATTGAAAGTAACCAAAGGGCAGTACAAGCAAACAATTAGGCACCCCTAATGAAATGCAACTTGTGTAGGATTCCTTGCCCCAGGGAAGGATGCACTACCTGGGGGAGGGGGGGGGTAGGGATCTAGGTTAGTCCTAGCCCCTTTTCAGACATGAGCGCGAAATGCGCTTCATGGTTGGAATCAATTGGTCAAGGTCACGGAGACAGGAGCAGAGAGAAATTCCCACTTGTTCAGGGTCTTCAGCACTCAGTTGGCTAAATGAGGGGAAAAGAAAATCAAGTTATGTGATAACTCCGCACCTAGCTCTCTCTGGCCCCTCTGGTGGTGCCAGGCCCAGTTCACTGGGAGGACCTCCTGACTTTTTTTGGGGGTGTCTCCAATTCACTATTAGATTGACCCTCCAGAGAACCACCCTAGCCACCTGCCACCACTCCCCACTTGGCCCTTTTTAGAACTTACACAATTAGAACATTTCCAGTTAGGATGAGCTCCTTCCGAACCGCCCTTGGGATGGGTCGGGCATAGCGCTCCATGGCATCTAAGGTCCTCTGTGCCTCCTCAAGTGATGGGAAAGGCACCCTGAGGGTACTAGTGGAGATTCAGTTAAGGTACCATGCAATAAAGACTATTTCCCCTCAGGCCATAGTCACCCATTTTAGCCTTCCACCGAACCCACCTATCCTCCTTCCTGTTCCCTCAGGCTGCCTCCTCACACCATCTCAGCTGCTCACCAGTGGCCCATCTCCTCAGCCACCTGGGGCTCCCCTCCTCATACAGTACCCCTAGGCTAACCCCCTCCTCCCCGTCCCATTGCCTCGACCGGCGACTCCTCCAAAAGGATACTACTTGAGCACTAGTCTTCCCGGCCTTCTGGCTGTGGGCCCAGCATGTGGATTCGGCCATGGCAAGGCATTTCTGCCAGGCCCGGGGGGGTTGAGTGGCCTCATTACTGGAACTCCTCCGCCTTCGGCACCTCTGTGGCCTCCACCGTGGCCCTCGTGGCTGCCAGGGTCAGTTGGAATGCCTTGACCTTCCGCACCTTCAGCCATACCAGTTGTGCCTTCGTCTTCAGCCTGCATGGTTCCTCAGCCTTTCTTGGCGAGTTCTGAGAGCTGGCTAAACATTGAGAATGAGGCTCCCTCAGAAACTCTGCCCTCTAGTGGGAGACATCACTCAACGCCCCCTCCCCCAATCCCAACCCCCAGGAGCGCCTGCGCAAACACGTTGTGCGCCATTTCCAAAAACCCCTCTTATGAGGCCTCTGGGCACGAGACTTTCTCACTCAGCCTGCCCTGCCCCAAGCTTGTGGGTGAGCCTCAAAGCCTGTGCTGGTGCTAGCCCAGCTACCCTCACGGGTGACCAGCTTGCGAACCACCGGTCCCTGTCCTTGAGTTCTGGGAGGGAGTCAGGTGCCTCTGGGCCAGTCCCAGCCTGTCCTTCTCCCAGGACTCACATGTGGCCAGAGTCTGCAGAGCCTGGGCAGGACCCAGCCCTGGGGGTATTACCAGCGGAGTTACCTTAGGCAGCTGTCAGGCGGAGCGCAGGCCTGACCACTTTGGAAGGGTGGGCGCACGGGACTACTCGGAGGATATGGGCGCGCAGGATTCAGGGTTACTCCGGGGACTCCAACCGGCTCACGTTGGTGGAGGCGCTGTGCAACAGCATGTCCAGGCTTCCTGAGGGCGGGACCTTCCGCCCCCACCCTCCTACCATAGGCAGTGAAGGAGCGCTGGGGAGTCTCTCCCATTGGCCAAGATGGCACAGGGGGTGGTTCTTACACAGAGCACGCCAAAAGGTGAATGGACAGTGCCCAAGCGCCCGAAGCCAGAACTATAAATGGATAGGGCCCAAACGCCCCCAAAGCTAGCAAGATAATTGGATGGAATAAAGTCCTCCCCTCACTACCCCTATTAAGAAGCGGTGGCATGAGCAGGGAGGGGGGTTGTCTTTGAGACCCGAGTCCACCATTCTCCCAGGGCTGGTATGTGAATAAAGCCTCTTTCCTTCTGCACTAGCACCTGCCTCGCAGGTTCTTGTGACCCCAGGCAGCAGAACCTACGTTTTTCGGTTACAGCAGGAGTCACTCCTGGGCTTTACTTGCCCTCAGGCATCCTCCAGCCCAGGATGGATGGGCCTTGCTCCTTCAACACCATTCCTTATCCCAGGCCCAGTCAGCACTGCATGGTGCCTCCAAGCTGGGGGAGGGAGGTAGCTGTCAGACCACAGGATCTTCCCTGAGATTCCCGGGATCCAGACCCATATGCGGCCAATGTCTCCAGGCCTCAGGTGTTGGCGGGCTGGGCCAAAGTGCTCAGGAGATACCAATCAATTGGGCAAAAGTGTGGCAGCAGAGGGACCACCAGCCCTGGGACAACGCCCAGTTGCTTTACCCTCTGCTGGCTCAGCCTGGGTGGGTGGGTGTGCTGGGGGTGGAAGGGGCAGCTGGAAGTGTCAGATGTGCCAGAGACCCTCTAGTGGGAGGTGACCCTGGTCTACTGATCTGCAGGGTGCTATTTTACTTCTGTGTCTGGAAGGGGGTCAAGTCGCCGGGAAAAGTACAGCAAGAGGTGGCAGGGCTAGGGCAATGGTCAGCAAACTCATTAGTCAACAAAGCCAAATATCAACAGTACAACGATTGAAATTTCTTTTGAGAGCCAATTTTTTTAAACTTAAACTTCTAACGCCACTTCTTCAAAATAGACTCGTCCAGGCTGTGGAACTTTGTGGAAGAGCTACACTCAAGGGACCAAAGAGCCACATGTGGCTCGTGAGCCGCAGTTTGCCGACCATGGGGCTAGGGCAATGCCTGGACACGTGTGTCTGTGCCCACGCTACTCCTGTGCCCACAATCATGGGAGTGGGTAGATGTGGTGTGTGTCCCAGGGATGGGTTCTGCTCAACTGGCTGGCACAACTGCAGGCATATGAGGTGGGCGTCAGCCGGGAAGGGATCAAGGAATGGGCACCCACCTGTGAGCTTAAGGCTGATGCACTTCCCACATGTCAAGGCTTCCATGGAGCAGCTTTACTGAACCCAGGTCTGTGTCACATCTAATCCCAGGACAGCTGCGTGGATTCTGAAGTGACTTTCCCCACACCCCGAGACCAGGTGGAGGGAGGGGCGGGGTGGGAAGGGGAGGGGCAGTGGGGACATCCTCATTCTGCTAAAAAGCTTCTGCAAAGGTAACCATAGGCATGCCATTTCCCAAAGCCGGCTCCCGCTCCACCTCTGCTTGTCTTTGGAGTTTGGAAGAGTGGGAAGGGACGGAGGGTACAGGGGAGGCCTCCCCACACCCAGCTGCTTCCATGGGGAAGTATTTGTTCTGGGGGCTCTGCACCCGACACTGTTCTGGGAACTGGGAATAACACAGCAGGGAGGAAGCCTGCAGAAAGCCTTTTCCCAGGGAGCTGACTTCCTTGGGGAGAAAGGATCCCAGAATCCCAGAGAGGAACACAGCAAGCCGGGCAGGTGGGTGAAGGGATTCCAGAGAAAACACAGGAAGTAGTTGTCAGCAGGTCAAAGCCACAGAGTCCAGGAAGGACTGGATGTGGAGGGTGAACACGTGTGGTCACAAGGAGGACCCCAGGGACTGGCATAACTGGGTCAGGCTGACATGGGGCCAAGGAGGGAGAAGCAGGCTGGACAGGTGACACATGAAGGGCTCTGCTTTGACTGGCTAATGAGCTCCTTCCTGTGCTGTCTACTTATCTCTGGAGTCTTCCTGCTCACCATCACCTGCAGGCTGCCTCTTCCTGCTGAGACTCTGGGCCCTTGTGCCCTCATGCCCCCTGACGTCACCCTGCTGGGGTGAACACCTCCGTACCCAGTGCCCGTGTTCCCCTTCTTCTCCCTGCATGCCCCCTTCTCCTGCCTCCAAACAGCCTGTGCACAGGGGGGGCCTGGGAGTGCCGGGGAGTGTTCACCTGGACACAGCTCTCTGCTGATGCAGCCAAGACTCACGGGATGAATCCTTTGAGGGACACTTCTGAGGTGCAAGTGACTGTTCAATGAATGAAATAGATGGGACAAATGAGCACTGAGGTCATAAGCTGTTGTTACTAGTAAATATCACACTGACACACGGGAGGCTACTTATTTATATAGGAAATGAATTGTTTTTAATGAGTAGGTATTTATTTATCATACACACAATAAAATCAAAGTGAAAATACGTGATGAAAATTTAGATTAAATTTGATTTTTGCATAGGGAAAAGCTTTCCTAAGCTTACTAACAATGGAATAATAATAATCAATGGCATGACCCTGGCCAGTGGCTCCTGTGTTTGGAGCACCATCTTTTATACCAAAAGATTGTGGTGTGATTTCCAGTCATGGCATATGCCCAGGTGTTGGCTTCCATCCCTGGTCAGGGCGCTTTTAAAGGCAAAAAATCCATGTTTCTCTCTCTTCTCTTTCTCTCTCTCTCTCTCTCTCTCTCTCTCTCTCTCTCTCTCTCTCTCTCTCTCTCTCACACACACACACACACACACACACACACACACTTCCTCGTTCTCAAAAATTAATTAAAACATCTTCTGGGATGAGAATTGCTTAAAAAACAACCAATAACAAGCATTGAGTGGTTACCGTGTTCCAGTCACTATTCTAAATACTAAACATGAATTAATTCATTCGATCCTGAAATACACCAACATTTTCACTGTGGTTATCATTAGTAGGGAGATGATTGGTAATCCTTTTCTCAATTTGTCCATATTTTTTCTGGTTTGGCCATGAGCATAGATTACATTTGTAAACAGAAAAACAATCAGAAAGTTATTCAGCAACTGTTGCTCAGAAAAACTTCTATTTGGTTCTCTTTGCTGAAGTTTTAATTATTGGGTACTATTCACTGAAGATCAATCTTTCCTTTGAAAGTGCGTGTACTTGGCCCCTTCTCTTGATGCAGGTAAGAGGACTGTGATGAAGCCCTGAAGTCACGGAGCCTGGGGACCCAGCCTAATGACTGTGGGGCCCGTGTGGCACAGCCCTGCTGTCCTCATGACTTTGAGCTGCTTCCCAAGAGCAATCCTTTCTAAACTCCACATACAATCCCCATGCGACATGGACACTTATTTCTCTAGAGGGAGGGAAGGAGGGAGGGAGGAAGGGAGAGAGGGGGAGAGAGAGAGAGAGAGGTTTGCTGTCATCACTTTTTCATCATGATGACACAAGGTAATATTTTGCTCTTCTAATCCTTCCAAGTACACGTGCACCTGTGTTCATGAGCAAGAAACACATGCACACGCAACTACATACTCAGGAGGCGCTCAGCACATCACAGCCTGTTGTGTTCATAGAGTCAGGTCTAGCTTAAACCCTCTGGCTGAACAGTGGTTAAGGCCTTCACATTTCTGAATCAAACAAGACTTTCTTGGAATGTAGTAAATATGTCTCAAAACATATTAGGCACAATAGGTAATGACTAAGTCTAAGAGGTGTCAGGGCCAGGGAGTATACATTCAAGTAAGGTGATGGTCAAATCAGCAAGGATCTTTTTACCAGTTGCCAAGTACTCAATATCTTTCTTCAATTCCTCCATTATTTCCCATTTAACATGGAGCACAAATCTTTAATATGACCTCTGGTCCCTGTCAACTATCTGACCCCTCTCCTGCCACTCTCTTTTTCATTCACTCTGCTCCAGTTCCTTGGTCTCCTCCCTCTCCCCGCCACCCTCCAGTCTTTGCTCCAATCTCACTGTCACAACCCGCATCCACCCCATTTAAAATTGCAAACCACTCGTCCCAGTACTCCTTATTCTTTCCCCTGCTTTATTTCATGCCGCAAGACTCTCCACCTGCCTATACACTACATAGTTATTGCTTTTGTTTCTTCACTGTCTCTCCCCATTATTATAGAATCTCCATGGGTGCCTGGAACACTGTCTAGAAATAAATGTTTCTTGAATTATTGAATAATTAAAGTTAATACAGAAAATGTAAGAAAGCATCCTTGTGGTCTAGGAATAGGGAAGAACTTTTTAAATGTCGTTTAAAACTAATAAGGGATTAATATCAAGAATATATATATGTGTGTGTATATATATATATGTGTGTGTGTGTGTGTGTGTGTGTGTGTGTGTGTGTGTATTTACTATATAGATCAGGGGTGGGGAACATCCGGCCCACAGGCCAAATAAGGCTCACAAAATCATTTGGTCTGGCCCTGCCAAGGCATTAGGGGTGAGTTTATTAAATGTTTGACCAAATATAGCAGGCTAATTTTTAAGCTGGTAATTTTATATGGCCATGAATGATGTTATAAATATCTAAATGGCCATTGACAGAAAAAGGTTCCCCAACCCTTTTATAAAGAAACCGAGGCACAGAGAGTAACTAGATCAGGGTTGTGGTGGAGCTAGGATTGAACATGGGTCTACAAGACTTTAAAATCTGACTTTTGAACACTATGCTAAACTATTTTTAGACTCAACTGTTTTCTTTCTTAATATATATTTTTATTTCAGAGAGGAAGGAAGAGGGAGAGAGAGAAACATCAATGACGAGAGAGAATCATTGATTGGCTGCCTTCTGCACGCCCCACACTGGGGATCAAGTCTGCAACCCAGGCATGTGCCCTGACCAGAATCTGTGACTTCCTGGTTCATAGGTCGACACTCAATCACTGAGCTATGCCAGTTGGGCTTAACTGTTTTTCTTAAACTGAATTTAGAGAAATGATTCTGAGAGAGAAAAGGTAATTCAGCTTTTTACTAAATGCTAATTAGGCACTGTCTTAACTTGGGCTGCCATATCAAAATACCAACAGACATTTATTTTTCTGAGTGTGGAGGCTGGGAAGTCCAAGATCAAGGAGGACCCACTTCCTGGCCTCTCTGTGTGCTCAAGTGGTCTTTCCTCAGTGAATGCATGTGGAGAGAGAGAGAGAGAGAGAGAGAAAGCAAGAATATATTTTTAAAGCATCCTCCTGGTCATCAAGAAGATAACAGCAACCCCAATTTTCTCACTGGGCAAAGGATATGAATGGTTTAGTTACAGAAGAAGAAACACCCAAAGACCCAGGATATGGTGCAGTGGGCACAGTCCTAGCAGAGGGCACCCGGACACCCTGTGTCAAATAAAGCATGCCCATCCGTAAACCCGGCAATTGTGCTCTTGGGAAACAGTGACCTACCCCCTTAAGGAGTAAATATGAGGATGTTCTCACAGCATTGTCTGTGGAGGTGGAAGACAGGGCCCCCTAGGTGTCCAACTGACTTTCTCTTCTGCCCTTGGTGCAGACCATGGGGGTGTCAGGCCACATGCACTGAACATTCCCCATCTCCACCAAAAGCTTTCGACGGAGGCGCTGACGGAAACTCAGAGCTGACCAGGGTCGTCTGAAGTCCATTTGCTAAAAGTGAGGGATAAAAATCAAGTTAAAGGCGATGACTCTCTTACACACAGCACACCACCCCCTCTCCGGAGACCTGACACTCCGTGTATGCATGACACAGCCCCTCTCTGGCTAAGACTGGCTCTTAGGCCCTGAGGACTTGCCCCCACTCCATCTTGGCTCCTTCTATAACTGACACAGCCAGCCTGCTGCCCTTCACGTTGAACTTCATTTAAATCGCCTGCAGGTGGTGTTGGTCATCTTTGTCCACTGACCTGCTGGCCATCTCTGCCTCTAGGAGGCACCTGAAAGCACAGTGAGCTTGCTGAGGGAGACGGGGTTAAGGCACCATCCGCAGCTGAATATTCCAGTGCCTCGGGCTTCCTTATACCTCAGAGGCTGGCCTTCAACCCAGGCTTCCCTCAAGTTGTCCTCTGACACCCTCCACTACCCCACGACGCACCCCCCCCCCCCCCCCCATTCGCCCCGGTCTCTGGCTACCTAGGCCTGCGACCTTCTACACTCAGCTCATTCTGTCCCACCTCTGCTACTCCCTCGGGCTGCTTCACTACCCTCCAGTCTCCTAATCTGTCCACTCCCCTCCCACCCGGCTACCCCAGGTCCCCTTGCTGCTCCCATTTTTATCCCCAGGCTGCCCTGTGCCCTGTCCCCTGTCCCCAAAAGCCAGCCCTAGGCTTGTAGGATGTCCCTGAGCCACCCCTTGGCTACCAGTCCTCAGGGCACCGTCGGAAAGGATGCAAGACCATCGTTCGGTTTCCTGGTCCTGCAGCCGCTGATGTTGCATGTCTACCTGGCCCAGGAACATGGAGTGCCCGTGCCACAGCGGGAGCACCTATGGCTGCTGCTCCCGTGGTTTCCTCATTCCTGGCCACCCGGGGAACCAAGGCCACCCTGACTGTTGGGGCACCAGGACCACCCTGACTGTTGGGGCACCAGGACCACACTGGCCAGGAGGGCTGCAAGGGCCACTCTGGGTGTCCGGACAGCCAGGGCTAGTAGAGCCGCCAGGACCACGCTGGCCTTCCAGATCGCTGGGGAGACCATGGCTGGTAGGGTCTCCAGTTCCACCCTGGTCTCCAGGGCCTCCGAGTCTTCCCCCTGCACCAGCTGTACCACCCGCATCTTTGCCAGCAGCCGGCATGGCTGCTGCAAAGCCCCTGCACCCCTCTGGCTCCAACTTAAAGATGACGGCCCCCTCGGCCCACGAATGAGGGACTGAGGCTTTCGCAGGAAGTCCCACCCTTTCACGCACACACGCAGCTAGGCGTCTCCAGGGCGCCTGTCTGCGCACAACACCCCTTTGGATTCAGAGGGAGTGCGACTGGTTCAGGCCATCTTGGCGCACAGACCCCAGAGACAGCTTAGCCAATGAGGACCCCGCAGGAAGCTCTGCCCTAGGAGCGCTATGCAACCCAGGGCGCCTGCGCAAACAGACCCCCACTCGCTTGTTTCCTGGCAAGAGGGGCCTGCTGTGCTGAGGCTGCTGGGAACCTGACTGTTACCCGCCACCTGGCCCCGCCCCAAGCTTCCGGGCGAGCGTCAGAGCCACTGGCAGCACCGGCCTGACCACCCTCATGTAACACAAGCTTGCTGACCCCTGTCCCCTGTCACCGAGTTCTGGGAGTGGCTCAGACTAGTCCTGGCCTGTCTTCCCTCTGGTCGCCACCTGCTGCTGCATCCGAATCTGCAGAGACGGTGGGGCCCAGCCCTGGGGGGATTCCCAGCAGCAGTCACTCCTCCGTCCCTCTTTATTGCGGAGTGCTATTCCTCGCTCAAATGCATCATTATCTGTGTAACCATTCGCCTGTTGATGGACATCTGGGTTATTCTTAATTGAGTTGATATAACAATTTGTGAGGACATATGGTTTTAATTAGTAAGAAACTGAAGAACTGCTTTTTCAATATGATGATGCCAGCTTACATTCCCACTAGCAAACTATGAACTTTTCATTTTGTATGTATTCTCTTTTAGTCATAGTTGTACCTTTAAACTTTATTCTTCTTTTTCACAGTTGCTGTTTCTATTCTGGATTCTTTGCATTTCCACATACATTTTTTTTTTCTTCACACACTTTGTAATCAGTTTGTCATTTTCTGCAAAGTCAGGATTTTTATTAGGTTTACATCAAATTTATAGAATGATGTGCTGAGAATGTACAACTTATGAATACTGGGTCTTCCAATCCATGAACCTGACATATTTCTCCACTTATGTAGGTTTTCTTTAATTTCTCTTGTCAACAGTTTTTAGTTTTCACTGTAAATATTTTGTATGTATTATCTTAAGTGCATCACTAAGCATTTCATGTTTTGGAATGCCATTAGAAATGATAGTGGTTTTTTAAATGTCACTTTTCTTTTTTATAGGTAGTATTTTCTACACAAAGAAACACATCCTGTCCTCTCTGAATAAAGCCAATGAAGAGGTGATTGTGGGTGGAGGGGAGCTGAATGCCAGGTTCCAAAATTCTGGCCCCACCTCCTCAGGTGCCTCTGAGCCTCAGTTTCTCACCTCCAAAGCTTGAAGTAGCAGTCTTCTAATGACTAGATATAGTGATGAACGGGAAGTATTCAAGCCAGAAAATAATTGCAAGCCTCTATTCCCCAAGGAGACTAACAAAAGATGCAAACAGGCAGTGGGGAAGTTTGGAAAGCTTTTCTGTGACATGTCATACAGGTGTCCAAAATAATGTGAATGGAGCCACATGAACACCAATCCAAAAGAATATATGCACCCTGATGTTCACAGTAGCATTGTTTACAATAACTAAGATCTGGAAGCAGCCCAAGTGCCCATTAGTAAATGAATTGATACACACACACACACACACACACACACACACACACACACCAAAAAGCTGTGGTACATTTACACAGTGGAATACTATGCAGCAGTAAAAAGAAGGATCTCTTTTTGAAACAGCATGGAGGGACCTGGAGGGTATTATTATAAGCGAAATAAACCAGTCAGAGAAAGACAAGTATCACATGATCTCAATTTTATGTGGGATATTATGAACAAAATAAAATGACCAGCAGTACAGATCCAGAGGAATGGAAACATGGAACAGACTGATGAATCTCAGAGGGAAGTGGGATGGGAGGAGGTGGGAAAAGATTAACCAAAGAACTTATAAGCATATATGCATAACCCATGGACACATTCAATAGTGACATATGGGTGGTGCGGGGTGGAGGGAGTCAAAGGGGGGAAAAGGGGACCTCTGTAACAATAAAGATAATTTTTTAAAAAATGGAACAGCCTTGCCCATCTTTTGCCTTAAACCATTGGAATGTTAAAACTGGGCAAATTAACCTTTGGGTGGGGCCTAGGGCAACCTTGTGTGCCAAAGAATTGTTTACAAACATAACAAGAGCCCTGGCCAGTGATACTCTGTGATGAGAGCGTCGGCCCATGCACCGAAGTCTCCAGGGTGCGATTCCAGGTAAAGGGCAGGTACCTGGGTTTCGGATTCACTCCCTTCCCTGGTTGGGGTGCGTGCGGGAGGTAACCAGTGAATGTGTTCTCTCAAATTGATGTCTCTTTCTCTCCCTCTCACTCTAGCTCTAGCTCTCTCTCCCCTGCCCTCCCTGCCTTCCAATTTCCCAGAAAAGCAAAGGAAAAAAATATCCTCAGGTGAGGATTAAACAAAAAACACATAAGAAAGCAGGTATTATGACTACTGGACTGAAACGTTAAAACAGCATTAAGCATAAACATCACTATGTTTTGCTATCCGCACCAATAGAAATTCCGCCTTTCTGTGGATGTAACTGTTCCCCGGCCTTTCTCAGAAAGACCCTCTCTCCTTGACTCCTAATTAGAACACTATTTGCCTGAATCAGTGCTTTCCTGAATAGCTATTCTTTTGGCCTCAAATAAATGTTATTTGCCTCTCACTTTGAAAGGCCTTTTATGTGTAGGTTAACACAGGAATTAGTTTCAGCTTTGCAGGCCACGTGATCCTTCGCGACCACTGGCCTCTGCAGTTGTGGAGGGAAAGCTGCCCTAACCAGGATGTGAACCAATCTGCTCCAACACAATATACTGGCCGCTGCAATTCAGGCCAGAGGCCATAGTTTATGGAGTCCTGAGTTAAATCAGTCAGCAGTTCTTTTTTTAAAATAATAAAAATATATATGTTTATATTTATCTTTTTTAAAAGACATTTAATAACAATACTTCAGCCCTGGCAGGTGTTGCTCAGTTGCCTGGGCATCATCCCATGCACTGAAAGGTCACCAGTTTGATTCCTGATCAGGGCACATCCCTAATCGGGATACATAACAGGTGCAGCCCAATCAATGTTTCTCTCCTTCTCCCTTCCTTTTTCTCAAATTAATGAAAACATATATAAAGTATGTTTATTGTGTTTTTTAAACACACACACACACACACAAATTGATGTCTGTGTGTGTGTGTGTGTGTGTGTGTGTGTGTGTATGTGTTTAAAAAACAATACTTTAAAAGGCTGAATTTAACTCCCCAACCACACTGGCACATACGTTAAGGCAAAGGCTCCTGGAGAGGCATCTCCACCTGGCTGTGGGCTGGGGACTCAAGGTGAATACACTCCACTCCTCTCAGGTCAATAGAAGGGCTTCTCCCTCATATTCACTGAGCTGTCCTGCATCCTGAAGGAGACTCTCAGACATATTGATGTGCCCACCATACCTGGGATCATTTATTTCTTACTCTCACCCAAGGGCATGCTTATTGATTTTAGAGAGAGGAGAAGGAGGAAGGGGTGTGTGTGGAGAGAGAGAGAGAGAGAGAGAGAGAGAGAGAGAGAGAGAGAGAAGAGGAGAGAGAACATCAATTGGTTTGCCCCAACTGGGGAACAAACCCTCAATCTAGGCGTATGCCCTGACTGGAAATCGAACCCAAAACATTTCAGTATATAGGACAACGCTCCAACCAATTGAGCCACAACAGCCAGGCCACACCTGGGATCATTTTGATAGCTGTGTTCATTTCATGCTATTTGTACACCTGGTCAAACTTCCAGGCCAGGATAAAATCCCCATATTCCCATTATCTGTCACCACGGGACCTGCCTTGTTGATGGCCATTTGAAGTTCAACCATGCCCCCAAACTCAACTCACTGGGACATAAGTCATTGGGATGATCTCAATGGGGAATCGCACCCCTGATCCTCAAGGTTCTTTGAATCTTTCCTGAAAGTGACATCACGATAAAGCACTGGTATAGCCCACCACAATGTTCTCCTGGGTCAGACAGCCTCCACCGCCTTTGATGAGACTGAACTTAGCATCTGCTCTGGGTGTTGGTCCAGGTCACTGAGAGTTAAGCCAGACTGCAGGATGAGCTGACGGACCTGGAAGGAGGTGGGAACACAGACCAAGGTTCACATTCCCTTGTTTCATTCTTCCAGCTATTTGCTGCACAGCATGGGCAACTGTAGAACCACTTCCAATCCCCAGCACTTGGCTATTCCTCATGAGATTCTCCATCTCTGAGAGGCCCACAAGCTTCTTGGCCTCCTCAGCCTTGGACATCGTGGAGGGGGGCGGGAAGATGCTGTTGGCTTCCCTACCATTAGTGCTTGTTCTGCCTGAGCCACCTCGAATCCCAGACAGTAAACACTGGGGTGGGCTGAGGGCCAGCCCTGGGTGCCAGAGCAGCAGGGCTAGGACCAGCCTGTAGATGGTGCTCAGGATGGCGCCCCTTTACATAATCCTCCTAGAAGTCCCGATGTTTGGTCTCACATGTAGTTCTCTCACACTCTGCAGCTCAGTTGGCCAGGGTGAAGGTGTGCCTAAGTCCAAGGTCTCTATGAACCTTAACAACAACAGCTCTACTTGGTCCATTAACATGGTTGTCTGAGTCAGTACAAATTCCCTGCTCAGCTTAAGGAATCAGGTGAACAGAGAATATGTGTGAGCAATAAAGCATCAAAGCAGCTTATGGCTCAGACAGAGAGAAGTGGTTAAAGAGGAGGCAGGAAGGGAGTATCCAAATTAGTGACCCCTTTTATGGTGAATTTGATGCCAAATGTGGCACTATTCCAATGATATGTTTGTTACCTTGTCTATTGGAATATTCTTGCAGGCTCTTTACAGCATTCAATCATTCGACAAACTCTCTGACCACATGATTTATCAAGCTCTCTTCTAGGCACTGGAAAAAAGAGATAAGAAAGTCCATGCTCTCAGGAAACCAGCAGTCAGAAAACTGGATTCCCGACACATAAATAAATAAATGCAAAAGAGAGTTATAAGCTATTAAAGAAGCAAACCTGAAATTAGAGGGCTCTTGAGCAAAGAAACCACATTGGAGACCAGGACAGATGACATAATTTGCAAAGCCCAGTACAAAATGAAAATGCAGAGCCCATAATTTAAAAATCATTGTGAATCTCAAGACAGCAGCAATAAAACATTAATTCAGAATCACTCTTGGGCTTTTCCTGCACCAAGGATAACTGCTATGAGACTGAGCATCATGGCAACCCAGTATGCAGACACTTGGGTGATTCTTTGTGTCTCAATCCTATTTCTACATCCCCTGAAACCAGCAGGATACTCGTCCATATCTCCCTGAACAGCTCTTCAGGATTCACAGACAAGGGATTTCAAGGCAGCTTATTCTGTGTCCAGACTGTTAGCTAGCCGAGATCAGTCTTCAGCGATGTGGCTAGAAGTGAGTTCAGTTGAGTTCAGCCAGACACCCTGGGTTCTGGAAAATGCATGCCTTGGTCCACTGGTGACTAGGAGCAGCAAATACGCTTGAACATGCCAAGAGCTCTAATAAGAGTGAAGTGCTAATTAAAGAAGTAATTAGCTTTGTACGCGGGAGGCTTAGAGTTTGAAAGAGAATACTTATTTGATGATCTGTGGGGAGAAATGCAATGCTCCCTCTCCTCTTATTCCACCTTAGAAAAGGTTGTGTTTGACCTGAGTGAAAGTAAAGGACATAAGGGGACTGTGGCATGAATTATAAAACTATTTCAATGAGCAGTTCTTTATTCTCAGTGAGCAGAGGGCAGAATGTAAGAAGCTCATGAACTTAGACCAGGACCAAGCCTGGCTACGTGGGTTGGAGGCCCTGAAGAGGTGGCTACACTCCCACCTCTGGAAAGGGCTGCAGAGTCTCCCACAACTTAGAAAACTGCTAGAAATCTGCCTTTTCCAGCCCAGGAGTTCTACAGGGGAATACAGGATGGCCCCACTGCAGAAAAACCACACCTTAAGCTCAGAGTTTATCATCTTGGGCTTTGGGGATCTGGCTGAACTGCAAATCTTCTTTTTTGGACTCTTTTTAGTCATGCATCTTGTCACCCTAGCAGGCCACGCAACCATTGTGCTCATCACCCTCATTGACTCCTGCCTCCAGACCCCCATGTATTTCTCTCTTCGCAATCTGTCCACCATTGAAATTTGCTATATATTGGTCATTGTCCCCAACATGCTGGCCAATTTCCTGTCCCGCAGCCAGCGGATGCCCATGCTGGGCTGCGCGTTGCAAATGCACCTCTTCATCGCCCTGGGGGGAGCAGAGTGTTTCCTCCTAGCTGTGATGGCCTATGACCGCTTCGTGGCCATCTGCAAGCCCCTGCGCTACACACTCATCATCACCAGGGCCCTCTGTCTGCAGATGCTGGCTCTGGCATGCATCGGTGGCTTTGCACTCTCACTCACTCTTACCACACTAATATTCCTCTTGCCCTTCTGTCAGTCCCATGAGATCAATCATTTCTTCTGTGACATCCCTGCTGTGCTCTTCCTGGCCTGCTCAGACACATGAGCCAATGAGATTGCAGTCTTCGTGGTCTGCATGCTCATCCTGCTGATTCCCTTCTTACTGATACTGCTCTCCTACGGCTTCATTATCACTGCCATCCTCAGCATCCACTCAGCCCAGGGCAGGAGCAAAGCCTTCTCCACCTGTGCCGGGCACCTGCTGGTCTCTCTTCTGCACTATGGCTGTGCAATATTCATCTGCATTCGCCCCAAGTCATGCTACACCCCAGAACAGGACAAGATCGTGTCCTTAATCTACACCAATGTAACTCCCATGCTCTACCTCAGGATCTATAGCCTCAGGAACAAGGAAGTCAAGGGTGCCCTCAGGAGACTCCTGGAGAGCTCTAACCAGATGAGGCGGCAGCCTAAAGCCAGGTGAAGGGCAAAGTGGAGTCCACCAGGACTAACCTGGCCCCTTACAAGAACCCAGTGGGTCATCTCACTGCCCACCTTGCGGCTCCACTGCCCCCTCTGAGGGCTGCTCCAAGGTTCTGCATGCCCCTGAACCTTCCCACACCTTTTCTATGGTCACAGAGATGGAACGAATCCTGAGGCTTTCCAAAACGTGGCAGTACTGGGGTGTTTTGCTGTCCCTTCTTGGACAATTACGTTCATCCTCTGGGACACTGTCAGAGGCATGGACACCGCCAGGAAGAAGGTCATAAGATGCCCAAACAAAAAACATCAAGGCACCACTTCTCTGGACAAGGAGTTAGCGAGGATCAATTCAAGGAGCTCCCAAGCCCAAGCTAGGTAAAGTGAAGAAGTGGAAAGGCAGAGCCTCCCAGAAACTGAATCCTGCATCACCACAAAACGGCGTAGCGATCACTTGAGATAAACAGTGCAAACCAAACAGCAGCAGCCCTGGGGGCCTGTGACCTGCTCTGCCCCATCAGCTCACCATCCTCACTAAGCATTTCACTCACTGTCCACCCCGTCCAGCCTCTGGGCCAGGTGACTCCTCCTCCTTGCATTGCTTAAAGGGCCACCTGCTCCTGGTAGGCTGTGCAGACTGCCCTTCCTCCTACCTGACCTGCCCTGCTTGGGGAGTGCCTCTCCACCATGGCCTCAAGTGCTTACTCCTCACCCAGCACTGAAATGATTTGTCCCTGACTGGCCTGGGGCACTTGCAGGCAAGAGGTATGATTAATCTCTGTTACCAGAGACCTGGCACGTAACAGGTACTCAGTAAGCAGTAATCAAACTGTGAGTCCCATGAGCTTTGGCTTACCTTCCAACCCTGGTTGCTAATGAATGAAAGCCTTCAACCCTGCTGAGCTGAGGCCTCTGTGTTCAGGGACTCATGTCAGATGTAAAGATCTCGAGAGAGTATTTGCTGACCCCACTCCCACCCCACAGGCTGGGCTATGTGCCATGGATCCCTGGATTCTCCTCCATCATAGCACTTAGCAAGAAAGAATTGTTGAATGAGTAAATGAATGAATGAATGATTGGGCACCTTGTGTGTAACACGCACTGGGCATAGCACTGGGGCTACAAAAAAGCAACACAGACCCTGCCCTCAAGGAGCTCACAAATCAGCCTGAGGGGTTAGGCACCGAAACAACTTTATCTAACACAATTGTTACCAGCTAGTCACAGGAAGGAGTGACTTGTCCCAACATCAAACCTAGGTACACCCACATTCTGCTAAAAGGGTCAGGAATGGGGGGACTGGGTCCTTGATGTCCCTTCATTGGACAAGTAAGCCAGCATGATGACGCTCTCCCTCTGGACTTCGCATTTAGTCAACAATACATTTCCTTGTAGTTTAAGCCCAAAAGCATTCCTTACTGACACACAGAAACACAGTGTTTTTAATTTTAACTCCAGTAGTCATAATATCTGCTTTCTGTTATGTTTGTAAACAGTTCCTTGGGACACAAGGGTGCCATAAGCCAAGTCCAAAGGTAATTTTGCCCTGCTTTAACTTCCCAAAGCTTAAGACAAAGACATGCAGACAGCCCTCTGGCATGGAAGGTCCAGCTTCATTTTAAAGTTACTCCATTTAGCCTGGCTGGCATGTTTCAGAGATTGAGCATGGACTTATAAACCAGGAGGTCACAGTTCCATTCCTGGTCAGGGCACATGCCCGGGTTGCGAATTTGATCCCAGCTGTGCCTGACCCAGTCTCAGACCAATGATAGGGACCCGCAGCAGCAAGCTGCTCCCCTGAGAGGGTAGCTGGGCTGGCACCCGCACAGGCTCCGAGACTCACCCGCCAGCATGTTGATGGGCAGACTTGGCGGGAAGCAGGAACGTGCCCAGGGCACTCATTGGCCTCATATCTGGCAAATGGCGCAGCGCCTGTGTGCGCATGCGCTCCATAGAGTTCCACTGGGGGCACCCGCTAGGGGGCGGGACTTCCTGTCAGAACGTGGGCGCCTCAGCGGTGTAGCGGCGCTCGGAAGTCCCAGGTAGACGCCGAGGAGCCATGGAGGGTGACGACGGTGTCCCAGGCGGTGTGCCCGAACATGGGGAAGGCCAGGCCAGTCCGGGAGACCCTGGCAGCCAAGTTGGCTCTGAAGGGCCCCAGGACCCCAGAAGAGGCGGCAGTGCGGAGGCGGAGGCGGTTGCTAGGGAAGCGCCACAGGTCGCTCAGGCACTCGACGCTCCGGGGCCTAGCGCTGATGGCGAGCCAGCGGCCATGGCCAGGATTCCAAGAGCAGCACCGCTCCAGTTGTATCCTATCTGAGGAGTGCCCGGGGGGCAGGGGGTCGGACCTAGGCTGGACACTGGGACAGGGAGGAGGGGTCAGCCTGGGGAGGGGGTGAAGCTGAGGGGAGGGGCCGGCCCGGGTGGCAGAGGGGAAGGGTAATGGCGGGCAGTGGAGATGGTGGGGGGAGGCGGCCTGACGGACCAGGAAGGAGGGGGCATACGTGAGGGGACTAAGACGGGTGAGGTGGCCTGAGAGGAAGCAGCAAAGTCTGAATGGGATGGAGCCTTAACTGAATCTCCTCTAGCATCCTGCTGGTGCCCTTCAGATCATCCATGGAGGCACAGATCGCCTGCCATTTGCTGGCCTTCAGTGCTCAACCTCAACCTGGGACAGGACATCAGGAGGTCCGGGTGTCTGGCAGTCGTCTTGCTATGTTAGTTCTAAAGAGGGTCATGGTGGGGGACTGGAGGTGGGGCGGGCAGGTGGCAAGGGTGGATTCAGAAGGGTCACTATAATATTGAATTGGAGATCCCCCAAAAGTCAGATCCAGCCCTGGCTGGGGAACCCTAGTGGTTAGAGCATGGGCGGACACACTGGAGGGTGGAAGGTTCAAGGCCCTGTTAAGGGAACCTCCCTGGGTTCCACGTTCAACACCTGCCCCCCAGTCAGTTCATGGCCAGTGTGTGAGGGAAGCAACTGACCCTTGCGTTTCTCCTCTCACATTTATGTTTCTCTCTCTCTCTCTCTCTCTCTCTCTCTCTCTCTCTCTCTCTCTCTCTCTCACTTCCTCCCAACTCACATCCACTCTCTCAAAAAAAAATAAATAAATAAAAAGTCCATTCCAGGGAGGTACTCATGGTGAACTGGGCCTGTCACCACCTGACCGGACAGACAGAGCTTGGTGCAAAGTTACCGTGTTTTATTTGATTTTCTTTTTCCCTCCTTTAGCCGCCTGACTGCTGACGACATGGACCAAATGCGACTTTCAATCTCCTTCTGTCTCCAGGAGCTTTTCATGCTGATTGAAACCATGCAGCACATTTTGCCCCCATTTTTTTTTGTCAACCCCAGGACAATGAATGGGGGCTAAGACTTAGAGTCACTGTCGGTACGGGCTTTCCTGAGGCATGGAAGCCTACAGGAGCTGCCACAGCATCATGGGGGCCCAAGTGTTTACTTGTACTAGCCCTTTGGTATGCTCAATTCTATTCTTTCCCAATAGCTACACGAGTGGGTTCTGTTTGTCACAGCAGAAAATACAAGTGAATTGTTACTCTTCTGTGAGTGAGTTTTGTTACCGGAGCCTCCACGTTCATTTAACTTTGTCCCTGGTTTGGAACTGAGGTGTGCAATTCGGTTACTCTAGTCCAGTGGTCGGCAAACTCATTAGTCAACAGAGCCAAATATCAACAGTACAATGATTGAAATTTCTTTTGAGAGCCAAATTTTTAAACTTAAACTTCTTCTAACGCCACTTCTTCAAAATAGACTTGCCCAGGCTGTGGAAGTTTGTGGAAGAGCCACACTCAAGGGGCCAAAGAGCCACATGAGGCTCGAAAGCCGCAGTTTGCAGAACACGGCTCTAGTCAATTGAGGACAAATTAGGAAATGGAAGAATATGAAAATGCATTGTGTGATGCCATTCAGCATGAACAGCTGTCAGTATTTTGGAATATTTTCTTGGATTTATACTTGCATTTATATATTGCATGCACAAAAATATCATGCAATGTATAAGTTTTGCACGTTCAGGAGTAAATTTTTCTGCACTTATTATATTTAACACTAGTGGTCTGCGGCACGAAATTTGTGCATATTAAAAGGGAATTAATTAGAGGAAACATTTTAATATGCTATTTGCCCTTTCTATATAATAGAAGTGTCAGAGATGAAAGAAAATTAGTAAAATGTATATGAAAATCTCCCTCCTGTCAGAGTCTGGGGCACGTCACAGGACCCAGAGTCTAGGTCTCACCCACCTGAATGAGCCTCAAAATTGCGCATGACCCAGACCCAGCCAGCCCCACCACATCAAGCCACGCAGAACATGGGGTGCACCCTTATGTCCCCCGGCACAGCG
This sequence comes from Ia io, assembly GCA_025583905.1. Taxonomy (NCBI): domain Eukaryota; kingdom Metazoa; phylum Chordata; class Mammalia; order Chiroptera; family Vespertilionidae; genus Ia; species Ia io. Next base: position 133,684,524 of record JAJQQW010000001.1, read on the forward strand.
CCGGGTGGGGGACGCAGCATCAGGTACCCCATCAAGGCCTATCGTGTGGGGGCGCAGACTCAGGTCCCCCATAAAGCCCCGCCAGTTGGGGCGCACAGCCTCAGGTCCCCCGTCAAGCCCTGCCAGGTGAGGGGTTCAGCCTTAGGTATCACGTCAAACCCTGCGGGGTAGGGTACTCAGCCTCAGGTCCCCCGTGAAGCCCTGCAGGGTCGGGAGCGAGGCCTCAGGTCCCCAAGCGCATCCTCAGGTCCCCTGGCCTGGCCTCAGGTACCCCGGCCCCGGCGCCAGGGCAGGAGGGCGCCAGGGCACAAGAGCATGATGACCATTTGCATATTAGCTCTTCATTATATAGGATAGGATCTCTCACACTTCGTAAAAAAAACATTAAATTCATGTCACTGGATGCATAAAAGAAGTACAATAATATAATTGTTTAACATTTAGTGCTTCTGTTTTCCTTCTGGTATAAAAATTCAATGGAATTGTTCAATATGATTTTGTTTGGATGGTTATTTTCTCATGAGAGATTCCAAAAGGCAAAATTACTGAGTTAAAAATTTATATTTACTTTTTTTAATGTTTACTTTTAAAGCTGTTAATCTAAGGTACAAATTGCTATGCAAAAACAATGTGCCCTCTGCCATAGCTGGTTTCGCTCAATGGATACAACATCTACCTGCAGACTGAAGGATCCCGGGTTTGATTCTGGTCAAGGGCACTTGCCCGGGTTGCGAACTCAATCCCCTGTGTGGGACGCGCAGAAGGCAGCCAATCAATGATTCTCTTTCATCATTGATGTTTCTATCTCTCCTCTCCCTTCCTCTCTGAAATCAATAAAAATATATTTTAAACATATATAGTGGCTCCATTTATATTAGTGTTTACAAATCTGTAGGGTAAGATATGATGCCATCCTGGACTTAGGTGGGCTAGGGAGGGTGGCTAGGACACATTTAGGGGTTTGATTTGATGGCAGGTGAGATGAACGACTGGGAGGCTGTGAAAATAACTGTGACTGAGACAGCAAATGAAAGAGAGGGGAACATTTGGAGGCAGGGAAAATAAGAGGTCATTTGGGGGCTAGTTGGGATCCAGGTGCCTTCAGGACATGCATGTCCGGGTGGCTATGCTGATTTGAAGATACTCAACAGGAAAGGTGTTGAGTATCTTGCAACTGGTACTAGGATCCTTGTTGATATAACCATCATTTCCCTTGAATTTATACTCCCTGGCCTTGACACCTCTTAGGCTTAGTCATTACATATTATGCCCAGTGCGTTTTTAAATATATTTAGTACATTCCGAACAAGTCTTCTTTGACTCATAAATGCAAAACCCTTAACCGCTGGGCAGACAGAGGGTTTAAGCTAGACCTGGCGCTAAGGACACAAGAGATTGGATGTGCTGAGCGCCTCCTGAATATGTAGCTGCGTGTGCAAGTGTTTCTTGCTCATGTGTACTGGAGTACGTGGAAGGATTAGAAGAGCAAAATATTACCTTGTGTCATCCTGATGAAATGCTGATGACAGCAAACTTGCAGTTGCCTCTAGAAATATAACTGTCCATGTCGCATGGGGACTGTGTGTGGAGTTTAGAAAGGATTGCTCTTGGGAAGCAGCTCAAAGTCATGAGGACAGCAGGGCTGTGCCACACGGGCCCCACAGTCATTAGGCTGGGTCCCCAGGCTCCGTGACTTCAGGGACTTCATCACAGTCCTCCTAACTGCAACAGGAGAAGGGACCAAGTACAAGCACTTTCAAAGGAAAGACAGGCCCCCAGTGAACAGATGAGGATAATTCAAACTTCAGCAAAGTAGTTCACTTGAGAATGATTCTAAGTTTCTCTGAATAACAATTCCTGAATAACTCTATTAATTTGTCTCTGTTTACAAATGTAATTGATGCCAACTGTCAAAAAATAGAAAAAATGGGCAAGTTTTGGAAAGAAAAATTACCCACGATCTCCCTAATAAAGATAACAACAATGAAAATGTTGCTGCATTTTAAGATAAAATGAGGACATTCATGTTTAGTATTTAGAACAGTAGCTGGAACAAGGTAATGACTCAAAGCATGCAATTGCTTATTTTTTAAATAGTCATCTGAGAAGTTGTTCTTAGTAATTTTAAAATGAGAGGAAGAGAGCAGGGAGAGAGAGAGAGAGAGAGAGAGAGAGAGAGAGAACATCGATATGAGATAGAAACATGGATCGGTTGCCTCCCAAAGGCCCTGACTGGCAGTCAAACTTACCACCTAGGATGTGCCCACACAGAAAATTGAACCCGCAACCTTTTGATGTACAGGATGAAGCTCCAAACACCTGATCCACCCAGCCAGGGTCATGTTATTGATAATAATTATTCCATTAGGCTTAGGAAAGTCTTTCCCTTCCCCAAAACCTATGGTTCATCTAAATTTTCCATTAGTATTTACACTTTCATTTTATTGTGTGTAAGATACACAAACATCTACTCATAATAACAATTCCTACGTCATACAAATAAGTAGCATAAATGTAAATGCATTCCTTCCCACACTCACCCCCTCCCTGTCTCAGTGAGATATGTAACAACAGCTTATGACCTCAGTGCTCATTAGGCCCATTTCATTCAGTGAACAGTCACTTGCACCTCAGAATGTCCATCAAAGGATTCATCCCCTGAGTCTTGGCTGCATCAGCAGGGAGCTGTGTCCAGGTGGAAACTCCCCTGCACTCCCAGGTCCCCCCTGTGCACAGGCTGTGTGGATGCAGGAGAAGGGGGGCATGCAGAGAGAAGAAGGGGAACACGGGCACTGGGTACAGAGGTGTCCACCCCAGCAGGGTGACGTCAGGGAGCATGAGGGGCGCAGGGGCCCAGAGTCTCAGCAGGAAGAGGCAGCCTGCAGGTGATGGTGAGAAGGAAGACTCCAGAGATAAGTAGACAGCACAGGAAGGAGCTCATTAGCCAGTCAAAGCAGAGCCTGTCATGTGTCACCTGTCCAGCCTGCTTCTCCCTCCTTGGCCCCATGTCAGCCCAACCGAGTTATGCCAGTCCCTGGGGTCCTCCTTGTGACCACGCGTGTTCACCCTCCACATCCAGTCCTTCCTGGACTCTGTGGCTTTGACCTGCTGACAACTACTTCCTGTGTTTTCTCTGGAATCCCTTCACCCACCCACCTGCCCAGCTTGCTGTGTTCCTCTCTGGGATTCTGGGATCCTTTCTCCCCAAGGAAGTCAGCTCCCTGGGAAAAGGCTTTCTGCAGGTTTCCTCCCTGCTGTGTTATTCCCAGTTCCCTGAACAGTGTGGGGTGCAGAGCCCCCAGAACAAATACCCATGGAAGCAGCTGGGGAGGCCTCCCCTGTACTGTCCATCCCATCCCCCTCTTCCATCCGACAAAGACAAGCAGAGGTGGAGCAGGAACCGGCTTTGGGAAATGGCCTTTCTATTGTTACATTTCCAGGGTTGTTTTTTTAGCAGAAAGGGATGTCACCGCTGATCCCCCAGCCTGCACTACCCCTCCACCTGGTCTCAGGTGTGGGAAAAGTCACTTCAGAATCCACGCAGCTGTCCTGGGATTAGATGTGACACAGACCTGGGTTCAGTAAAGCTGCTACATGGAAGCCTTGACATGTGGAAAGTGCATCAGCCTTAAGCTCACAGGTGGGCGCCCATTCCCTGATCCCTTCCCGGGCTGGCGCCCACCTCACATGCCTGCAGGTGTGCCAGCCAGGTGAGCAGTACCAATCCCTGAGACAGAACACATCTACTCACTCCGACAATTGTGGGCAGAGCAGCAGCGTGGGCACAGACACACGTGTCCAGGCATTGCCCTAGCACTGCCCACCTCTCCCTGTACCTTTCCTGGAGAATAGACCCCCTTGCCAGACACAGAAGTAAACTTGTCCTGAGATCAGCAGACAGAAGGTCACTTATCAGCTAAGGGTTCCTGTCTCCTCTGACACCACCAGCCTTCCTCCCCACTCCCAGCACACTCACCCTTCCATGCCAGAGTGGCAAACTGCTTCTAAATGTGGGTGAGCCCCATGAGGGCTGAGCCAATAGAGGGCAGAGGTGCTGGGAGTTGTCCCAGGGGCGGTGCTCCCGCTCCTTTTGTGCTTTTGTCCAACGTGCTGGTCCCTCCTGAGCAGCGGGACCCAGCCCGCCCGAGCCTGAGGTCTGACACAGGGCAGTGTGCGTGCCGGGCAGAGGCAGTGGGGCTGGCAGCTCCCCTCCCCCAGGATGGCGGCAGCACTAAGTGACAGTGCCCGGGGTGAGCAATGGGGCTGCAGGACCAAGGCCCATCCATCCAGGCTCCTCAAGGATATGAGCTGGGGGTACACGCGGGCAGGGTGGGCAGGGCCCAGGCGAGACTCCCGGGGACTGGCCCAGAGGGGCCTGACCCCCTGAGACCAATCACAGGGTCCCGCAGCAGCAAGCTGCGCCCCCTAGAGGGTAGCTGGGCTGGCACCCGCACCGGCCCTGAGGCTCCCAGGCCAGCATGTTGCTGGGCAGACTTGGCGGGAAGCAGGAACGTGCCCAGGCCACTCATTGGCCGGGTTTCTGGCAAATGGCACAGGCCTGTGTGCGCATGCGCTCTGGGGGGTTTAACTGGCGGCACCCGCTAGGGGGCGATGCTCCCTGACGACCCCTCCTCCCCTGAGCAGTGAGCGGCTCTCAGAAGGAAGGAGAGGCTGAGGGGACATGGAGGCTGAGGATCCAGGGGCGAGCTATGTGGCCGAAGATGGGGAAGGCCAGGCCGGTCCGGGAGGCCCTGGCAGCCAAGATGGCCCTGGAGACCACGAGGGCCCCGGCAGAGGCGGCAGCGGGGAGCCCGGTGCTGTTCCCAGGGAAGCGCCACGGGCCGCCCAGGCTCTCGAGTCTCCTGTGGGGGGAGCAGCTGCCGAGCCAGCGGCCATGGCCAGGATTCCAAGAGCAGTACCGCTCCAGTTGTATCCTATCTGAGGAGTGCCCGGGGGCCAGGGGGTCGGACCTAGGCTGGACACTGGGACAGGGAGGAGGGGTCAGCCTGGGAAGGGGGTGAAGCTGAGGGGAGGGGCCGGCCCGGGTGGCTGAGGGGAAGGGTAATGGCGGGCAGTGGAGATGGTGGGGGGAGGCGGCCTGAGGGACCAGGAAGGAGGGAGGGGGCATACGTGAGGGGCCTAAGACGGGTGAGGGTGGCCTGAGAGGAAGCAGCAAAGTCTGAATGGGATGGAGCCTTAACTGAATCTCCTCTAGCACCCTTCTGGTGCCCTTCAGATCAACCATGGAGGCAGACATCGCCTGCCATTTGCTGGCCCCCGATGCCCAACCTCAACCTGGGAGAGTTCACCAGGAGGTCACTGTGTCCGGCAGTCTTCTAACTATGTTAGTTCTAAAGAGGGTCATGGTGGGGACTGGAGGTGGGGCGGGCAGGTGGTAAGGGTGGGACCCTGGAGGGTCATTCTAATATTGAATTGGAGATCCCCAAAAAGTCAGATCCAGCCCTGGCCAGTGAGGCTTAGTGGTTAGAGCATGGGCGGGCACACTGGAGGGTGGAAGGTTCAATGCCTGCCCCCCAGTCACTTCATGGCCAGTGTGTGACACAAGCAACTCACCCATGTGTTTCTCCTCTCACATTTACGTCTTCTTTTCTTCTCTCTCTCTCTCCCTCTCCCTCTCTCTTTTTTTCTCTCTTGTCTCTCTTCCTGCCACCTCCCTTTCACTCGCTCTGAAATAATCCTATCTAGTAAAGAAGGATTTGCTAATTGACCCTCATGCTATCACAAAGATGGCGGCACCCACAGCCAATAAGGAGGGAATATTCTAATTGGCTGCACCACACTCAAAGATGGAGGCTCCCATAGCCAATAAAGAGGGAATATGCTAATTGACTGCCCTGCCCTCAATGATGGCAATGCCCACAGCCACAAGATGGCAGTGCCCACTCCCCTCATCCCGGCCAGGATGGCAGGCACGAGGCTGCCTCTGGAGTACCCTAGTCCCCTCAGTGCCCCAGCCACCCAGGGCCGGCCCAAGGAGCAGGCAAGACTGAGATGGTGGCTGCCCAGCTGCCCAGGGTCGCCCGAGGCTCAGGTAACCAGGGCCAGCCGAGGCTTGTGCTGCCAGCAGTGGCAGCAGCAGAGGTGTGATGAGGCATTGCCTTCCCCTGATCACTGGGTCGCCTCCTGCCCCTGAGGGCTCCCAGACTTTGAGAAGGGACAGACCGGGCTGAGGGAACCCCTCCAGTGCATGAATTTTCATGCACCGGGACTCTAGTGATAAAGAAAAAGTCAGTTCTAGGGAGGTACTCATGGTGAACTGGGCCTGTCACCACCTGAGGGGACACACAGAGCTAGGTGCAAAGTTATTGTGTTTTATTTCTTTTTCTTTTTCCCTCCTTTAGCCGACTGACTGCTGAAGACATTGACCAACTGCGACTTTCTATCTCCTCCTGTCTCCAGGAGCTTTTCCTGCTGATTCAAAACATGTGGCACACTATGCCCCCATTTTTTTTTATTAACCCCAAGACAGTAAATGAGGGCTAAGACTTAGAGTCCCTATCGGTGCATGCTTCCCTGAGGCATGGAACCCTACAGGAGCTGCCACAACATCATGGGGGCCCAATTGTTTACTTGTACTAGCCCGTTGGTACGCTCATTTCTATTGTTTCCCCATAGCTACAGGAGGGGCTTCTAATTGTTTGTCACAGCAGAAAATAAAAGTGAACTGTTATTCTTCTCTGAGTGTCTTTTGTTACCGGAGCCTCTACATTTATTTGACTTTGTCCCTGGTTTGGAAGTGAGGTGTGCAATTGGGTTACTCTAGTCAATTGAAGAGAAAGTAGGAAATGGAAGAAAATGAAAATGAATTGTGTCATGCCATTCAGCATTAACAGCTGTCAGTATTTTGGAACAATTTTTTAAATTTATAGTTGCTTTTATATACTTGATGCACAAAAATAACTTGCAATGTATAATTTTTACAAGTTAAGGATTAAATTTTAGTGAACTACTTACATTTACCATATAATCTCTCCCACTTTCTAAGAAAACTTTAAATACATGTCACTTGATGCATAAAAGAAGTACAATAATATACTTGCTTAACATTTAGTGTTTTGGTTTTCTTCTGGTATAAATAATAATTCAGTGGAATTCTTCAATATGATTTTGCATGTGTGGTTATTTCCTCAAGATAGATTCCAGAATGCATATTTACTGAGTTAAAAATTTTTGTTTTCTTTTTAAGGCTGTTCATCTACAGTATAGCATTGCTATCAAAAAAGTGTGCCGTCTGCCTTAGCTGGTTTGGCTCAGTGGATAGAATATGTGCCTGCAGTCTGAAGGGTCCCAGGTTTGATTCTGGTGAAGGGCACATGCCCACGTGTAGACTTGATTCCCTGTTTGGGGCGTGCAAAAGGTAGCCAATCAATGATTCTTTATCATCATTGATGTTTCTATCAGTCTCTCTTTTCCCTTCCTCTCTAAAATCAATAAAATATATATTTTAAATATATAGAGGTTACATTTATATTAGTGTTTACAAATCTGTACGGTAAGAGATGATGCCATCCTGGACGTAGGTGGGCCAGGGAGGGTGGCTAGGACACATTTAGGGGCTTGATTAGATGGGAGGTGAGATGAGGGACTGGGAGGCAGTGAAAATAACTGTGACTGAGACAGTAAATGAAAGAGAGGGGAACATTTGGAGGCAGGGAAAATAGGAGGTCATTTGGGGGCTAGTTGGGATCCAGGTGCCTTTAGGACATGCAAGTTCGGGTGTCTATGCTGATTTGAAGATACTCAACAGGAAAGGTGTTGAGTATCTTGCAACTGGTATAAAGATCCTTGTTGATTTAATCATCACTTTCCTTGAATTTATACTCCCTGGCCTTTACACCTCTTAGGCCTAGTCATTACATATTATGCCCAGTGCATTTTTAAATATATTTAGTACATTCCAAACAAGTCTTCTTTGATTCAGAAATGTCAAGGCCTTAACCGCTGTTCAGCCAGACAGTTTAAGCTAGACCTGGCTCTATGGACACAAGAGGCTGTGATGTGCTGAGCACCTCCTGAGTATGTAGCTGCGTGTGCATGTGTTTCTTGCTCATGCACACAGGTGCCCGTGTACTGGAGTACTTGGACGGATTAGAAGAGCAAAATATTACCTTGTGTCATCCTGAGGAAATGCTGATGACAGCAAACTTGCAGTTGCCTCTAGAGGAGTAAGTGTCCATGTCGCATGGGGATTGTGTGTGGAGTTTAGAAAGGATTGCTCTTGGGAAGCAGCTCAAAGTCATGAGGACAGCAGGGATGTGCCACACGGGCCCCACAGTCATTAGGCTGGGTCCCCAGGCTCCGTGACTTCAGGGACTTCATCACAGTCCTCCTACCTGCATCAGGAGAAGGGGCCAAGTACAAGCACTTTCAAAGGAAAGATGGGCCTTCATGAATAGAAGAGGATAATTCAAACTTCAGCAAAGTAGTCGCTTGGGGATAATTCGAAGGTTCGCTGAACAACTATTCCTGAATAACTCTATTATTTTTTCTCTGTTTAAAAATGTAATTGATGCCCACTATCAAAAATAGAAAAACATGGCCAAGTATGGAAAAAAAATAAGTACCCACCCTCTCCCTAATAAAGATAACCACAATGAAATGCTGCTACATTTCAGGATGAAATGAGATTATTCATGTTTAGTATTTAACAGTGACTGGAATATGGTAATCACTCAAAGCATGTAATTGCTTATTTTTAAAATACTCATCTGGAAGTTGTTCTTATTAATTTTTACAAGGAGATGAAGAGAGAGAGTGAGAGGAACATCGATGCGAGAGAAAAACATGGATCGGTTGCCTCTAAAGGGCCTGACTGCGAATGAAACCCACCACCTAGGATGTGCCCACACCGGGAATTGAACCCGCAACCTTTTGATTTACAGGATGGCCCTCCAACACCTGAGCCACCCAGGCAGGGTCATGTTATTGATTATTGTTATTCTATTATGTTAAGGAAAGTCTTTCCCTTCCCGAAGATCAAAGTTCATCTAAATTTTCTTCAGGTATTTACACTTTCATTTTATTGTGTGTATGATACATAAACACCTACTCATAATAACAATTCCTACATCATACAAATAAGTAGCATAAATGGAAATGCATTCCTTTCCACACTTACGTGTCCCCCCGAACCCCCCCCCCGTGTCTCAGTGAGATATGTAACAACAGCCTATGACCTCAGTGCTCATTTGGCCCATCTATTTCATTCACTGAACAGTCACTTGCACCTCAGAGTGTCCCTCAAAGGATTCATCCCCTGAGTTTTGGCTACATCAGCAGAGAGCTGTGTCCAGGTGCAAACTCCCCTGCACTCCTAGGCCTCCCCTGTGCACAGGCTGTGTGGAGGCAGGAGAAGGGGGAGTGCAGGGAGAAGAAGGGGAGCAAGTGCACTGGGTACAGAGGTGTCCACCCCAGCAGGGTGACGTCAGGGGTCATGAGGGGCGCAGGGGCCCAGAGTCTCAGCAGGAAGAGGCAGCCTGCAGGTGATGGTGAGCAGGAAGACTCCAGAGATAAGTAGACAGCACAGGAAGGAGCTCATTAGCCGGTCAAAGCAGAGCCCGTCATGTGTCACCTGTCCAGCCTGCTTCTCCCTCCTTGGCCCCATGTCAGCCTGACCCAGTTATGCCAGTCCCTGGGGTCCTCCTTGTGACCACACGTGTTCACCCTCCACATCCAGTCCTTCCTGGACTCTGTGGCTTTGACCTGCTGACAACTACTTCCTGTGTTTTCTCTGGAATCCCTTCACCCACCTGCCCGGCTTGCTGTGTTCCTCTCTGGGATTCTGGGATCCTTTCTCCCCAAGGAAGTCAGCTCCCTGGGAAAAGGCTTTCTGCAGGCTTCCTCCCTGCTGTGTTATTCCCAGTTCCCGGAACAGTGTGGGGTGCAGAGCCCCAGAACAAATACTTACCCATGGAAGCAGCTGGGTGTGGGGAGGCCTCCCCTGTACCCTCGTCCCTTCCCACTCTTCCATCCCACAAAGACAAGCAGAGGTGGAGCAGGAGCTGGCTTTGGGAAATGGCCTTTCTACTGTTATGTTTCCAGGGTTGTTTTTTTTAGCAGAAAGCGATGTCACCTCTGATCTCCCACCCCGCCCCTCCCCTCCACCTGGTCTCGGGGTGTGGGGAAAGTCACTTCAGTATCCCCGCAGCTGTCCTGGGATTAGATGTGACACAGATCTGGGTTCATTAAAGCTGCTCCATGGAAGCCTTGACATGTGGGAAGTGCATCAGCCTTAAGCTCACAGTTGGGCGCCCATTCCCTGACCCCTTCCCACCTCACATGCCTGCAGTTGTGCCAGCCTGGTGAACAGCCCCCAGCCCTGGGACAGACACCACATCTACCCACTCCCACGATTGTGGGCAGAGCAGCAGCGTGGGCACAGACACATGTGTCCAGGCGTTGTCCTAGCCCTGCCCACCTCTCGCTGTACCTTTCCTGGGGAATAAACTGCCTTCCCAGACACAGAAGTTAACTTGTCCCAGGCCGGTCCGGAAGACCCTGGCAGCCAAGATGGCCCTGGAGACCACGAGGGCCCCGGCAGAGGCGGCAGCGGGGAGCCCGGTGCTGTTCCCAGCGAAGCGCCACGGGCCGCCCAGGCTCTCGAGTCTCCTGTGGGGGGAGCAGCTGCCGAGCCAGCGGCCACGGCCAGGATTCCAAGACCAGACACTTTCCAGTTGTGTCCTTTTTGAGGAGTGCCCGGGGGGCAGGGGGTCGGACCTAGGCTGGACACTGGGACAGGGAGGAGGGGTCAGCCTGGGGAGGGGGTGAAGCTGAGGGGAGGGGCCGGCCCGGGTGGCTGAGGGGAAGGGTAATGGCGGGCAGTGGAGATGGCGGGGGGAGGCGGCCTGAGGGACCAGGAAGGAGGGAGGGGGCATACGTGAGGGGACTAAGACGGGTGAGGGTGGCCTGAGAGGAAGCAGCAAAGTCTGAATGGGATGGAGCCTTAACTGAATCTCCTCTAGCATCATCCTGGTGCCCTTCAGATCATCCGTGGAGGCAGACATCGCCTGCCATTTGCTGGCCCCCCGTGCCCAACCTCACCCTGCAGCAGTTCACCAGGAGGTCACTGTGTCCGGCAGTCTTCTTGCTATGTTAGTTCTAAAGAGGGTCATGGTGGGGACTGGAGGTGGGGCGGGCAGGTGGCAAGAGTGGGTCTCTGGAGGGTCATTATAATATTGAATTGGAGATCCCCCAAAAGTCAGATCCAGCCCTGGCCAGTGAGGCTCAGTGGTTAGAGCATGGGCGGGCACACTGGAGGGTGGAAGGTTCAAGGCCCTGTTAAGGGCACCTACCGGGCTTGCAGGTTCAATACCTGCCCCCCAGTCAGTTCATGGCCAGTGTGTGAGGGAAGCAACTGACCCTTGTGTTTCTCCTCTCACATTTATTTCTCTCTTCTCTCTCTCTCTCTCTCTCTCTCTCTCTCTCTCTCTCTCTCTCTCTCTCTCTGTCTCTCTCTCTCTGCCTCCCTCCCTGTCTCCCACCTACCTTCCACTCTCTCTAATAAAAATAATAAATAAAATGTTAGTTTTATAAACACATGTTTATTACTGTTTACAAATCTGTAGGGTAAGAGATGATGCCATCCTGGACTAAGGTGGGCTAGGAAGGGTGGCTTGAACACATTTAGGGATACTCATGGTGAACTGGGCCTGTCACCACCTGAGGGGACACACAGAGCTAGGTGCAAATTTATCGTGTTTTATTTGATTTTCTTTTTCCCTCCTTTAGCTGCCTGACTGCTGAGGACATGAACCAACTGCGACGCTCCATCTCCTCCTGTCTCCACGAGCTTTTGCTGGTGATTCGAACAATGCGGCACATTTTGCCCCCATTTGTTTTTGTTAACCCCAATAGAGTAAGTAGGGGCTAAGACTTAGAGTCCCTACTGGTGCATGCTTCCCTGAGGCATGGAACCCCACAGGAGCTGCCACAGCATCATGGGCCCCCTTTGTTTATTGTCTTAGCCCTTTGGTACGCTCATTTATATTGTTTCCCCGTAGCTACAGGAGGGGGTTCTAATTGTTTTTCACAGCAGAAAATAAAAGTGAACTGTTACTCTTCTCTGAGTGTGTTTTGTTACTGGAGCTCCAGATTTATTTAAATTTGTCCGTGGTATGAAGCTGAGGTGTGTAATTCGGTGACTCTAGTCCAGTGGTCGGCAAACCTCGGCTCACAAGCCGCTCTGGTTTGCTGCTCTGTTGACTAATGAGTTTTCCGACCACTGTCCTATACTACCCTTTACCTCTTTGCACACAATATGCCACAATTGCCTAATCCTCACAGCTTCTAACTACATGGTAACATTTAGTCTAGCCAGTGGTCGGCAAACTCATTAGTCAACAGAGCGGCAAACTGTGGCTCAGGAGCCGTGGTTTGCCGACCATTGCTGCAGTCTATTAAGGACAATGTAGGAAATGAAAATGAATTGTGTCATGCCATTCAGCATTAACAGCTGTCAGTATTTTGGAACAATTTTTAAAATTTATACTTGCTTTTATATATTGGATCCACAAAAATAACTTGCAATGTGTAAGTTGTGCAAGTTCAGGATTTAATTTTTCTGCACTACTTATATTTAACACTAGTGGCCCAGTGCATGAAATTTGTGCACATTAAAAAGGAATTAATTAGAGGAAATATGTTATTATGCTATTTGCCCTTTTCTATAATAGACGTGTCAGAGATTAAAGAAAATTAGTAAAATGTATATGAAAATATCCCTCCTGTTAGAGTCTGGGGCACATCACGGGACCCAGAGTCCAGGCCCCATCCACCTGCGTGCACCTTGAAATACCACAAGACCCAGATCCAGGCTTCCCCAACCCCTTCAACCCAGAGAGGGTGGGATGCAACCTCAGGTCCCCAGTCATGTCCTGCTGGGTGGGGGGGGGGCGCAACCTCAGGTCCCCCATGAAGCCCCATTAGGTGGGGAGTGTGGCCTCAGTCCCTGAGACCAGCTTCAGGTCCCCCAGCCTGTCCTTAGGTCTCCAGGCCCCGGCGCGTGGGCATGAGGGCGCCAGGACCCAAGGCGTGGCAACCATTTTCACTTTAGCGCTTCATTATATAGGATATGTTCTCTCCCAATTTCTAAGAAAAACTTTAAATACATGTCACTGGATGCATAAAAGAAGTAAAATGATATAGTTGCTTAACATTTAGTGTTTCCATTTATCTTCTAATATAATGATTCAATGAAACTCTTCTATATGAGTTTGCTGAATGGTTATTTCCTCAATATAGATTACAAAAGGTATAACTACTGAGTTAAAAGTTTATGTTTACTTTTTAAGGCTGTTAATCTACAATACACAATTCCTATCCAAAAAAATGTGCCCTCTGCCCGAGCTGGTTTGGCTCAGTGGATAGAACATCTACCTGCAGACTGAAGGATCCCAGGTTTGGTTCTGGCCAAGGGCATTTTCCCAGGTTGCGGACTCGATCCTCTGTGTGGGACGTGCAGAAGGCAGCCCATCAATGATTCTCTCTCATCATTGATGTTTCTATCTTTTTTCCTCTCCCTTCCTCTCTGAAATCAATGAAAATATATTTTAAAAATACATAGTGGCTCCATGTATATTAGTGTTTACAAATCTGTAGGGTAAGATATGATGTCATCCTGGACTTAGGTGGGCTAGGGAGGGTGGCTAGGACACATTTAGGGGTTTGATTTGATGGGAGGTGAGATGAATGACTGGGAAGCTGTGAAAATAACTGTGACTGAGGCAGTAAGTGAAAGAGAGGGGAACATTTGGAGGCAGAGAAAATAGGAGGTCATTTAGGGGTTAGTTGGGATCCAGGTGCCTTCAGGACATGCATGTCCGGGTGGCTATGCTGATTTGAAGATACTCAACAGGAAAGGTGTTGAGTATCTTGCAACTGGTACTAGGATCCTTGTTGATATAACCATCATTTTCCTTGAATTTATACTCGCTGGCCTTTACACCTCTTAGGCTTAGTCATTACATATTATGCCCAGTGTGTATTTAAATATATTTACTACATTCTGACCAAGTCTTCTTTGATTCAGAAACCTGAAAATGTTAAACACTGTTCAGCCAGAGGACTGTGGACACAAGAGACTGGATGTGCTGATCGTGTCCTGAGTATGTAGCTGCGTGTGCATGTGTTTCTTGCTCATGCACACAGGTACACGTGTTCTGGAGTACTTGGAAGGATTAGAAGAGTAAAATATTACCTTGTGTCATCCTGAGGAAATGCTGATGACAGCAAACTTGCAGTTGCCTCTAGAGGAATAAGTGTCCATGTCGCATGGGGATTGTGTGTGGAGTTTAGAAAGGATTGTTCTTGGGAAGCAGCTCAAAGTCATGAGGACAGCACGGCTGTGTCACACGGGCCCCACAGTCATTAGGCTGGGTCCCCAGGCTCCGTGACTTCAGGGACTTCATCACAGTCCTCCTACGTACATCAGGAGAAGGGGCCAAGTACAAGCACTTTCAAAGGAAATATTGCCCTTCATTGAATAGTAGAGGATAATTCAAACTTCAGCAAAGTAGCTCGCTCGGGAACTTATTCAAAGGTTCTCTGAACAACAGTTGCTGAATAACTCTATTAATTTTTCTGTTTACAAATGTAATTGATGCTCACTGTCAAAAATAGAAAAACATGGCCAAGTATGGAAAAAAATAATTACCCATCATCTCCCTACTAAAGATATTCACAATAAAAATGTTGCTGCATTTCAAAATAAAATGAGGTTATTCTTTTCTTTTTATTTTCTTTTTCTTTTTCTTTTTATTTATTTATTTATTTATTTATTTTTTGAGAGCCGAAAACCGACTTCTGTGCATGGGCCACAAAGTTTTATTTATTTTATTTTTTTCCTTTTCTCTCCTTTTTTTAAATGGCAGCACATTTTAATTTCTTTATTGATTAAGGTATCACATATTTGTCCTGACCCCCTCTTCCCATCCCAAACCCCTCCCCACGCATGCCCCACCCCCCTGTTGTCCGTGACCACTGGTTAGGCTTATATGCACGCATACAAGTCCTTTGGTTGATCTCTCCCCCCTTACTCCCACCCTCCCCTACCTTCCCTCTGAGGTTTGACAGTCTGATCGATGCTTCCCTGTCTCCGGGTCTGTTTTTGTTCACCAGTTTATGTTCTTCATTATTTCCCCTAGATGAGTGAGATCATGTGATACTAGAAATACACTTATAAGAACAAAAAATGAGACAAGTAATAATGGTTATGCTGAGAGGCAAATGAATCAGTCTGTAGTGAGTTTCTTTCTGGGCCAACAGTTCTTTTGAGTCCCAATTTCAATGTCCAACTGTTCCTTATGTGTACATGTCAACAATGATATTTCAGTTCTGGATGGTGGCCAAATGGTGGTAATGCAGGTCCGATCCTCTCTGGTTTGGTCCTGGGCAACCTGCAGCGACACAGAGCTGCTGACTGCTAGTATGGCAAGGCGTCGTCAGCGTCTTCCATCTCTGGACTGTTTCTCTTCTGTCTTCATGGCTGGAGCAGTCGTGTCAATTCCTCTCTGTTGCAGGAATCCACATGGTTTTGGAGTTGTTTTCTGAAAATGTACAAATATATTCTCGACCAAAAGTTAATAAAGGAATCTTTTCTATAAATTTGACTTGGAATCCTTTTTCATTTTTTGCCCTAACGATTTTCCTTTGGCTTGTTTGGCTCAGTGGATAGAACATCTACCTGCAGACTAAAGCGTCGCGGGTTTGATTCTGGTCAAGGGCACTTGCCCGGGTTGTAGACTCGATTCCCTGTGGGGTGTGCAGAAGGCAGCCGATCAATGATTCTCTATCATCATTGATGTTTCTATCTCTCTCTCCTCTCACTTCCTCTCTGAAATCAATAAAAATATAGTTTAAACATATATAGTTGTTGGGAGCGGTTATAGGGTTAAACCTCGGACTGACCTGCTGGCAAAGTCACAAACAAGTCCCAGCTTGATCTTGTGACTGATCCCTAAATCTTTCCTGGGTAGCTAGTGGGCTGTGGGAGGGGCAGCAAGAGCTGGCAAAACAAGTGAAACTTACAACAACATTGTAGATTACCTTGTTTGTCCCTGACAATAAATAAAGCCTCAGCTTTGCAGTCTGGATCTGTTCTGTGGCCTCAGCCAGGCACAGAAGATCCACCTAGACCCAGCTTTTTCTCTTTGTCTATCATTTCTCCATCCTTCACCACCTCCCTCAGGCTCGCCGAACCCTTGGCTGTGCTGGCGCGGCACATAGAGTGGCCCCATTTATATTAGCATTTACAAATCTATAGGGTAAGAGATGATGCCATCCTGGACGTAGGTGGGCTAGGGAGGGTGGCTAGGACACATTTAGGGGTTTGATTTGAAGGGAGGTGAGATTATCGACTGGGAGGCTGTGAAAATAACTGTGACTGAGACAGCAAATGAAAGAGAGGGGAACATTTGGAGTCAGGGAAAATAGGAGGTTATTTGGGGGCTAGTTGGGATCCAGGTGCCTTCAGGACATGCAAGTTTGGGTGGCTATGCTGATTTGAAGATACTCAACAGGAAAGGTGTGGGTGTATCCTGCAACTGGTACTAGGATCCTTGTTGATATAACCATCATTTTCCTTGAATTTATACTCCCTGGCCTTTACACCTCTTAGGCTTAGTCATTACATATTATGCCCAGTGCATTTTTAAATATATTTACTACATTCTGAACAAGTCTTCTTTGATTCAGAAACATGAACATCATAAGTGCTGTTCAGCCAGAGGGTTTAAGCTAGACCTGGTGCTAGGGACATAAGAGACTGTCATGTGCTGAGCATGTCCTGAATATGTAGCTGCGTGTGTATGTGTTTCTTCCTCATACACACAGGTGCACATGTACTGGAGTATTTGGAAGGATTAGAAGAGCAAAATATTACCTTGTGTCATCCTGAGGAAATGCTGATGACAGCAAACTTGCAGTTGCCTCTAGAGGAATACGTGTCCATGTCGCATGGGGATTGTGTGTGGAGTTTAGAAAGGATTGTTCTTGGGAAGCAGCTCAAAGTCATGAGGACAGCAGGGCTGTGCCACACGGGCCCCACAGTCATTAGGCTGGGTCCCCAGGCTCCGTGACTTCAGGGACTTCATCACAGTCCTCCTACCTGCATCAGGAGAAGGGGCCAAGTACAAGCACTTTCAAGGGAAAGATGGGCCTTCATGAATAGAAGAGGATAATTCAAACTTCAGCAAAGTAGTTCGCTTGAGAATAATTCCAAGGCTCTCTGAACAACAGTTGCTGAATAACTATTATTTTTTCTCTGTTTACAAATGTAATTGATGCCCACTGTCAAAAATAGAAAAAATGGGCAAGTTTGGAAAAAAAAATAATTACCCATCATCTCCCTACTAAAGATATTCACAATGAAAATGTTGCAGCATTTCAAGATGAAATGAGGTTATTCATGTTTAGAATTTAGAACAGTGACTGGAACATGGTAATCACGCAAAGCATGTAATTGCTTATTTTAAATACTCATCTGAGTTGTTGTTCTTATTACTTTTTAGAAGGAGAGGAAGAGAGAGAGAAAGAGAGAGAGAGACATCGATATGAAATAGAAACATGGATCGGTTGCCTCCCAAAGGCGTTGACTGGGAGTCAAACCCACCACCTAGGATGTGCCCACACAGGGAATTGAACCCTCAACCTTTTGATGTACAAAATGACGCACCAAACACCCAAGCCACCCAGCCAGGGTCATGTTATTGATTATAATTATTCCATTAGGCTTAGGGAAGTCTTTCCCTTCCCCAAAACCTATGGTTCATCTAAATTTTCCATTAGTATTTACACTTTGATTTTATTGTGTGTATGATACACAAACACCTACTCATAATAACAATTCCTACGTCATACAAATAAGTAGCAGAAATAGAAATGCATTCCTTCACACACTCACCTCCCCCCCCCCGTCTCAGTGAGATATGTAACACCAGCTTATGACCTCAGTGCTCATCTGTCCCATCTATTTCATTCAGTGAACAGTCACTTGCACTTCAGAAATGTGCCTCAAAGGATTCATCCCATGAGTCTTGGCTACAGCAGCAGAGAGCTGTGTCCAGGTGAAAACTTCCCAGTAATCCCTGCCCGCCCCCCTTGCACAGGTAGTGTTGTCACAGGAGAAGAGGGGCATACAGGGAGAATAAGGGGAACATGGGCACTGAGTAAAGATGTGTTCACACAAGCAGGGTGATGTCGGGGGACATGAGGGGCGCAGGGGCCCAGAGTCTCAGCAGGAAGAGGCAGCCTGCAGGTGATGGTGAGCAGGAAGACAACAGAGATAACAGGAAGGAGTTCATTAGCCGGTCAAAGCAGAGCCCTTCATGTGTCACCTGTCCAGCCTGCTTTTCCCTCCTTGGCCCCATGTCAGCCTGACCCAGTTATGCCAGTCCCTGGGGTCCTCCTTGTGACCACACGTGTTCACCCTCCACATCCAGTCCTTCCTGGACTCTGTGGCTTTGACCTGCTGACAACTACTTCCTGTGTTTTCTCTGGAATCCCTTCACCCACCTGCCCGGCTTGCTGTGTTCCTCTCTGGGATTCTGGGATCCTTTCTCCCCAAGGAAGTCAGCTCCCTGGGAAAAGGCTTTCTGCAGGCTTCCTCCCTGCTGTGTTACTCCCAGTTCCCTGAACAGTGTGGGGTGCAGAGCCCCCAGAACAAATACCCATGGAAGCAGCTGGGGAGGCCTCCCCTGTACTGTCCATCCCATCCCCCTCTTCCATCCCGCAAAGACAAGCAGAGGTGGAACAGGTACCGGCTTTGGGAAATGGTCTTTCTATTGTTACATTTCCAGGGTTGTTTTTTTAGCAGAAAGGGATGTCACCGCTGATCTCCCAGCCTGCACTACCCCTCCACCTGGTCTCAGGTGTGGGAAAAGTCACTTCAGAATCCACGCAGCTGTCCTGGGATTAGATGTGACACAGACCTGGGTTCAGTAAAGCTGCTACATGGAAGCCTTGACATGTGGAAAGTGCATCAGCCTTAAGCTCACAGCCTTAAAGCCATTCCCTGATCCCTTCCTGGGCTGGCACCCACCTCACATGCCTGCAGTTTTGCCAGCCAGGTGAGCAGTCCTCAGCCCTGGGACAGAACACCACATCTACCCACTCCCACGACTGTGGTCAGCGGGACCCAGCCCGCCCGAGCCTGAGGTCTGACACAGGGCAGTGTGCGTGCCGGGCAGAGGCAGTGGGGCTGGCAGCTCCCCTCCCCCAGGATGGCGGCAGCGCTAAGTGACAGTGCCCGGGGTGAGCAATGGGGCTGCAGGACCAAGGCCCATCCATCCAGGCTCCTCAAGGATATGAGCTGGGGGTACACGCGGGCAGGGTGGGCAGGGCCCAGGCGAGACTCCCGGGGACTGGCCCAGAGGGGCCTGACCCCCTGAGACCAATCACAGGGTCCCGCAGCAGCAAGCTGCGCCCCCTAGAGGGTAGCTGGGCTGGCACCCGCACCGGCCCTGAGGCTCCCAGGCCAGCATGTTGCTGGGCAGACTTGGCGGGAAGCAGGAACGTGCCCAGGCCACTCATTGGCCGGGTTTCTGGCAAATGGCACAGGCCTGTGTGCGCATGCGCTCTGGGGGGTTTAACTGGCGGCACCCGCTAGGGGGCGATGCTCCCTGACGACCCCTCCTCCCCTGAGCAGTGAGCGGCTCTCAGAAGGAAGGAGAGGCTGAGGGGACATGGAGGCTGAGGATCCAGGGGCGAGCTATGTGGCCGAAGATGGGGAAGGCCAGGCCGGTCCGGGAGGCCCTGGCAGCCAAGATGGCCCTGGAGACCACGAGGGCCCCGGCAGAGGCGGCAGCGGGGAGCCCGGTGCTGTTCCCAGGGAAGCGCCACGGGCCGCCCAGGCTCTCGAGTCTCCTGTGGGGGGAGCAGCTGCCGAGCCAGCGGCCATGGCCAGGATTCCAAGAGCAGTACCGCTCCAGTTGTATCCTATCTGAGGAGTGCCCGGGGGCCAGGGGGTCGGACCTAGGCTGGACACTGGGACAGGGAGGAGGGGTCAGCCTGGGAAGGGGGTGAAGCTGAGGGGAGGGGCCGGCCCGGGTGGCTGAGGGGAAGGGTAATGGCGGGCAGTGGAGATGGTGGGGGGAGGCGGCCTGAGGGACCAGGAAGGAGGGAGGGGGCATACGTGAGGGGCCTAAGACGGGTGAGGGTGGCCTGAGAGGAAGCAGCAAAGTCTGAATGGGATGGAGCCTTAACTGAATCTCCTCTAGCACCCTTCTGGTGCCCTTCAGATCAACCATGGAGGCAGACATCGCCTGCCATTTGCTGGCCCCCGATGCCCAACCTCAACCTGGGAGAGTTCACCAGGAGGTCACTGTGTCCGGCAGTCTTCTAACTATGTTAGTTCTAAAGAGGGTCATGGTGGGGACTGGAGGTGGGGCGGGCAGGTGGTAAGGGTGGGACCCTGGAGGGTCATTCTAATATTGAATTGGAGATCCCCAAAAAGTCAGATCCAGCCCTGGCCAGTGAGGCTTAGTGGTTAGAGCATGGGCGGGCACACTGGAGGGTGGAAGGTTCAATGCCTGCCCCCCAGTCACTTCATGGCCAGTGTGTGACACAAGCAACTCACCCATGTGTTTCTCCTCTCACATTTACGTCTTCTTTTCTTCTCTCTCTCTCTCTCCCTCTCCCTCTCTCTTTTTTTCTCTCTTGTCTCTCTTCCTGCCACCTCCCTTTCACTCGCTCTGAAATAATCCTATCTAGTAAAGAAGGATTTGCTAATTGACCCTCATGCTATCACAAAGATGGCGGCACCCACAGCCAATAAGGAGGGAATATTCTAATTGGCTGCACCACACTCAAAGATGGAGGCTCCCATAGCCAATAAAGAGGGAATATGCTAATTGACTGCCCTGCCCTCAATGATGGCAATGCCCACAGCCACAAGATGGCAGTGCCCACTCCCCTCATCCCGGCCAGGATGGCAGGCACGAGGCTGCCTCTGGAGTACCCTAGTCCCCTCAGTGCCCCAGCCACCCAGGGCCGGCCCAAGGAGCAGGCAAGACTGAGATGGTGGCTGCCCAGCTGCCCAGGGTCGCCCGAGGCTCAGGTAACCAGGGCCAGCCGAGGCTTGTGCTGCCAGCAGTGGCAGCAGCAGAGGTGTGATGAGGCATTGCCTTCCCCTGATCACTGGGTCGCCTCCTGCCCCTGAGGGCTCCCAGACTTTGAGAAGGGACAGACCGGGCTGAGGGAACCCCTCCAGTGCATGAATTTTCATGCACCGGGACTCTAGTGATAAAGAAAAAGTCAGTTCTAGGGAGGTACTCATGGTGAACTGGGCCTGTCACCACCTGAGGGGACACACAGAGCTAGGTGCAAAGTTATTGTGTTTTATTTCTTTTTCTTTTTCCCTCCTTTAGCCGACTGACTGCTGAAGACATTGACCAACTGCGACTTTCTATCTCCTCCTGTCTCCAGGAGCTTTTCCTGCTGATTCAAAACATGTGGCACACTATGCCCCCATTTTTTTTTATTAACCCCAAGACAGTAAATGGGGGCTAAGACTTAGAGTCCCTATCGGTGCATGCTTCCCTGAGGCATGGAGCCCTACAGGAGCTGCCACATCATCATGGGGGCCTAATTGCTTACTTGTACTAGCCCTTCGGTACGCTCAATTCTTTTGTTTCCCCGTAGCTACAGGAGGGGGTTCTAAATAATTTGTCACAGCAGAAAATAAAAGTGAACTGTTACTCTTCTCTGAGTGTCTTTTATTACCGGAGCCTCCACATTTATTTGACTTTGTCCCTGGTTTGGAACTGAGGTGTGCAATTGGGTTACTCTAGTCAATTGAAGAGAAAGTAGGAAATGGAAGAAGATGAAAATGAATTGTGTCATGCCATTCAGCATTAACAGTTGTCAGTATTTTGGAACAATTTCTTGGATTTATAGTTGCATTTATATATTGGATGCACAAAAATAATATGACGTGTATAAGTTTTACAAGTTCAGGATTGAATTTTTCTGAACTACTTACATTTACCATATAATCTCTCCCACTTTCTAAGAAAAACTAGAAATACATGTCATTGATGCATAGGAGAAGTACAATAATATACTTGCTTAACATTTAGTGTTTTGGTTTTCCTTCTGGTATAAATAATTTGATGGAATTCTTCAATATGATTCTGCATGGATGGTTATTTCCTCAAGATAGATTCTAGAAGGCATATTTACTGAGTTAAAAATGTTTGTTTACTTCTTAAGGCTGTTAATCTATAGTAAACCATTGCTATACAAAAAGTGTGCCGTTTGCCTTAGCTGGTTTGGCTCAGTGGATAGAATATGTGCCTGCAGTCTGAAGGGTCCCAGGTTTGATTCTGGTAAAGGGCACATGCCCAGGTTGTAGACTTGGTCCCCTGTTTGGGACGTGCAGCAATCAATGATTCTCTCTCATCATTGATGTTTCTATCTGTCTCTCCTCTCCCTTCCTCTCTAAAAGCAATAAAATATTTTTTTCATAATATATATTGGTTCCATTTATATTAGTGTTTACAAATCTATAGGGTAAGAGATGATGCCATCCTGGACTTAGGTGGGCCAGGGAGGGTGGCTAGGACACATTTAGGGATTTGATTTGATGGGAGGTGAGATGAGCGACTGGGCGTTTGTGAAAATAACTGTGACTAAGACAGTGTTCGGCAAACACATTAGACAACACAGCCAAATATCAACAGTACAATGATTGCAATTTCTTTTGAGAGCCAGATTTTTTAAACTTAAACTATATAAGCAGGTACATTGTTATTAACTTCATTAGGGTACTCCTACGCTGGCCTTGGGTAAAAACTTCCTCAATCGGATTGAGGTGTGTTCGCTGAGGTCAACCCCTTCCAACTCTCCCATCCACACTTGTCTTGTATACTTGTTTCATCTATCTCCTTTCGTTCATCCTCTCTATATGTCCAAACCATCTCAACACACCTTTCTCAATCCTTGACACTACATCTTCTCTCACTCCATAATGTTTCCTAAAATTAACTTAATAAACTTTACTTAAAGTTTTAAGTCTTATTTAAACTATAGGTACGTTGAATAAAACTTGATATCATACTTAAATAACGATATTATTTATGATAAAATTAAATTCCTTACAATTTACCTTACAATATCCATAAAATTAAATCATGACAATGATTGACAAACACTAATGTGAACAATGGTCTTGCATCTCCTTGGAAAGTTTGGGTAAGTCAGGTTTGTATGTTGTTGTTTTTAATTTTAGGTACGATTCCAGGTTCTCATCAATAAGACGATTTCTCAATTTACTCTGGATAAGGTTCATGCTTGAAAATGATTGTTTGCAGAAATAAGTAGACCCGAATAAGGAAAGAACAGCAAACTCTAGCTTTTTCAGTTGATTATATGAGTCAGGAATACTATTCCAGGTGTTAAAAATCAACATATCTTCCTTCTCCAGGTCTTTCAAAGCAGACCACTTGTGCTGTGAACTAAGTACACATTTGTTTTTCTCCAATATTTCTATATCAGCACAAAGACGTTCAAATTTCGAGCTCCACAATTCTTTGTTTTTTAAATCCAGCAGTTGCATTTCAAAGTTGCCAATGTCAATATTAAAGAGAGAAAAATTTAATTCTGTTACAGTAGCATTAAGAGGTTTTTTAACAAAGGCTAACGTCGCTTTGCTGTTTCTTAATTCCTGAAACCTGTTAAGAAAAGCTTCCCTCATATTTAAAAGTGTTGTTTTGAAATAGCAAATGTTAATATCAGAATTATTTTCTTGGTGATGTTTCAACAGGCTTAGAAAGTGAATCAAAGCTTCTCTTTCAAAATCTTGAGCAAAAAGACATAATTTGTTTTTGAATGAAATAACTTCTTCTAACATCGAAAAAATTGTGTTTCCTTTCCCCCTGTAGTTTACAATTAAGATGATTTAGATGAGACGTAACGTCTACCATGAAATAAAATTTTTGGATCCACTGATCGTTCATTAGTTCTGGATAGTGAACACCCTTCCCAAGGAGAAATGCTTTAATTTCTGTTAATAAGGAAGCGAAATGTTTCAAAATGTTTCTTTTTGATAACCAACATACTTTGTTATGCAGCAGCAGATCGGCGTACTCTCCATTTCAACTAAAATTTCTTTAAATTGGCGATGATTAAGAGCTTTAGCTATAATGGAGTTGATAATGCTAATCACCAATTCCATAACTTTGAAAATTTCTTCTGGAAATGTCTGCGCACAAAGCGCTTCTTGATGAATGATGCAATGGTAAGTAAGTATCTCGCGATTAATTTTTTTCTTTCAAAATAGCAACAAACCCGTTTCTTATGCCGGTCATACTTTTCGCCCTGTCTGTTGAAATTGAGACAATTTTATCGAGTGGAATATGATGTTTTTCAATGCACTAAGTTACAGCATTTGCTATATCCTCTCCACGTGTTTGACCTTTGAGTGGCAATAATCCTAAAAGTTCTTCTTTAGGACCTGTAGATGAAATAAATTGTACAAAAAGTGAAACTTGTGTTGTATCATTTATGTCACAAGACTCATCAACTGCTATTGATAAAGCTGAAACCAATTTAAGATCTTCGACTTGCTGGTCGGTTATATTCAAAGACATTTTGACTGTTCTACCTTTCACTGTTTTAGCAGAAAATGATAACTCTAATTTTTTTTAGAATATCTGCTTTGTTCTTAAAATCCCGAAATAGCTGTTTGGATGCATTTATAAAACAACTTTTTAAGTATTCACCATCTGTATATGGTTTTCCTCTCTTAGCAGTCTCTTGACTAACCACAAAACTTGCAATATTAGCATTGTTGGAAGATTGCATCCAGTAATTAAATACAGAACTTGATATTTCTTGACTATTCTGAAGTTCCTCAACTGCTTTCTTCCTTGCATCACCGACAGGATATTTAGTACTAAATGACACGTGTTTAGTTGTAAAGTGTCTCTCCAAATTTGATTTCTTGTTATGCGCCAATTTTTCCTGACAAATAAGACAGGTCGGAAGGCCATTTAAGTTTTGAATAAACGCGAAAGTCTCGGTCCATTCAACTTTAAATTCACGGTTTTCGTCTTCCGTTTTTCTTTGCTTCTTTTTTGTAGCCATGTCAAACAGGGCACCTAAAAAAAAGTTTCATTTTATAATAATAAAGCCACCAACACAAAATAATTACAATTCTTAAATTGATGACAAAAAATACCTGTAGGATTTGCAGCTGGTTGGAAAAATACAGGTAACTTTATGCTCCCAGTAGGTACTTTTGTCACCCACGCGCGATTTGCGGACGCTACTAGCACTAACCACTGAACAATGAGACTGCTGACTGACTGGCTCACTCAACTCATGCATGAATCACGTGTGCCTCCCCCACACTGTGTATCCCGCAGCCCGCCTGTGCCGCCCAACCAACCGACACCCCACTTCTTCTAACGCCACTTCTTCAAAATAGACCCGCCCAGGCCGTGGTATTTTGTGGAAGAGCCACACTCAAGGGGCCAAAGAGTCGCATGTGGCTCATGAGCCACGGTTTGCCGACCATTGGACTAAGACAGTAAATGAAAGAGAGAGAAACATTTGTGTTGCGGAGCGAACGCAAGTGATCGACCACTGGAGACCAGACCAAATTAAAATTTAGGGAGCCTTTATTAGCCGGCCAGCCGGCCGGCCGACCAGCGACTGCTCTGCCTTTCTCCATGCAGGGAGTCCAGAGAGCAGCAGCGACCCTTATTGTAGGACCACTTTTAAGCCCATTAACCACATCCTGTTTTTGCAGAACAAGTAACCCAAGACAAAACAGTTTTTCCCAAGCAACATCAGAGTCGTGCCATTGATGACCATGTTATTCACAGGGTCACCCTGTTCTTCAGAAAGCTGACAGTGTTCTATGAAAGAAGGCCTATGTGCTGGGAAGGGGCCATGAGACCCTATCTCAAGGCCTGGCCTGGTGTCAGCACTGACAACTCTATCTGGGGCATAGTCCACGGCCTCTCTGGAAGCATGCTCAAAAATTCCCACTCCCCAACAATTTGGAGGTAGAGAAAATAGGTCATTTGGGGGCTAGTTGGGATCCAGGTGCCTTCAAGACATGCAATTTTGAGGGGCTATGCTGATATGAAGATACTCAACAGGAAATGTGTTGAGTATCTTACAACCTGTACAAGGATCCTTGTTGACTTAACCATCACTTTCCTTGAATTTATATACCCTGGCCTGACACCTCTTAGGCTTAGTTATTACATATTATGCCCAGTGCATTTTTAAATATATTTACTGCATTCTGAACAAGTCTTCTGTGATTCAGAAACGTGAAGGTCTTAACTGCTGTGCAGACAGAAGTGTTCAGGCTAGACCTGTTGCTATGAACACAAGAGGCTGGATGTTCTGAGCGCCTCCTGAGTATGTAGCTGCATGTGCATGTGCTTCTTGCTCATGCACACAGGTGCACATGTACTTGGAAGGATTAGAAGAGCAAAATATTACCTTGTGTCACCTTGATGAAATGCTGATGATAGCAAACATGCAGTTGCCTCTACTTTTTAATTTTTTTTTCTAGAAGCTGCTCTACTTGGGTATTTTTTCCTACCTTGTCTTCTAGCTCACTGATGCGGTCCTCTGCTTCTTCTAGTCTACTCTTGATGCTTTCTATTGAGTTCTTTACAGCAGCTATGTCATTTTTCATTTCTTCTTTGTTCTTCTTCATTTCCTCTTGGTTCTTACACATATTGTCGAATTTGTCTTCCATTCTTTTCAGCCACCTTATGACCATTTCTCTGAATTCTTTCTCTGGCAGGTTGCTTGCCTCCATTTTTTTTACTTCCTTTTCTGGTGATGGCTGCTTTTTTTTCATATGCAGGCTGTTTCTTTGTATCCCCATCGTCTCTCTTCTCTGGGTGTCTGGTTATGTAGTTCTCTCTCTCCTTTCCATGGTGGAGTGTAGAGCTCCTCTGAATCTGCGTGTTTGTGCCAACTGGGGACCGGTGTTCTGGGGTTCGCATCTACTCAGTGGGTGCCACAGTTGTAGATTTTCAGGCTCCCAATAACATCCACTTTCCCCTTCAAGATGGTGCGGTCTCCGCATCTGAGCTGGATGCTCCGGGAGGGAACCAAGCAACAGTGGTGGCTGCCAGGTCAGGGGAGCCCTGTCCAGCAGTCCCCCACAGTCTTCTGGAGTATAGCTGTCCCTCAACTCACCAACAAACACTCCATGTGCGACCCTCAGCTGTTCTTTCTATCTGCTCCGGGACAAGGCTCAGAACACGTCTGTCTATTCCGCCGCCATTTTTTCTGCAGTTGCCTCTAGAGCAGTGGTTCTCAACCTTCCTAATGCCGTGACCCTTTAATACAGTTCCTCATGTTGTGGTGACCCCTAACCAAAAAATTATTTTCGTTGCTATTTCATAACTGTA
Source organism: Ia io (assembly GCA_025583905.1). Taxonomy (NCBI): domain Eukaryota; kingdom Metazoa; phylum Chordata; class Mammalia; order Chiroptera; family Vespertilionidae; genus Ia; species Ia io. Next base: position 133,711,922 of record JAJQQW010000001.1, read on the forward strand.
ATTTTGCTACTGTTAATGAATCGTAATGTAAATATCTGTGTTTTCCGATGGTCTTAGGTGACCCTGCTAGTGGTTATCAACCTGTGGGTCATGACCCACAGGTTAAGAACCGCTGCTGTAGAGCCTAAGACCATTGGAAAACACAGATATTTACATACGATTCATTAACAGTAGCAAAATTACAGTTATGAAGTAGCAACAAAAATAATTTTATGGTTGGAGGTCACCACAACATGAGGAACTGTATTAAAGGGTTGCGGCATTAGAAATGGTGAGAACCACTGCTCTAGAGGAATAAGTGTCCAATCCTGTGGGGATTATGTGTGGAGTTTAGAAAGGATTGTTCTTGGGAAGCAGCTCAAAGTCATGAGGACAGCAGGGCTGTGCCACACGGGCCCCAGAGTCATTAGGCTGAGTCCCCAGGCTCCGTGACTTCAGGGACTTCATCACAGTCCTCCTACCTGCATCAGGAGAAGGGGCCAAGTACAAGCACTTTCAAATGAAAGACAGGCCCCCAGTGAACCGATGAGGATAATTCAAACTTCAGCAAAGTAGTTCACATGGGATCTATATCTAAGGTTCTCTGAACAACAGTTGCTGAATAACTCTATTAACTTTCCTGTTTACACATGTAATTGATGCCCACTGTCAAAAATAGAAAAATATGGCCAAGTATGGAAAAAAAAATAATTACCCATCATCTCCCTACTAAAGATATTCACAATGAAAATGTTGCTGCATTTCAAGATTAAATGAGGATATTCATGTTTACTATATAGAACAGTGACTGGAACAAGGTAAAAACTCAAAGAATGTAATTGCTTATTTTTTAAATAGTCATCTCAGAAATTATTCTTATTAATTTTTAGAATGAGAGGGAGAGACAGAGAGAGAGAGAGAGAGAGAGAGAGAGAGAGAGAGAGAGAAAGAAACATGGATGTGAGGGATAAACATGAATCGGTTGCCTCCCGAAGGGTCTGACTGGGAGTTAAACCCGCCACCTAGGATGTGCCCACACAGGGAATTGAACCCGCAACCTTTTGATGTACAGAATGATGCTCCAAACACCTAAGCCACCAGCCAGGGTCATGTTATTCATTACAATTATTCTATTAAGCTTAGGAAAGTATTTAGTTAGTAGGCATAGGAAAGTCTTTTCCTACCCAAAAACCAAAGTTCATCTTAATTATCTTCTGGTATTTTCACTTTGATTTTTTTATATGTATGATACATAAATTCCTACTCATAATAACAATTCTGACCTCATGCAAATACGTAGCATATATGGAAATGCACTCCTTCACACACTTACGCGCCCGCGCCCCGACCCCCAGTGTCTCAGTGAGATATGTAACAACAGCTTATGACCTCAGTGCTCATTTGGCCCACCTATTTCATTCCCTAACAGTATGGGGTGCAGAGCCCCCAGAACAAATAATTGCCCATGGAAGCAGCTGGATGTGGGGAGGCCTCCCCTGAACCCTCGTCCCTTCCCCCTCTTCCATCCCCCAAAGACAAGCAGAGGTGGAGCAGGAGCCAGCTTTGGGAAATGGCCTTTCTACTTTTACATTTCCAGGGTTGTTTTTTTATTAGCAGAAAGGGATGTCTCCTCTGATCCCCCACCACGCCCCTTCCTCCACCTGGTATCCGGGTGTGGGGAAAGTCACTTCAGAATCCACACAGCTGTCCTGGGATTATATGTGACACAGACCTGGGTTCAGTAAAGCTGCTCTATGGAAGCATTGAGATGTGGAAAGTACATCAGACTTAAGCTCACAGGTGGGCGCCCGTTCCCTGATCCCTTCACGGGACAGCATACTACATCTACCCACTCCCACGACTGTGGGCAGAGCAGCAGCGTGGGCACAGAAACACGTGTACAGGCAATGCCCTATCCCTGCCCACCTCTCCCTGTACCTTTCTTGGGGAATAGACCCCCTTCCAGACACAGAAGGAAACTTGCCCCAAAGAGATCAGCAGACACAGGGTAACCTACCAGCTGAGGGCTCCAGGCATCTATGACACCTCCAGCCTTCCTCCCCACCCCAATCACACCCTCACACCCACCCACGCCCAGAGTGGCAAACTTTCCTTCTAAATGAGGGTGAGAAGAGGAACCAAGATGGCGGCAATGTTAAACAACTAAACTGCCGCTGCGCATAACAATTTCAAAAATACAACTAAAAGACAAAACGTCTACCACCCAGAACCACGGGAAAGCTGGCTGAATGGTAGATTTACAACTAAGAAGGAAAAAGAAAGGAGAACAAACACAGAAAAGCTGAGGTACGGAGGCACGTGTAGCAGGCTGGTGGCGGGCGACGGGGCACACGGCTTTTTTTCAACCCGAAGGGAGACAAGCTCCCAATAACTCTGAAATCCAGTTTCTGGGGACACGTGGGGGACCCAGACACCTACGGGGAGAAGCTGGACTCTCGGCCATCAGGTCGGAAAGTGAGAGTGACTTTCTTGCAGAGGTGCACCCAGCAATCAGTGTTTACTGCACTGGTGTGTGGGATGCGGGGACTTGGAAACGCGGAAAGGCAGAGACGGCTGACGGCATCATCGCCGTTTGCCACGCCCTAGCCTAGTGACGCCCTGAGACCCTGCCCCGTACTGAGACCCGCCCTGCACATTCTACAAACCCGCCCAGGCTCCACACAATGCATATAAATGGCCTGCTTTGTGGCAGCTTAACCAAATAAACTGCAGCTCCAGTCAAACTGCTCCAAAACTGCCAAACCCCAAGCAAAGAGGAGAAAACTAGTTCTTGCTGTAGCTCCAGCTGGGGGGGCCTCAGACAGTAGCTGACCTGCACCCCGTTGGAGATCCAGAAACTAGGGCATCTAGTGGTCGGTGTGAAACGACACCAGATTTCAAACACGCTTGTAAGGGACACATTCAAGAGGCAGACTCAGTGAGCGCCAAAGCCCTACTGGAATAAGCCCTGCCCCATAAACGTGTATCCAGCACAGCAATTCTTCCTTTATAGACACAGCGGGTCCTCACAGCCAATTGGCCTGGAGGTCAATTCCTCCCAGTGACACCCACAACAATCAAGACTTAACTACAACAAGGCTGAACACACAGTCTAAAAAGGGGTGCACCAAAAGCATTCACCTCAGGTAACTGGGAGGCTGAGCCGTTAAACCAATAGGACACCTAGGGAAGCAGCGAAAATGAGAAGGCAAGGAAACAGATCCCAAACAAAAGAAATGGAGGAGAACAAATGAATGGACATAGAATTCAAAACCACAGTTATAAGGTTTTTTAAGAATTTCATGGAAAAGGCCAATAAATTTAATGAGACCCTCGAGGATATGAAAAAGGACTAACTAGAAATTAAACATACACTGACTGAAATAAAAAATATTATACAGAGACCCAACAGCAGACTAGAGGAACGCAAGAATCAACTCAAAGATTTGGAATACAAAGAGGCAAAGGACACGCCTCCAGAGAAGCAAGAAGAGAAGAGAATTCAGAAAGTTGAAGATAGTGTAAGAAGCCTCTGGGACAACTTCAAGCGTACCAACATCAGAATTATAGGGGTGCCAGAAGAAGAGCGAGAGCAAGACGCTGAAAACCTATTTGAAGAAATAATGATGGAAAACTTCCCCCACCTGGTGAAAGAAATAGACTTACAAGTCCAGCAAGCGCACAGAACCCAAAATAAAAGGAATCCGAAGAGGACCACACCAAGACACATCATAATTAAAATGCCAAGGGCAAAAGACAAAGAGAGAATCTTACAAGCAGCAAGAGAAAACCAGTTAGTTACCTACAAGGGAGCACCCATACGGCTGTCAGCTGATTTCTCAACAGAAACTATGCAGGCCAGACGGGAGTGGCAAGAAATATTCAAAGTGATGAATAGCAAGAACCTATAACCAAGACTACTCTACCCAGCAAAGTTATCATTCAGAATTGAAGGGCAGTTAAGAGCTTCACAGATAAGAAAAAGCTAAAGGAGTTCTTCACCAACAAACCAGTATTATATGAAAAGCTGAAAGGTATTATTTAAAAAGAGGAAAAAGAAGAGAAAAGTAAAGATAAAAATTATGAACAACAAATACATACCTATCAACAAGTGAATCTAAAAGTCAAGTGAATTAAAAATCTGAAGAACAGAATAAACTGGTGAACATAATAGAATCAGGGGCATAGAATCGGAGTGGATTGATAATTCTCAGGGGGAAAGGGGTGTCTGTGTGTGGGGTACGGGAAGAGACTGGACAAAATCATACACCTATGGATGAGGACAGCAGGGGGGAGGTAAGGGCAGAGGGGGGGAGGAAACCGAGTGGAGGGGAGATGTAAGGGGGAAAAAAGGAGAAACAATTGTAATAATCTGAACAATAAAGATTTATTAAATTTAAAAAATAAAAATAAAATAAAATAAAATAGAAATGTAAAATAAAATAAAATAAAAATAAATAAATGAGGGCGAGCCCCATGAGGGCTGAGCCAACAGAGGGCAGAGGTGCTGGGAGTTGTCCCAGGGGCGGTGCTCCCGCTCCTTTTGTGCTGGTCACTCCAGAGCAGCGGCACTCAGCCCGCCCGAGCCTGAGGTCTGACACAGGGCAGTGTGCGTGCCGGACAGAGGCAGTGGGGCTGGCAGCTCCCCTCCACCAGGAAGGCAGGCAGCACTAAGTGACAGTGCCGGGGGTGAGCAATGGGGCTGCAGGACCAAGGCCCATCCATCCCGGCTCTTCCAGGGTCTGAGCTGGGGGTACACGCGGGCAGGGCGGGCAGGGCCCAGGCGAGACTCCCATGCACTGGCCAGAGGGGCCTGACCCACTGAGACCAATGACAGGGACCCGCAGCAGCAAGCTGCTCCCCCAAGAGGGTACCTGGTTCTGGCACCCCCACAGGTTCTAAGGCTCCCAGCCTTCATGTTGCTGGGCAGACTTGGCGGGAAACAGTCACGTGCCCTGGGCACTCATTGGCCGGGTTTCTGGCAAATGGCACAGGGCCTGTGTGCGCATGCACTTTGGGGAGTTCAAGTGGTGGCACCCGCTAGGGGGCGGTGCTCCCTGACGACCCCTCCTCCCCTGAGCAGTGAGCAGCTCTCAGGAGTAGGAAGGACAGGCTGAGGGGCCATGGAAGCTGAGGATCCAGGCGCAAGCGGTGGCCAGAGCGAAGCCCCAGGTCCTGGGTGCCAGAGGGATTTCAGTTCCGGCAGCCAGGGGCAGGAAGTCCTATTCTTGAGCGAATCTTCATGCATTGGGCCTCTTGTCAATAATAATTCAATGGAATTCTTCAATATAATTTTGTATGGATAGTTATTTCCTCAAAATAAATTATAGCAGTTGAAGAAGGCTGCCGTCCGGAAGGCACACTGCAAGATAGTGTGTGAGTGAGAGATCAAAAGGAGAGTGTGTGGTTGCACGGGGAGTGTATATTTGTGGGTGAGGGACAGCTATACTCCAAGGGACTCTTGGAGATTGCCAGAGAGGTTCCCCTGAATGGTCAGCCTCCACTGCTGCTGAAATCCCTCCCAGAGAAACCGGCTCTGATGCGGAGTCTGCACAATCTTGAAGGGGACAGTGGATGTTATCAGAAGCCCTAAAATCCCGGGAATCTACAACAACAACACCCAGGGAAAAGCTGCGAACCCAGGAACACCAGTGCCCAAGCAGCACGAACACACAGATTTGGAGGAGCTCTGGACCTCCTCATGGAAAGGTCAGATTTTGTGAGGTCTGTGATCCAGGCAGGAGAGAGAAACACGCACAACGGGAGTTAGAGGATCTGGGGAAGTCTATGACAAAAATAAAATCCGCAGCCTTTGGGGTTAGCGTGAACCACGAATGTGGAAGGGGATCCACAGGGCTGCTAACAGAAGGGAACTCTAAAAAGCAACCCATAGCTGAACTGGGCACAAAAGGGCAGCCTAAAAATTTAACAGTGCGCTGGCTGCTTACACCCAAGGGGAAAAAAGACTGCACAGACGTGCGCGCAGCTCCGGAGTTCATGCATTTACTCTGGCACATTTTTCTTCCTTCCTTCCTTCCTTTCTTTCTTTCTTCCTTCCTTCCTTCCTTCCTTCCTTCCTTCCTTCCTTCCTTCCTTCCTTCCTTTCTTTCTTTCTTTCTTTCTTTCTTTCTTTCTTTCTTTCTTTCTTTCTTTCTTTCTTTCTTTCTTTCTTTCTTTCTTCTCTTTCTTCTTCTCTCTCTCTCTCTCTCTCTCTCTCTCTCTCTCTCTCTCTCTCTCTCTCTTTCTTTTCCTCTTTAAATCCTTGCTTTTGATTACTAAGCCCAATTAGGATCACCCAATTGGGGACACTCTAAGAGACTGCAGGAGAAAGTTGTTTTTGTGGAACCTGGGGATCAGAGTGGGGAATAACGATCAGAGAACCAGCTCTGGGGCAGCCCATTCCTCCAAACCAGTATTAAATGCAACAGGGAAAACAAAATCTAAGCACTAGCTAGAGAGGACTTATAGACCCGGAGGTCAATCCAGAAACACTGCCACCCAGGGGTTGAATCACAAATTGACTCTTGTGTAAACACAAATAAAGGAGTATAAGAAACAAAGAAGTGCTGCCTGCTTGAAAATCAGGACTGTGGCTTACAACACTGAGGAGCAATGGCAGGCAGGGAACTTTAATACTGTCCTTACTAGGAAACAGGCTTGCCACACAGAAGAGTAGAGGATGTGAATGACCTTCACTACTACACATTTTTTTTTTCATCTTTTATTACAAAACTAATTTTTCTTTTTACCTTTTAAATTTTTACATTTTTATTTCTAATCAGTATTATTACTACTACTATTTTACCTTTTTTAAGTGTCATTTTATTTTCTCATTTTATTTTGTGAATAGTGTTCTATATTCTATTTTCATCTTCCCTTTAGCGTCATTTTACTCTATCTCAACTTTACTTTTATGCCAACACTCTCTTCCTCACTTTTCCCCTTTTGTTGTCCTGTTTATCTTACCCTATTCCTGCTTTAATTTCCTTATTCCTTCTTTTTACCCCCTGTTAAAATTTCACCCTACTTATATATCTAATTTCCAATCCCCTGCTCTAAGTCCATACACACCTCTATCTTTTCTTTCTTCACTGCCCAAATTTTTTTCTCTCTGTCCTTTTGTTGCTCTTTGCTTGTTTGTTGATTATATTGGTGTGTTTTTTATGCTTGTGAGATTGTTTTTCTTTTGTTTTGTTTTTGTTTGTTTTTTGCTTCTCTTTTCCCTGGCCTCACTTGATATTAGTTGTTGTTTGTAGTTTGCATTCATCCCTAAGTATTTGTTGCTTGCATTTGTTGGGATTAGTGGCTGTTCTATTGGAGCTTTCTCCCCGTATAAATAGTTTTTTCCTCTCTCATATTTTATTCTCCTTATTTTCTCTCTTACTTTTTTTTCAAGAGAGAAAAAAATTCATTTTTGCACTCCTTTCTCTTTTCTTTCTTTTTTTCTCTTCTTCTTTCTTTCTTGTCCCCTAATTCTCTTTTCTATGGTGGTAACCTTTATTTGGGGTTATTTGTATAGTGAATACATTTGTGCTCAGTACCTTGTGCATTGTGCCTTGTTGTGTTGTATTTTGTGCCTTTAAATCAATGCAGGAGATAGAGAACTACACAACCAGAGACCCAGAGAAGAGAGGTCATGGGGAGACATAAAACAGCCTGCATAGGAGAAACCAAGATGGCAGCATAAGTAAAGACCTAAACTGCTGCCTCGTGCAACCACTTCAAAACTACAACTAAAAGACAAAACGGACATCATTCAGAACCAAAGAAAGACTGGCGGAGTGGAAATTCTGCAACTAGAAGGAAAGAGAGAAGCACACTGAGACTCAGAAGAGCTGTGGAAGTAAAGGCAGAAGTGTGGAAGTGCATGTGCGGAGTGGGCTGGCAACTGAGTACACGGCAGTCTTTTTCAATCCACAGGGAGACACAAGCTCCTGACTGCTCTAAACTCCAGTTCCGGGCAAGACTCTGGGACCCAGACTCATACAGGGAGAAACAAGACTGTCTGGCAGTGGGTGGAACACGAGCGCGGCTTTCTCTCAGAGGTGCTTGCAGCGATTACCAAAGGATACTGAGATCTGGGTGCCTCTTAGGGCAAGGCTGACGGGAAGCCATTGCTATATGCTCCGCCCTGAGACTCCACCTAACCCCAGCTGTGCACAGAAGCTTTTGCATATGAATGACCTGGTCTTTTGAAATCTAAACTTACCTAACAAACTGCAGCTGAGTCAGAAAGACCCAGACTATCCAAAAGAAGGCCCAAGGCCCCACAGCAGCTTGCATTGCTTCACAGCTGGGCCACATCTGGGCACCTCCAAAACCCAAAAAAAGAACAGCAATCTGCAGATCTCTCCATAGCTCCTGCTGGGTGGCCTCAGGCAGAGGCTAAATTAGCACCTCCTTGGAGATCCAAGAGCCAGTGTACCCAGGGGTCAGAGTGGGACCATCCAGATTACAACTCCTCAGATCCATAAGGGACACACTCAGGGGGCAGACTCAGTGAGCACCAAAGCCTCACTGAGGCAAGTCTTGCCTCATAAGGGTGTCTCCAGCACAGAAGATCTCACATCATAGACACAGCTGATCCTCACAGCCAGTTGGCCTGAGGTCAATTCCTCCCAGTGATACCAACAACAATCAAGGCTTAACTACAACATGACTGCACACACAGCCCACAAAGGGGTGCACCAAGAGTGTCCACCTCAGGTATCTGGGGAGGCTGAGCCACTGGGCCCTATAGGACACCTAGCACACAAAGCCACTCTATCAACTCAGGGAAGCAGCCAAAATGCAGAGACATAGGAACAGGTCACAAATGAAAGAAATGGAGAAAAGCAAATGACTGGATATAGAGTTCAAAACCACGGTTATAAGGTTTTCAAGAATTTTCTAGAAAAGGCTGATAAATTAAGTGAGACCCTCGAGGATATGAAAAAGGACCAATTACAAATTAAGCATACACTGACTGAAATAAAAAATATTATACAGAGATCCAACAGCACACTAGAGGATCACAGCCTTAACTACAAGTCAAAGATTTGAAATACAAAGAAGCAAAAGCACCCAACCGAAAAAGTAAAAAGAAAAAAGAATCCAAAAATATGAAGATAGTGTGAGGAGCCTCTGGGACAACTTCAAGCATACCAGAATTATGGGGGTGCCAGAAGAAGACAGAGAGCAAGATACTGAAAACCTATTTGAAGAAATAATGACAGAAAACCTCCAAACCTGGTGAAAGAAAAAGACTTACAAGTCCTGGAAGCACAGAGAACCCCAAACAAAAGGAATCCAAAGAGGACCACACCAAGACACATCATAATTAAAATGCCAAGAACAAAAGACAGAGAGAATATTAAAAGCAGCAAGAGAAAAAGAGTTAGTTACCTACAAGGGAGCACCCATATGATTGTCAGCTGATTTCTCAACAGAAACTATGCAGTCCAGACATAAGTGGCAAGAAATATTCAAAGTGATGAATAGCAAGTACCTACAACCAAGATTACTCTACCCAGCAAAGCTATCATTCAGAATTGAAGGTCAGATAAAGATTTTCACAGACAAAAAAAAGCTAAAGGCGTTCATCACCACCAAACCAGTATTATATGAAATGCTGAAAGGTATTATTTAAGAAGTGGAAGAATAAGAAAATGGTAAAGATAAAAATTATGAACAACAAATATATATCTATAAACAAGTTTATCTAAAAATCAAGTGAATAAAAAATCTGATGAACAGAATAAACTGGTGAATATAATAGAAACAGGAGCATAGAAAGGGAGTGGACTGACAATTCTTGCGGGGAAAGGGGTGCAGGAAAAGACTGGGAAAAAATTGTACCCCTATGGATGAGGACAGGGGGGCGGACATAAGGGCAGAGGGTGGGGTGGGAACCGGGTGGAGGGGAGCTATGTGGGGAAAAAAAGAGGAACAATTATTATAATCTGAACATTAAAGATTTATTGAAATAAATAAATAAATAAATAAACAAACAAATAAAATTTATTTAAATTAAAAAAAGAAAGAAACAGCCTGCATATGAAAGAAAAAGAGGCATCACTAGAAAAGGAAGTAAACGAAATGGAGGCAAGCAATCTGTCAGAGAAGGAATTCAGAGAAATGGTCATAAGGTGGATGAAAAGAATGGAAGACAAATTCAATAATATGTGTAAGAACCAAGTGGAAATGAAGAAGAACCAAGAAGAAATGAAAGATGACATCGCTGCTGTAAAGAACTCAATAGAAAGTATCAACAGTACATAGAAGAAGCAGCGGTCCATTTAAGTGAGCTAGAAGACGAAGTATGAAAAAAATACCCAAGCAAAACAGCTTCTAGAAAAAAAAAATTAAAAAGCAGGAGGAGAGCCTAAGGGAACATTGGGACAACACGAAACAAAACAACATCCTCATAATAGGGGTGCTAGAAAGAGAGGAAACTGAGCAAGGAAGAGAAAACCTGTTCAAAGAAATAATGACAGAAAACTTCCCTGATATAAGGAAGAAAAAACTCACACAAATCCATAAAGCTCACAGATTCCCAAACAAAATGAACCCCAAAAGACCAACGCCAAGGCACATTATAATTAAATTGGCAAACACCAAAAACAAAGTAAGAATCTTAAAAGCGGCCAGAGAAGGACAGAAAGTTACCTACAAAGGATCCCCCATCAGTCTAGCGACTGATTTCTCAACAGAAACACATCAGGCCAGAAGGAAATGGAATGAAATATACAAAGTCATGCAAAGGAAGGGTCTGAATCCAAGAATACTCTACCCAGCAAGGCTACCAATCAAAATTGAGGGTGAATTCAAGAGCTTCACAGACGGAGGAGAAAATGGCGGCAGAGTAGGCGGATGTGTTCCGAGCCTGGTCCTGGAACAGAAAGAAAGAACAGCTGAGGTTCGCACGGGGAGTGTCTGCTGGCAAGCTAAGGGACAGCTAAACTCCAGGAGAAGGTGGGGGAGTGCTAAGCAGGGTTCCCCTGACCTTGCAGCACCCACAGCGGCTGGGTCCCCTCCCGGAGCTGCGGGCTCAGAGGGGGAAACCTCGTCATCTTGTAAGGGAAAGAGGATTTTATTGGAGCCTGATTTTCCACAACAAGGCGAACACTGAACAGCTGTGAGCACCAGGGCACCGGTCCCCAATCGGCACAAACACGCAGATTCAAGGGAACTCTTCACAGCACCAAGGAAAGGTCAGATCTCGCCTGGGATAAGGTGAGGTTTCTCGTCCCGATGGAGACGGGAGAAGGAAACACGTGAGCGGCAGGAACTGGAGGACCGGGGAAGTCTGTGCCTAGAAAAATCCGCGGCTGGTGGGACTGCCGTGATCCGTGAATGTGGAAGGGGGTCCCCTGAGCTGATAACAGAAGGGATCTCTAAAAAGCAACCCATTTGGATCTGACAAGGAGGGTCAGACCGGGAATTTCAGAGGAGTGCAGGCTGCTTGGTCTTGCGCACAGACCCACTGTGCGCACACTTGGGCTTGTTCTGATTCTGATTGCTAAGCCCAATACATAGGAAAACCCAGTTGGGAAATACCCTGAGAGACTGCAGGGGGAAGTTGTTTTTCCGGAACCTGGGGAGCAGAGCTGGGAGTGACCATCGGAGAGGCAGCTCTGAGGTGCACACCTCCACAAACCGGCAGTGAGTGCCATAGGGAAAATAAAGCTAGAGAGGCCCGGAAGTCAATGCAGAAACACTGCCACCCAGGGGCTGAAACACAAATTGTCTCTAGTGTAATAAAAAATAAATACGATAGGGGTCAAGTAAAAAAGATGGCAACCGGCAAGAAGGTAGGGAGAGAGAGTGTGAGTGAGGAACCCATAGAGGAGAGTGTAGACGTGTAGATGTGTGTGGTGTGTGTGTGTGTATGAGCTAGGGTCAGTTAGATTCTGCAGGTCTTCCAAGGGGCTGCCTAACCGGGCAGTCCTAGATGGCGGAGCCCCATGCACAAAGCGGACACTTCTCGGCGGCTGGTGTGGACGCAGAGACCACACCATCTTGAGAAACAGAGCTGCCTGAGACTCGGATCCTGGCTTCTGACACAAACCAGGACCCTGCAGCCACTGGGGACAGAGAACTGCTATCACAGCTTCAGATGAAGAAACAACAAGAATCCAGAGTTCCCGGCAGATTCCCGTGAGTCAAAGAGCCTATCCCCCTCCCCGCAGGTGCGCACGGATAGTGCCATAGTAACTGATAGACACGCCCCTCGCCCAAGCTGCAGAGCTTTGTGCAGGGACGGGCTCCGCCTTAGGGAATTTGGCACATGGGACAGAAGCAGCTCACCTTCGGGGAAATCTGTCAGTGTGCACAGAGGGCTCCCCTTCGGGGAATTGGGGGGAATTTGTCTTGCGGGTCACAGCTCCCTTTCGGGGAATCTTAGAGCGTGCACAGAGGGGCTTCCCTTGGGGGAATTTGGCGCTCAGGATGGACTCCGCCCCTCTTCGGGGATTCTGGGAGAGTACAGAGAGGCAGCTCACCTTCAGGGATTTGAGAGTGTGCGCCCTAGCCGGTTTGGCTCAGTAGAGAGAGCACACACAGGACGCAGCTCCACTTCAGGGAATTTGGCATGCCGGACACAGCTGCCTGGGATCCCTGACTCACAGCGCATTCACACTAAGAGCCAACGACCCCAATTGTTGGTACATGCACACACAGGGACCCTGATTCTCAACGAGAAACCGCACAAGGCAACAGAGACTCTGACACTCAATTCTTGGTGCAGACACAGGGAAACTCTGACTCCTGGCACATGCTAAGGATCTCATTTTCGGCACATACCAACAGTGTGGTGCAGACAGGGCCCCTGATTCTAAGTGTGCACACGAGACCACAGGGAACACTGGGGACACTGACCCTGGGCAAGTCTGATTCCCACCAACCAAAGGCAGCCACACGTCCTAGTGTCAGAGCACTTCAGTGAAACTCAGGTGGAGCGAAGTCCCCACAGCGCATGGCCCAGGTCCACGCAAACGGAAACCTGAGCTTTCTGGTGATAGCCAGAATGGGGAAACGAAACAACTCACAGAGGAAAGAAAATGTGGAGTCGCCAAGAAAGGAAATTAGTGAAACTGAAGCTTGCAACATGACCGAAAAGGAGTTCAGAGTAATGGTCATGGAATTTATACATCGGATGGATGAGAAAATCAACAACTTATGCAAGAATCAGGAAGAAATGAAAAGTGATATAGCTACAATCAAAAACACCATGGAAAGTTTCAACAGTAGACTACAAGAAGCAGAGGACCGAATTAGTGAGTTAGAAGATCAGGTACAGAAACAAGCTCAATATGAACAGCAATTGGAGAAAAAAATTAAAAAGCAGGAGGAAAGCCTAAGGGAGCTTCGGAACAACATGAAACGAAGTAACACGCGTATAATAGGGCTGCCAGAAGGACAAGAAGAGCAGCAGGGATTAGAAAATCTATTTGAAGAAATAATGACAGAAAACTTCCCGGATATGGGAAAGATAAAAGTTACGCAAGTACAGAGAGTCCCAAGCAGGATCAACCCCAAAAGACCCACACCAAGACATGTCATAATTTCAATGGCAAATATAAATGATAAAGAGAGAATCTTAAAGGCGGCAAGAGAGAGACAGAGAGTTACCTACAAAGGAACACCCATCAGATTGTCAAATGATTACTCAACAGAAACACAACAAGCTAGAAGTGAATGGAAGGAGGTATACAAAGTGTTGCAAAGCAAAGGACTGAATCCAAGAATACTATATCCAGCAAGACTATCAATCAAAATTGAAGGGGAGAAAAAAGGAGGACCAAGATGGCGGCATAGGGCGGACGCCTGATTGTTGCCTACCACAACAATTTTGAAACTACAACTAGAAAACAGAACGGACACCATCCAGAACTACCGGAGGGCTGGCTGAGCAGATGCTCTACAACTAGAGTAAAAGAGAGGGGGACGCGGGATGACGCTGATGCCGGTGAGCCAAAGATCTCACTTTAAAATCTACGGCTCTGGAAGATGGCGGCGGAGTTGAACGGCTGATCTGTTGCCTCGCATGGCAGTTTCGGAAATACAACTAAAAGATGGACTGGTGAGCGCGGCGACTCCTGCTCGCGTCTCCCCAGGCCGGGCGGCTGCTCCTCTCTGTCAGCACCTCAGCCGGGGCCATGAGCTCGTGGGCGGCCGCGGCAGCTGCTATGGCGGTGGCAGCGGCCGCGGACTCGGCGCAGTGGCTCTCGGTGAAGGAAGAGACCATCTTTCTGCAGGAAGGGCCCATCCGCGTCACTGACCTGGCCGAGCTGCCCAGTGAGATCCTTGGGCCGCCGACACCGACTTGGAGGATTTTTAGGATTTCAAGTCCTTTAGCCATTTTGAGAGAGGAGAACCAAGAAGGCGGCAAAGTTAAACAAATGAACTGCGCCGCGCACAGCAATTTCAAAAATACAACTGGAGGACAGAGCGTCTGCCACCCAGAACCACAGGAGAGCTGGCTGAAGGGTGGATTTACAGCTAAAGAGGGAAGAGGACAGAGCGAACTCGGAAGGGATAAGGTGCGGAGGCGCATGGGTCGGACTGGTGGCGGGGGAAGGGTTGTGTGGCTTTTTTTCCAACCCTAGGGGAGATTAGCTCCCCATCACCCTGAATTCCAGCTTCTGGGGACTCGCGGGAGACCCAGACGCCTGTGGGGAGAGGCTGGACTCTCGCCCTTCATGTTGGAGAGTGGGAGTAACTTCCTTGCGGAGGTGCGCCCAGCAATCAGTGTTTGCTGTGCTGGAGTGCGGAACGAGGGGGCTTAGAAACGGAGAGAGCAGAAAAAGCAGACTTGCAGCCATTGCGGTTCGCCACGCCATGGCCTGGTGGCGCCCTGAGACCCCGCCCTGCCCTGAGACCCGCCCCGCCCTGGGACCCACACCGCAGGTTTTGCAGACCCGCCCCGCACGTTTTGCAGACCCGCCCCGCACGTTTTGCAGGCCCACCTGGGCTCCAAGCAGCGGCTTTTGCATGTGGGTGGCCTGCCCTGTGGCAGCTTGACCAGATGAACTGCGGTTCTAGTTGGACTGCTCCAGGGCCGCTTAGACAGGAGGAGGAAACTGCAGTTTTTACTGTAACTCCTGCTGAGTGGCCTCAGACAGTAGCTGACCTGCACCCCATTGGAGACCCAGAAACGAGGGCATCTAGTGGTCGGTGTGAGATGACACCAGATTTCAACCACTCGCATAAGGGACACATTCAAGAGGCAGACGCAGTGAGCGCCAAGCCTTGCTGCAACAAGATCCGGCCCATAAACGTGTCTCCTGCACAGCAACTCTTCCTTTATAGAAACAGAGGGTCCTCACGGACAATTGGCCAGGAGGACAATTCCTCCCAGTGACACCAACAACAATCAAGACTTAACTATACAAAGGAGGACCAAGATGGAGGCATAGGGCGGAAGCCTGATTGTTGCCTACCACAACAATTTTGAGACTATGAGAGGAGAGCAGAGCAGACACCATCCAGAACCACCGGAGGGCTGGCTGAGCAGATGCTCTACAACTAGAATAAAAGAGAGGGGTACGCAGGGTGATGCTGATGCCGGTGACCCAAAGATCACACT
Organism: Ia io; assembly: GCA_025583905.1. NCBI lineage: Eukaryota > Metazoa > Chordata > Mammalia > Chiroptera > Vespertilionidae > Ia > Ia io. The sequence continues at coordinate 133,727,469 of JAJQQW010000001.1, forward strand.
TTAAGAACTACGGCTCAGGCGACACAATGCAGCCTGGAACGTGCTCGGCGCAGATCCCCCGGCGGTCTCCGGCTGAGGGGATGGCTCCACTCGCTGCCGAGCACGGACAGACGAGCCCCTGAGAGACATGGGGTGGGAGATTCCATGCTTGCTGACCTCCGAGTCCTTCAAGAAGCTCAACACCCCAGAAGCGGCCAGGTGCGCACGCTCGGCGACTGGCCACCACTGCAGACCCAAGGGCCAACGCAGCGACCCCGGACCAGCCCGCCACCGCGCACCGGGCACACCGGAGCTTCGCCGAGCCCGCAGCCCAACGAGTTCTGCGGCAGCCGCCCTGGAGCTCTGAGAAAATGGCCGAAGGAATTGCTGAGAGGGAATTGACCAACAGGAATTGGGATCAAGAAGATGAAACCCCGCTGGGTCCCGGGTCCGGGTGAGGCTGCGCGCCCCTGGGTCCGGGTGAGGTCACGCGACCCTGGGTCTGGGAGAGGCCACGCGCCCCTGGGTCCAGGAGAGGCCACGCGCCCCTGGGTCCGGGTGAAGCTGTATCCCGGGCCCAGGTGAGGCCATGTGCCCCTGGATCCGGGAGAGGCTGGGTCCCGGGTCCGGGCGAGGCTGCGTGCCCTGGGCTCGGGTGTGGTCACACACCCCTGGGTCTAGGTGAGGCCTCACATCCCTGGGTCCGGGTGAGGCCGTGCACCCCTGGATCTGGGTGAGGCCACGCGACCATGGGTCTGGGAGAGGCCATGCACCCCTGGGTCTGGGTGAGGCCACGCGCCCCTGGGTCCGGGAGAGGACACACGCCCCTGGGTCCGGGTGAGGCCACATGCCCCTGGGTCCAGGTGAGGCCACACGCCCCTGGGTCCGGGTGAGGCCATGCGCCCCTGGGTCCGGGTGAAGCTGGATCCCGGGTCTGGGTGAGGCCGTGCGCCCCTGGGTCCGGGTGAGGCCACGCGCCCATGGATCCGGGTGAAGCTGGATCCCGGGTCCGGGTGAGGCCGTGCACCCCTGGGTCTGGGTGAGGCCGCGCGCCCCTGGATCCGGGTGAAGCTGGATCCCGGGTCTGGGTGAGGCCGTGCACCCCTGGGTCCGGGTGAGACCATGCGCCCCTGGGTCTGGGTGAAGCTGGATCCTGGGTCCGGGTTAGGCCGTGCGCCCCTGGGTCCGGGTGAGGCCGTGCGCCCCTGGATCCGGGTGAAGCTGGATCCCGGGTCCGGGTGAGGCCATGCGCCCCTGGGTCCGGGTGAGGCCACGCGCCCCTGGGTCCGGGTGAGGCCACGTGCCACTGAGTCTGGGTGAAGCCATGCCCCTGGGTCCGGGTGAAGCTGGATCATCCTGGGTCCGGGTGAGGCCGTGTTCCCCTGGATCCGGGTGAGGCTGGGTCCTGGGTCCGGGTGAGGCCACACGCACCCGGGTCCAGGTGAGGCCATGCGCCCCCTGGGCCCGGGTGAGGCCACGTGCCGCTGAGTCTGGGTGAAGCCATGCCCCTGGGTCCGGCCAAGACCAAAACAGAGGGTGTCGGACCTGCATTACCACCATTTGTCCACCATCCAGAGCTGAGGGGTCAGTACTGACATGTACACATAAGGAACTGGTGGACATTGATATTGGGTCTCAAAAGAACTGTTGGTCCAGAAAGAAACTCACTACAGACTGATTCATTTGCCTGTCAGCATAACTATTATTGCTCGTCTCACATTCAGTTCTTATAAGTATATCACTAGTGACACATAATCTTGCTCATCTAGGGGAAATGATGAACAACATAGACTGATGAACAAAAACAGAACCAGAAACAAGGAGGCATCGATCGGACTATCGGGCCTCAGAGGGAAGATAGGGGAGGGTGGGGGGAGGGGGGAGAGATCAACCAAAGGACTTGTGTGCATGCATATGAGCCTAACCAATGGTTAAGTTCAACAGAGGGTTGGGGCATCCGTGGGAAGGGGGTGTGGGATGGGAATGGGGGGATGAGGACAAATATGTGACACCTTAATCAATAAAGAAATTTAAAAAAATAATAAAAAAATAAAAAATAAAAAATAAAAATAAATAAATAAATAAATAAAAACAAAATTGAAGGGGAAATGAGGAGCTTCGCAGACAAAAAAAGACTCAGGGAGTTCATCACCACCAAACCAGCAATACAAGAATTGCTAAAGGAAATACTGTAAAAAGAAGAAATAAACAGGTAAGAAGGAATACAGACACAAAAATAGATATGACTACAAACAAATACCTTTCAGTAATAACTTTCAATGTAAATGGACTAAATGCTCTAATCAAAAGGCATCGAGTGGCTGAATGGATAAAAACATGACCCATATATATGCTGTCTACAAGAGACCCACCTCAGAACAAGAGACTCACACAGATTGAAAGTGAAGGGATGGAAAAATATCTTTCAGGCAAATGGAAATGAAAAAAAAGCTGGGGTAGCAATACTTATATCTGAAAAATTAGACCTCAAAGTAAATGCCATACCAAGAGATAAGGAAGGCCACTTCATAATACTAAAGGGAGAAATCCAACAAGAAGAAATAATTCTGGTAAACATATATGCTCCCAATATACGAGCACCCAAATACATTAAAAAAACTCCTGGAGGATATCAAGGGAGAGATTAATAGCAATACAATCATAGTAGGAGACTTTAATACCCCACTATCACCATTGGACAAATCCTCTAAACAAAAAAATCAGCAAAAAAAACAGCAATCCTAAATGACTCACTAGACCAGATGGAATTAATTGACATCTTCAGAACATTTCACCCCAGAGCCACAGAATATACATTCTTCTCAAGTGCACATGGGTCATTTTCAAAGATAGACCATATGCTGGGTCACAGGCAAAGTCTCTTCAAATTCAAGAAGATAGAAATTATATCAAGCATCTTCTCAGATCACAGTGGCATAAAACTGGAAATCAACTACAATAAATACAATCCAAAGAAATCAAACACATGGAGACTAAACAGCATGCTATTAAACAAGGAGTGGGTCACCAGAAAGATCAAAGAAGAAATAAAAAAACATCATGGCAACAAATGACAATGAAAACACAAAAATCCAAAATCTATGGGACACAGCGAAAGCAGTCTTGAGAGGGAAGTTCATAGCTCCACAAGCCTATTACAAAAAAACAAGAAACAATGGTAATAAATTACCTAACCCTACAACTCAAAGAGCTAGAAAAAGAGCAGCAAGAAAAGCCCAGTGTAACCAGAAGGAAGGAAATAACAAAGATCAGAGCGGAGATAAATGACATAGAGACCAAAGAAACAATACAAAAGATCAACAAAACCAAGAGCTGGTTCTTTGAAAAGATAAACAAGATTGATGGACCTCTAGCCAGGCTCACCAAGAAGCAAAGAGAGAGGACCCAAATAAACAAAATCAGAAATGAAAGAGGTGAAATAACAACAGACCCCGCTGAGATACAAAGGATTGTTACAAAATACTACGAACAACTCTATTCCAACAAACTGGACAACCTGGAGGAAATGGACATAATCCTAGAAAAATACAACTTTCCAAAAATCAATCAAGAAGAATCTCAACAGCTCAATAGGCCAATAACTATGGACGAAATTGAAGCAATCATCAAAAAGCTTCCGGCAAACAAAAGCCCGGGGACTGATGGCTACAGGGGAGAGTTTTACCAAACATTCAAGGAAAAACTAAAACCTATCCTCCTCAGACTATTCCAGAAAATTCAAGAGGAAGGAACACTTCCAAGCTCCTTCTATGAAGCCAGCATCACCCTAATACTAAAACCAGATAAAGACAACACAATAAAACAGAATTACAGGCCAATATCCCTCATGAACATAAATGCCAAAATCCTCAACAAAATTCTAGCAAATCGGCTCCAGCAGTACATCAGAAAGATCATATACCATGACCAAGTAGGATTTATCCCAGGAATTCAAGGATGGTACAATATCCGCAAATCAATAAACGTGATACATCACATAAACAAATTGAGAGATAAAAATCCCATAGTCATATCAATTGATGCAGAAAAAGCATTTGACAAAATCCAACACCCTTTCTTGATAAAAACTCTCAACAAGGTGGGAATAGAAGGATCATACCTCAACATAATAAAAGCCATATATGATAAACCCACAGCAAACATCATACTCAATGGAAAAAAACTAAAAACATTTCCCCTAAGAACAGGAACAAGACAGGGATGCCCACTCTCACCACTCCAGTTTGACATAGTACTGGAAGTATTAGCTATTGCAATTAGACAATTAGAAGAAATAAAAGGCATCCAAATTGGAAAGAACAAGTAAAGCTGTCTTTATTTGCAGACGACATGATATTGTACATAAAAAATCCGAAAGACTCCATCAAAAAACTAATAGACTTAATAAATGAATTCGGCAATGTATCAGGATACAAAATTAACGCCAAGAAATCTATGGCCTTTCTATACACCAATAGTGAACTTACAGACAGAGAGACTAAAAGGCAATCCCATTTACCATCGCACCAAAAAAATTAAGATACCTAGGAATAAACTTAAATAAGGAGGTAAAAGACCTATACACGGAAAACTACAGGACACTGAAAAAAGAGATAGAGGAAGACGTAAACAGATAGAAGAACATACCATGTTCATGGATTGGTAGAATCAACATCATTAAAATGTCCATACTACCCAAAGCAATCTATAGATTCAATGCACTCCCCATTAAAATACGAATGGCATATTTCACAGACCTTGAAAGAACTCTCCAAAAATTCATCTGGAATAAAAAAAGACCCCGAATAGCCACAGCAATCCTGAGAAAGAAGAATAAAGTAGGAGGGATCTCAATACCAGATTTCAAGCTGTATTACAAAGCCACTATTCTCAAAACAGCCTGGTACTGGCACAAGAACAGACATATAGATCAATGGAACAGAATAGAGAATCCAGATATCGATCCAAACCACTATGCTCAATTAATATTTGACAAAGGAGGCATGAACATACAATGGAATAAAGACAGTCTCTTCAATAAATGGTGTTGGGAAAATTGGACAGACACATGCAAAAAAATGAAGCTAGATCACCAACTTACGCCATACACAAAAATAAACTCAAAATGGATACAGGACTTAAACATAAGACGGGAAACCATAAAAATACTAGAGGAATCCACAGGCAGCAAAATCTCAGACATATGTCAAAAGAACTTCTTCACCGATAACTGCCCCTAGGGCAATGGAAGCTAAAGAGAAAATAAACAAATGGGACTACATCAAAATAAAAAGCTTTTTTACAGCAAAAGAAACTATCAACAAAACAACAAGAAAGCCCACTGCATGGGAGAACATATTTGCAAATGGCATCACTGATAAAGGTTTAATCTCCAACATCTACAGTCAGCTTATACAATTTAATAAAAGGAAGATAAATGATCCAATAAAAAAATGGGCAACGGATCTAAATAGAATCTTTTCCAAAGAAGACAGAAGGAAGGCCAAGAGACACATGAAAACATGCTCAACGTCACTAATTATCCGAGAGATGCAAATCAAAACAACAATGCGGTACCATCTCACACCTGTCAGAATGGCTATCATCAACAAATCAACAAACGACAAGTGTTGGCGAGGATGCGGAGAAAAAGGAACCCTCGTGCACTGCTGGTGGGAATGCAGACTGGTGCAGCCACTGTGGAGAACAGTATGGAGTCTCCTCAAAAAACTGAAAATGGAACTCCCATTTGACCCAGTATTCCCACTCCTAGGAATATATCCTAAGAAACTGGGAACACCAATAAGAAAGGATATATGCACCCCTATGTTCATAGCAGCACAATTTACAATAGCTAAGATCTGGAAACAGCCTAGGTGCCCATCAGCAGATGACTGGATCAGAAAACTATGGTACATCTACACAATGGAATATTATGCTGCCATAAAAAAGAAGGAATTCTTACCATTTGCAGCAACCTGGATGGAATTGGAGAACATTATGTTAAGTGAAATAAGCCAGTCAATGAAAGAAAAATACCACATGATCTCACTCATTTATGGATAATAAAGAACATTAAAAACTTGAACAAATAGATAGATACAGAGGCAGTAAAGCATCAAGCAGTCTGTCAAATTACAGCAGGAAGGTTAGGGAGAGGTGGGGAAGATAAGAGATCAATCAAAGGACTTGTATGCATGCATTTAAGCATAACCAATGGATGCAAAACTCTGGGGGGTGAGGGCATATATGGGAGTGGGGTGGGGGGGCAATGGTAAGATATGTACACATATAATACCTTAATAAAAAAAATTGGAAAAAAAGAAGAACTTCCTCAAACCCCAAAAATAAAAAAAATAAAATAAATTTAAAAATAAATAAATAAATACGATAAATTAAGACACTGCTGGCTTAAAAAATCAGGACTGGCTTGCAACACTGAGGAGCAGTGGAACGCAGGGAACTGCAATTCTGCCCGGACTGGGAAACAGGCGTACCAAACAGAACAATAGAGGAAGTAAATGACCGCCACTACTGCACATTTTATTCTTCTTATATTTTATTTTAATTTTTTTAATTTTAATTTTTTATTTTTTATTTTCATTTTTTGCATCTTTTACTTAAGAAACTAAATTTTTTTCTTTTTCCACACTCGATTTTCACCTTTTTAATTATTACATTTTTATTTTCAATCAGCATTATTATTACTATTATTTTACCTTTTTTTTTTTCTTTAAAGTGTCATATGATTTTCTCTTTGTTTTGTTTTGGGATTAGTGTCCTACATACTATTTGCATCTTCCCTTTAGCATCGTTTTACCCTATCTCAACACTAACTTTATCCCATCACTCTCTTCCTAACCTTTCCCCTTTTGGTCTCCTGTTTATCTTAACCCTTTCTGGCTTTAGATTTTCCCTACTCTTTCTGTTTACCCTCTTATAAAATTTCACCCTACTTATATATCTAATTTCCAAACCCCTGCTCCAAGTCCATATATACCTCTCTCTACGCTACCTTAACAACAAAAAAGTTGTTTTTCTCTCTGCACTTTTGTTGTTGTTTACTTGAATATTGATTAGATTGAATTTTTATGCTTTTTGTGAGATAGTTTTGCTTATTCTTTTTTTTGTGTTTGTTTGGTTCTTTTGTTTGCTTTGTTTTGTTTGTTTTTTACTTCTGTTTTCCCTTGCCTCACTTGATATTAGTTGGTGTTGTAGTTTGTATTAATCTCCAGATTCGTGTTGCTGGCATTTGCTGGGATTGGTGGTTTGTTGTATTGGAGTTTACTCCCCCCATATATATAGTTTGTTCCCCTTTTCTCTCGTAGTATCATTCTTGTCTCTCTTACTTTTTTTTTCTCTTTTGTTAGTTCATTGTCACACTCCTTCTTTTGTTCTTTCTTTTCACTCTTCCTCTTCCTCTCCTATCCCCTATTTTGTCTTTCTCTGGTGGTCACCTTTATTGGAGGTTATTAATATCATGAATACAATTCTGTTCAGTGCCTTGCGTGTTGTACCTGGCCGTGTTGTATTTTGTGCCTTTAAATTAACGCAGGAGAGAGAGAACTGCATAACCAGACATCCGGAGAAGAGAGACCATGGGGAGACAAAGAAACAGCCCCCATAGGAAAGAAAAGGAGGCATCACCAGAAAAGGAAGTAAACGAATTAGAGGCAAGCAACCTATCAGAGAAAGAATTCAGAGAAATGGTCATAAGGTGGCTTAAAAGAATGGAAGACAAATTCGACAATATGAGTAAGAACCAAGAGGAAATGTAGAAGAACCAAGAAGAAATGAAAAATGGCATCGCTGCTGTAAAGAACTCAATAGAAAGCATCAAGAGTAGACTAGAAGAAGCAGAGGACTGCATCAGTGAGCTAGAAGACAAGATGGAAAAAAATACCCAAGCAGAACAGCTTCTAGAAAAAAAAATTAGAAAGCAGGAGGAGAGCCTAAGGGAACTTTGGGACAACACAAAACAAAACAACATCCGCATAATAGGGGTTCCAGAAGGAAAGGAAACTGAGCAAGGAATAGAAAACCTGTTTGAAGAAATAATGACAGAAAATTTCCCTGATACAGGGAAGAAAAAACCCACACAAATCCAAGAAGCTCACAGAAACCCAAGCAAAATGAACCCCAAAAGACCGACGCCAAGGCACATTATAATTAAATTGGCAAACACCAACGACAAAGTAAGAATCTTAAAAGCGGCCAGAGAGAGACAGAAAGTTACATACAAAGGAACCCCCATCAGACTAACAACTGATTTCTCAACAGAAACTCATCAGGCCAGAAGGGAATGGAATGAAATATACAAAGTCATGCAAAGGAAGGGTCTCAATCCAAGAATACTCTACCCAGCAAGGCTATCAATCAAAATTGAAGGTGAAATCAGGAGCTTCACAGACAAAAAAGGACTAAGGGAATTAATTTATCACCACCAAACCAGCAATGCAAGAAATGCTAAAGGGTCTGCTGTAAAAAAAAAGAAAGAAAGAAAGAAAGAAAGAAAGAAAGAAAGAAAGAAAGAAAGAAAGAAAGAAAGAAAGAAAGAAATAAATAGGAAGCAAAGAAGGAACACAGGGGTATAGAATAAAAATGGTGACAAATAAGTACCTATCAATAATAACTTTAAATGTAAATGGATTGAATGCCCAAATGAAAAGACATAGGTTGGGAGGAGAACCAAGATGGCGGCAAAGTTAAACAACTGAACTGCTGCCTCGCACAACAATTTCAAAAATACAACTAAAAGACAAAACGTCTACCACCCAGAACCACGGGAAAGCTGGCTGAGCGGCAGATTTACAACTAAGGAGAGACAGGAACACAAACGCTGAAAAGCTGAGGTACGGAGGTGCGCAAAGTGGGTTGTTGGCGGGCGACTGGGTGCGTGGCTTTTCTTCAACCCGCAGGGAGACAAGCTCCCGATCACTCTGAAATCCAGTTTCTGGGGACACGCGGGGGACCCAGACGCCTACGGGGAGAAGCTGGACTCTCTGCCATCGGGTAGGGAAGTGAGAGTGACTTTTTTGCAGAGGTGCGCCCAACAATCAGTGTTTACTGCGCGGGACGCAGGGACTTGGAAACCACGGGACACGGGGACTTGGAAACGCAGAAAGGCAGAGAGGGCTCACGGCAGCCATCGCCGTTTGCCACGCCCTAGCCTAGTGATGCTCTGAGACCCCGCCCCACCCTGAGACCCCACCCCGCACATTCTACAAACCCGTCCAGGCTCCACACAACAGCTTTTGCATATAAATGGCCTGTTCTGTGGCAGCTTAACCAAATTAACTGCAGCTCCAGTCAGACTGCTCCAAAACTGCCCAAGCAAAGGAGGAGAAAACTAGTTCTTGCTGTAGCCCCTGCTGGGGGACACACAGTACACAAAGGTACACCAAGAGTGTCCACCTCAGGTAACTGGGAGGCTGACCCGTTGAACCAATAGGACACCTAGTACACAAATCTACCCTACCAACTCAGGGAAGCAGTGAAAATGAGGAGGCAAGGAAACAGATCCCAAATGAAAGAAATGGAGGAGAACAAACGAATGGACATAGAATTCAAAACCACAGTTATAAGGTTTTTCAACAATTTCATGGAAAAGGCCGATAAATTTAATGAGACCCTCGAGGACATGATAAAGGACTAACTAGAAATTAAACATACACTGACTGAAATAAAAAATATTATACAGAGACCCAACAGCAGACTAGAGGATCGCAAGAATCAACTCAAAGATTTGGAATACAAAGAGGCAAAGGACACTCCTCCAGAGAAGCAAGAAGAGAAGAGAATTCAGAAAGTTGAAGATAGTGTAAGAAGCCTCTGGGACAACTTCAAGCGTACCAACATCAGAATTATAGGGGTGCCAGAAGAGCGAGAGCAAGACGCTGAAAACCTATTTGAAGAAATAATGATGGAAAACTTCCCCCACCTGGTGAAAGAAATAGACTTACAAGTCCAGGAAGCACACAGAACCCCAAACAAAAGGAATTCAAAGAGGACCACACCAAGACACATCATAATTAAAATGCCAAGGGCAAAAGACAAAGAGAGAATTTTACAAACAGCAAGAGAAAAACAGTTAGTTACCTACAAGGGAGCACCCATACGATTATCAGCTAAATTCTCAACAGAAACTATGCAGGCCAGACAGGAGTGGCAAGAAATATTCAAAGTGATGAATAGCAAAAACCTACAACCAAGATTACTCTACCCAGCAAAGTTATCATTCAGAACTGAAGGGCAGATAAAGAGCTTCACAGATAAGAAAAAGCTAAAGGAGTTCATCACCAACAAATCAGTATTATATGAAATACTGAAAGGTATTCTTTAAGAGAAGGAAGAAGAAGAAGAAAGATAAAAATTATGAACAACAAATACATATCTATCAACAAGTGAATCTAAAAGTCAAGTGAATTAAAAATCTGAGGAACAGAATAAACTGGTGAACATAATAGAATCAGAGGCATAGAATGGGAGTGGATTGATAATTCTTAGGGGGAAAAGGGTGTCTGTGTGGGGGGTACGGGAAGAGATTGGACAAAAATCATACACCTATGGATGAGGACAGTGGGGAGGAGGTAAAGGCAGGGGGGTGGGAACCGGGTGGTGGGGAGATAAGAGGGGGGGAAAGGAGAAACAATTGTAATCTGAACAATAAAGATTTATTAAATTAAAAAAATAAATAAATAAAGAAAGAAAAGACATAGGGTAACAGATTGGATAAGAAAACAAAACCCATATATCTGCTGTCTACAGGAAACCCACCTCAGAAAAAAAGACGCATACAGACTGAGAGTGAAGGGATGGAAAAAGGTTTTCCAGGAGAATGGAAATGAAAAAAAGCGGGGATAGCAATACTTATATCTGACAAATTAGATCTCAAAGTGAAGGACATAATAAGAGATATTGAAGGCCACTTCATAATACTAAAGGGAGCAATCCAACAAGAAGAAATAACTCTGGTAAACATATACGCACCCAATACAGGGACACCAAAATACATTAAAAAAAAACCTCCTGGAAGATATCAAAGGAGAGATTGACAGTAATACAATCATAGTAGGAGACTTTAATACCCCACTATCACCATTGGACAAATCCTCTAAACAAAAAATCAGCAAAGAAACATCAATCCTAAATGACTCACTAGACCAGATGGAATTAATCGACATCTTCAGAACATTCCACCCCAAAGCCACAGAATATACATTCTTCTCAAGTGCACATGGGTCATTTTCAAAGATAGACCATATGTTAGGACATAGGCAAAGTCTCTCCAAATTCAAGAAGATAAAAATCATATAAAGTATCTTCTCAGATCACAGTGGCATAAAACTGGAAATCAACTACAATGAAAACAATCCAAATAAATCAAACACATAGAGACTAAACAGCATGCTATTAAACAATTATTGGATTACCAGAGACATCAAGGAAGAAATAAAAAATATCACGGCAACAAATGACAATGAAAACACAACAATCCAAAATCTATGGGACACAGCGAAAGCAGTCTTGACAGGGAAGTTCATAGCTCTACAAGCCTACTGCAAAAAACAAGAAATAATGGCAATAAATTACCTAACCCTACAACTCAAAGAGTTAGAGAGAGAGCAATAAGAAAAGCCCAGTGTAAGCAGAAGGAAGGAAATAATAAAGATCAGAGCGGAGATCAATGACATAGAGACCAAAGAAACAATACAAAAGATCAACAAAACCAAGAGCTGGTTCTTTGAAAGGATAAACAAGATTGATGAACCTCTAGTCAGGCTCACCAAGAAGCAAAGAGAGAGGACCCAAATAAACAAAATCAGAAATGAAAGAGGTGAAATAACAACAGAACCCGCCGAAATACAAAGGATTGTTACAAAATACTACGAACAACTCTATTCCAACAAACTGGACAACCTGGAGGAAATGGACATATTCCTAGAAAAATATAACCTTCCAAAACTCAATCAGGAAGAATCTAAACAGCTCAATAGGCCAGTAACTATGGAAGAAATTGAAGCAGTCATCAAAAACCTTCCGGCAAACAAAAGCCCGGGGCCAGACGGCTTCACAGGAGAGTTTTACCAAACATTCAAGGAAGAACTAAAACCTATCCTCCTCAGACTATTCCAGAAAATTCAAGAGGAAGGAACACTTCCAAGCTCCTTCTATGAAGCCAGCATCACCCTAATACTAAAACCAGATAAAGACAACACAATGAAACAGAATTACAGGCCAATATCCCTCATGAACATAGATGCCAAAATCCTCAACAAAATTCTAGCAAATCGGCTCCAGTAGTACATCAGAAAGATCATACACCATGACCAAGTAGGATTTATCCCAGGAATGCAAGGATGGTACAATATACGCAAATCAATAAACGTGATACATCAAATAAACAAATTGAGAGATAAAAATCACATAGTCATATCAATTGATGCAGTAAAAGCATTTGACAAAATCCAACACCCTTTCTTGATAAAAACTCTCAACAAGGTGGGAATAGAAGGATCATACCTCAACATAATAAAAGCTATATATGATAAACCCACAGCAAACATCATACTCAATGGACAAAAACTAAAAACATTTCCCCTAAGAACAGGAACAAGACAGGGATGCCCACTCTCACCACTCCAGTTTGACATAGTACTGGAAGTATTAGCTATTGCAATTAGACAAAAAGAAGAAATAAGAGGCATCCAAATTGGAAAAGAAGAAGTAAAACTGTTTGTACTCGCAGATGACATCATGTTGTACATAAAAAAACCCTAAAGACTCCATCAAAAAACTAATAGACTTAATAAATGAATTCGGCAATGTGTCAGGATACAAAATTAACGCCAAGAAATCTATGGCATTTCTAAACACCAATAGTTAACTTACAGAAAGAGAGACTAAAAAAGCAATCCCATTTACCATCACACCAAAAAAATTAAGATACTTAGGAATAAACTTAACTAAGGAGGTAAAGGACCTATACACGGAAAACTACAGGACACTGAAAAAAGTGATAGAGGAAGACGTAAACAGATAAAAGAACATACCATGTTCACGGATTGGTAGAACCAACATCATTAAAATGTCCATACTACCCAAAGCAATCTACAGATTCAATGCACTCCCCATTAAAATACCAACGGCATATTTCACAGACCTAGAAAGAACTCTCCAAAATTCATCTGGAATAAAAAAAGACCCCGAATAGCCACAGCAATCCTGAGAAAGAAGAATAAAGTAGGAGGGATCTCAATACCACATTTTAAGCTGTATTACAAAGCCACTGTTCGCAAAACAGCCTGGTACTGGCACAAGAACAGACATATAGATCAATGGAACAGAATAGAGAATCCAGATATCGACCCAAACCACTATGCTCAATTAATATTTGACAAAGGAGGCATAACATACAATGGAATAAAGACAGTCTCTTCAATAAATGGTGTTGCGAAAATTGGACAGATACATGCAAAAAAAAATGAAACTAGATCACCAACTTACACCATACACAAAAATAAACTCAAAATGGATACAGGACTTAAACATAAGACGGGAAACCATAAAAATACTAGAGGAATCCACAGGCAAGAAAATCTCAGACATATGCCAAAAGAACTTCTTCACTGACACTGCCCCTAGGGCAATGGAAGCTAAAGAGAAAATTAACAAATGGGACTACATCAAAATAAAAAACTTTTTCACAGCAAAAGAAACCATCAACAAATCAATAAGGAATCCCACTGTATGGGAGAACATATTTGCCAATGTTAACCCTGATAAAGGTTTATTTAACCTCCAACATTTACAGGGAACTCATACAACTTAATAAAAGGAAGATAAATAATCAAAAAAGGAGCAAAGGACCTAAATAGTTAATTTTAGAAACAAGACAGAAAGGAGGCCAAGAGATATATGAAAACATTCTCAAAGTCACTAATTATCCGAGAGATGCAAATCAAAATGACAATGCGGTACCATCTAACACCTGTCAGAATAGCAATCATCAACAAATCAACAAACGACAAGTGCTGGCAAGGATGCCATGAAAAAGGAACCCTCATGCACTGCTGGTGGGAATGCAGACTGGTGCAGCCACTATGGAGAACAGTATGGAGTTTCCTCAAAAAATTAAAAATGGAACTCCCATTTGACCCAGTAATCCCACTGCTAGGAAATTATCCCAAGAAACTAGAAACAGCAATAAGAAAGTATATATGCATCCCTATGTTCATAGCAGCACAATTCACCATAGCTAAGATTTGGAAACAGCCTAAATTCCCATCAGCAGATGAGTGGATTAGAAAACTATGGAACATCTACACAATGGAATACTAGGCTGCTATAAAAAGAAGAAATTCTTACTATTTGAAGCAGCATAGATGGACCTGGAGAGCATTAAGCTAAGTGAAATAAGCCAGGCAATGAAAGAAAAATACCACATGATCTCACTCATTTATGGAAAATAAAGAACATTATAACTTGATAAACAAAAAGATAGATACAGAGGAAGTAAATCATCAAACAGACTGTCAAATTACAGTGGGAAGGCTGGGTGGAGAGTATTGGGGATTGAGTGGGGGGGAAGAGATCAACTGAAGGACTTGTATGCATGCATATAAGTACAACCAATGGACAGAAGACACGGGGTTGGGGGGGCGATGAGGGCATGCGACAGGGGGTAGGGGAGGCTAGGGGAAGGTCAATGGGGGGAAAAAGGAGATATATGTGCTACTATGTGTAATACTTTAAACAATAAAAAATGAATAAATAAATAAATTGCAGTAAAAATAAAAAATGAAAGTTTCAGAAAAACAATGATAAATTACAAAAGGCATAATTACTGAGTGAAAAATTTATGTTTATTTTTTAAGGCTGTTAATCTACAGTACACCATTGCTATCCAAAAAGTGTGCCCTCTGCCCTAGCTGGGTTGTCTCAGTGGATAAAACATCGGCCTGCAGGCTGAAGGAGCCGGTTTCCATTCTAGTCAAGAGCACAGGCCGGGGTGCAGACTCCACCCCCTGTGGGGCATGCAGAAGGCAACCGATCTATGATTCTCTCTCATCATTGATGTTTCTATCTCTCCTCTCGCTTCCTTTCTGAAATCAATAGCAATATATTTAAAAATATATAGTGGCTCCATTTATATTAGTGTTTATAGATCTGTAGGGTAAGAGATGATGCCATCCTGGACTTAGGTGGGCTAGGGAGGGTGCCTAGAACACATTTAGGGGTTTGATTTGATGGGAGGTGAGATGAGCGACTGGGAGGCAGTGAAAATAACTGTGACTGAGACAGTAAATGAAAGAGAGGGAAACATTTGGAGGCAGGGAAAATAGGAGGTCATTTGGCGGCTAATTCAGATCCAGGTGCCTTTAGGACACGCAAGTTCAGGTGACTATGCTGATTTGAAGGTACTCAACAGGAAAGGTGTGGGTGTATCCTGCAACTGGTACAAAGATCCTTGTTGATATAACCATCACTTTCCTTGAATTTATATTCCCTGGCCTTGACACCTCTTAGACTTAGTCATTACATATTATGCCCAGTGTGTATTTAAATATATTTAGTACATTCCTAAGAAGTCTTCTTTGATTCAGAAATGTGAAGGTCTTAAACGCTGTGCAGAGGGTTTAAGCTAGACCTGGCGCTATGGACACAAGAGGCTGTGATGTGCTGAGCGCCTCCTGAGTATGTAGCTGTGTGTGCATGTGTTTCTTGCTAATGAACACAGGTGCACGTGTACTGGAGTACTTGGAAGGATTAGAAGAGCAAAATATTACCTTGTGTCATCCTGATGAAATGCTGATGACAGCAAACTTGCACTTGCCTCTAGAGGAATAAGTGTCCATGTCGCATGGGGATTGTGTGTGGAGTTTAGAAAGGATTGCTCTTGAGAAGCAGCTCAAAGTCATGAGGATGGCAGGGCTGTGCCACACGGGCCCCACAGTCATTAGGCTGGGTCCCCAGGCTCCGTGACTTCAGGGACTTCATCACAGTCCTCTTAACTGCTTCAAGAGAAGGGATCAAGTACAAGCACTTTCAAAGGAAAGATCGGCCTTCATGGATAGAAGAGGATAATTCAAACTTCAGCAAAGTAGTGCAATTGGGATCTAATTGGAAGGTTCTCTGAACAACAATTGCTGAATAACTATTACTTTTTCTCTGTTTACAAATGTAATTGATGCACACTGTCAAAAATAGACCCCAAGCACACTCACCCTTCCCCTCCAGAGTGGCAAGACTTTGCTTCTAAATGATGGCGAGCCCCATGAGGGCTGAGCCACCAGAGAGCAGAGGTGCTGGGAGTTGTCCCAGAGGCGGTGCTCCCGCTCCTTTTGTGCTTTTGTCCAATGTGCTGGTCCCTCCTGAGCAGAGGGACCCAGCCCGCCCGAGCCTGAGGTCGGAGACGGGGCAGTGTGCGTGCCGGGCAGAGGCAGTGGGGCTGGCAGCTCCCCTCCCCCAGGATGGCGGCAGCGCTAAGTGACAGTGCCCGGGGTGAGCAATGGGGCTGCAGGACCAAGGCACATCCATCCTGGCTCCCCCAAGGTCTGAGCTGGGGGTACAAGAGGGCAGGGCGGGCAGGGCCCAGGCGAGACTCCCGGGGACTGGCCCAGAGGGGCCTGACCCCCTGAGACCAATGACAGGGACCCGCAGCAGCAAGCTGCTCCCCCGAGAGGGTAGCTGGGCTGGCACCCGCACAGGCTCCGAGGTTCACCCGCCAGCATGTTGCTGGGCAGATGTGGCGGGAAAAAGTCACGTGCCCAGGGCACTCATTGGCCGGGTTTCTGGCAAATGGCACAGGCCTGTGTGCGCATGCGCTTTGGGGAGCTCCAGTGGGGGCACCCGCTAGGGGGCGGGGCTCCCTGACGACCCCTCCTCCCCTGAGCAGTGAGCGGCTCTTGGCAGTAGGAAGGAGAGGCTGAGGGGACATGGACGCTGAAGAACCAGCCGCGAGTGGTGTGGCCGAAGATGGGGAAGGCCAGGCCGGTCCGGGAGGCCCTGGCAGCCAAGATGGCCCTGGAGACCACGAGGGCCCCGGCAGAGGCGGCAGCGGGGAGCCCGGTGCTGTTCCCAGCGAAGCGCCACGGGCCGCCCAGGCACACCACAATCCTGTGCGGGGCGCAAATGCCGAGCCAGCGGCCATGGCCAGGATTCCAAGACCAGTACCGCTCCAGTTGTATCCTATCTAAGGAGAGGCCGGGGGCGGGGGGTGGCAGGGGGTCGGACCTAGGCTGGACACTGGGACAGGGAGGAGGGGTCAGCCTGGGGAGGGGGTGAAGCTGAGGGGAGGGGCCGGCCCGGGTGGCAGAGGGGAAGGGTAATGGCGGGCAGTGGAGATGGTGGGGGGAGGCGGCCTGAGGGACCAGGAAGGAGGGAGGGGGCATACGTGAGGGGACTAAGACGGGTGAGGGTGGCCTGAGAGGAAGCAGCAAAGTCTGAATGGGATGGAGCCTTAACTGAATCTCCTCTAGCACCCTTCTGGTGCCCTTCAGATCAACCATGGAGGCAGACATCGCCGGCCAATTGATGACCCCCGATGCCCAACCTCAACCTGGGAGAGTTCACCAGGAGGTCACTGTGTCCGGCAGTCTTCTAACTATGTTAGTTCTAAAGAGGGTCATGGTGGGGACTGGAGGTGGGGCGGGCAGGGGGCAAGGGTGGGACCCTGGAGGGTCATTCTAATATTGAATTGTAGATCCCCAAAAGTCAGATCCAGCCCTGGCCAGTGAGGCTTAGTGGTTAGAGCATGGCTGGCACACTGGAGGGTGGAAGGTTCAATACAAGACCCCGAGTATGTTCATGGCCACTGTGTGAGAGAAGCAACTGACCCATTCATTTTTTCTCTCTTGTCTCTCTTCCTCCCACCTCCTTTTCACTCGCTTTTAAATAATCCTATCTAATAAAGAGGGATTTGCGAATGGACCCTCATGCCATCCAAAGATGGTGGCACCCACAGCCAATAAGGAGGGAATATGCTAATTGGCTGCACCACACTCATAGATGGCCGCTCCCATAGCCAATAAAGAGGGAATATGCTAATTGACTGCCCTGCCCTCAATGATGGCAATGCCCACAGCCACAAGATGGCAGTGCCCAGTCCCCTCATCCCGGCCAGGATGGCAGGCACGAGGCTGCCTCTGCAGTCCCCCAGTCCACTCAGTGCCGCAGCCACCCAGGGCCGGATCAAGGAGAAGGCAAGCCTCAGATGGCAGCTGCCCAGCTGCCCAGGGTCGCCCAAGGCTCAGGTAACCAGGGCCAGCTGAGGCTTGTGCTGCCAGCAGTGGCAGCAGCAGAGGTGTGATGAGGCATTGCCTTCCCCTGATCACTGGGTCGCCTCCTGCCCCTGAGGGCTCCCGGACTGTGAGAAGGGACAGACGGGGCTGAGGGACCCCCCTCCAGTGCATGAATTTTCATGCACCGGGACTCTAGTGATAAAGAAAAAGTCAGTTCTAGGGAGGTACTCATGGTGAACTGGGCCTGTCACCACCTGAGGGGACACACAGAGCTAGGTGCAAAGTTATTGTGTTTTATTTCTTTTTCTTTTTCCCCCCTTTAGCCGCCTGACTGCTGAAGACATAGACCAACTGCGACTTTCCATCTCCTCCTGTCTCCAGGAGCTTTTCCTGCTGATTCAAAACATGTGGCACACTATGCCCCCATTTTTTTTATTAACCCCAAGACAGTAAATGGGGGTTAAGACTTAGAGTCCCTATCGGTGCATGCTTCCCTGAGGCATGGAACCCTACAGGAGCTGCCACAGCATCATGGGGGCCCAATTGTTTACTTGTACTAGCCCTTAGGTACGCTCAATTCTTTTGTTTCCCCGTAGCTACAGGAGGGGGTTCTAATTGTTTGTCACAGCAGAAAATAAAAGTGAACTGTTACTCTTCTCTGAGTGTCTTTTATTACCGGAGCCTCCACATTTATTTGACTTTGTCCCTGGTTTGGAACTGAGGTGTGCAATTGGGTTACTCTAGTCAATTGAGGAGAAAGTAGGAAATGGAAGAAGATGAAAATGAATTGTGTCATGCCATTCAGCATTAACAGCTATCAGTATTTTGGAACAATTTCTTGGATTTATAGTTGCATTTATATATTGGATGCACAAAAATAACATACAATGTATAAGTTTTACAAGTTCAGAATTAAATTTTTCTGAACTACTTACATTTACCATATAATCTCTCCCACTTTCTAAGAAAAACTAGAAATACATGTCATTGATGCATAAGAGAAGTACAATAATATATTTGCTTAACATTTAGTGTTTTGGTTTTCCTTCTGGAATAAATAATAATTCAATGGAATTCTTCAATATGATTTTGCATGGGTGGTTATTTCCTCAAGATAGATTCCAGAACGCATATTTACTGAGTTAAAATTTTTTGTTTAGTTTTTAAGGCTGTACATCTACAGTACAGCATTGCTATCAACAAAGTATGCCGTCTGCCTTAGCTGGTTTGGCTCAGTGGATATAATATGTGCCTGCAGTCTGAAGGATCCCAGGTTTGATTCTGGTAAAGGGCACATGCCCAGGTTGCAGACTTGATCCCCTGTTTCGGACATGCAGAAGGCAGCCAATCTATGATTCTCTCTCATCATTGATGTTTCTATCTCTCCTCTCCCTTCCTCTCTGAAATCAATAAAAACATATTTAAAAATATATATAGTGGCTCCATTTATATTAGTGTTTCAAATCTGTAGGGTAAGAGATGATGCCATCCTGGACTAAGGTGGGCTAGGGAGGGTGGCTAGGACACATTTAGGGGTTTGTTTTGATGGGAGGTGAGATGAGCGACTAGGAGGCTGTGAAAATAACTGTGACTAAGACAGTAAGTTAAAGAGAGGGGAACATTTGGAGGCAGGGAAAATAGGAGGTCATTTGGGGGCTAGTTGGGATCCAGGTGCCTTCAGGACATGCAAGTTTGAGGGGCTATGCTGATATGAAGATACTCAACAGGAAAGGTGTTGGGTATCTTGCAACTGGTACTGGATCCTTGTTGATATAACCATCACTTTCCTTGAATTTATACTCCCTGGCCTTAACACCTCTTAGGCTTAGTCATTACATATTATGCCCAGTGCATTTTTAAATATATTTAGTACATTCCAAACAAGTCTTCTTTGATTCATAAATGCAAAACCCTTAACCGCTGGGCACACAGAGGGTTTAAGCTAGACCTGGCGCCGTGGACACAAGAGGCTGTGATGTGCTGAGCACCTCCTGAGTATGTAGCTGTGTGTGCGTGTGTTTCTTGCTCATGCACACAGGTGCACGTGTATTGGAGTACTTGGAAGGATTAGAAGAGCAAAATATTACCTTGTGTCATCCTGAGGAAATGCTGATGACAGCAAACTTGCAGTTGCCTCTAGAGGAATAACTGTCCATGTCGCATGGGGATTATATGTGGAGTTTAGAAAGGATTGCTCTTGAGAAGCAGCTCAAAGTCATGAGGACGGCAGGGCTGTGCCACACGGGCCCCACAGTCATTAGGCTGGGTCCCCAGGCTCCGTGACTTCAGGGACTTCATCACATTCCTCCTACCTGCATCAGGAGAAGGGGCCAAGTACAAGAACTTTAAAGGGAAAATGGGCCTTCATGAATAGAAGAGGATAATTCAAACTTCAGCAAAGTAGTTCGCTTGGGAATATTTCCAAGGTTCTCTGAACAACAGTTGCTGAATAACTCTATTGTGTTTTTTTTTCTCTGTTTACAAATGTAATTGATGCCCACTGTCAAAAATAGAAAAACATGGCCAAGTATGGGCAAAAAAAATAATTACCCATCATCTCCCTACTAAACATAACCAAAATGAACTGGTGATACATTTCAGGATGAAATGAGGTTATTCATGTTCAGTGTTTAGAAAAGTGCCTGGAACAAGGTAATCACTCAAAGCATGTAATTACTTATTTTTAAATACTCATCTGGAAGTGGTTCTTATTAATTTTTACAAGAAGATGGAGAGAGAGAGAGAGGAACATCGATGTGAGAGAGAAGAATGGATCGGTTGCCTCCAAAGAACCTGACTGGGAGTCAAACCCACCACCTAGGATGTGCCCACAAGGGAGTTGAACACGCAACCTTTTGATTTACAGGAAGGCCCTCCAACACCTGAGCCACCTGGCCAGGGTCATGTTATTGATTAGAAAAGACTTTCCTAAACCTTATTCCATTAGGTTTAGGAAAGTCTTTCCCTTCCCAAAAACCAAAGTTCATCTAAATTTTCTTCTGGTATTTACACTTGATTTAGTTGTGTGTGTGATACATAAATACCTACTCATTATAAACCATTCATAACCTATACAAATTAATAGTATCAATGTGAATGCATTCCTTCACACACTTACGTGTCCCTTCACCCTGTGTCTCAGTGAGATAAGTAACAACAGCCTATGACCTCAGTGCTCATCTGTCCCATCTATTTCATTCAGTGAACAGTCACTTGCACCTCAGAGTGTCCCTCAAAGGATTCGTCCCGAGAGTCTTGGCTGCATCAGCAGAGAGCTGTGTCCAGGTGCAAACTCCCCTGCACTCCCAGGCCCCCCCTGGGCACAGGCTATGTGGAGGCAGGAGAAGGGGGGCGTGCAGGGAGCTGGAGGGGAGCAAGTGCACTGGGTACAGAGGTGTTCACCCCAGCAGGGTGACGTCTGGGGGCAAGAGGGGCGCAGGGGCCCAGCGTCTCAGCAGGAAGAGGCAGCCTGCAGGTGATGGTGAGCAGGAAGACTCCAGAGATAAGTAGACAGCACAGGAAGGAGCTCAGTAGCCGGTCAAAGCAGAGCCCGTCATGTGTCACCTGTCCAGCCTGCTTTTCCCTCCTTGGCCCCATGTCAGCCTGACCCAGTTATGCCAGTCCCTGGGGTCCTCCTTGTGACCACGCGTGTTCACCCTCCACATCCACCCCTTCCTGGAGTCTGTGGCTTTGACCTGCTGACAACTACTTCCTGTGTTTTCTCTGGAATCCCTTCACCCACCTGCCCGGCTTGCTGTGTTCCTCTCTGGGATTCTGGGATCCTTTCTCCCCAAGGAAGGCAGCTCCCTGGGAAAAGGCTTTCTGCAGGCTTCCTCCCTGCTGTGTTATTCCCAGTTCCTGGGACAGTGTGGGGTGCAGAGCACCCAGAACAAATACCCATGGAAGCAGCTGGGTGTGGGGAGGCCTCCCGTGTACCCTTCGTCCCTTCCCACTCTTCCATCCCACAAAGACAAGCAGAGGTGGTGCGGGAGCCGGCGTTGGTAAATGGCATGTCTGTGGTTACCTTTGCAGAAGCATTTTAGCAGAATGAGGATGTCCCCAGTGCTCCTGCCCTCCCCATCCCGCCCCTCCCCTCCACCTGGTCTCGGGTGTGAGGAAAGTCACTTCAGAATCCACGCAGCTGTCCTGGGATTAGATGTGACACAGACCTGGGTTCATTAAAGCTACTCCATGGAAGCCTTGACATGTGGGAAGTGCATCAGCCTTAAGCTCACAGGTAGGCACCCATTCCCTCATCCCTTCCCGGCTGGCGTTCACCTCACATGCCTACAGTTGTGCCAGCCAGGTGAGCAGCCGCCAGCCCTGAGACAGAACACCACATCTACCCACTCCCACGATTGTGGGCGGAGCAACAGCGTGGGCACAGACACATGTGTCCAGGCATTGCCCTAGCCCTGCCGACCTCTCGCTGTACCTTTCCTGGTGAATAGACCACCTTCCCAGACACAGAAGTAAACTCACCCTAGCAGATCAGCAGACACAGGGTCATCTACCAGCTGAGGGCTCCAGGCAACTCTGACACATCCAGCCTTCCTCCCCACCCCAATCACACCCTCACACCCACCCACGCCCACAGTGGCAAACTTCCCTTCTAAATGAGGGCGAGCCCCATGAGGGCTGAGCCAACAGAGGGCAGAGGTGCTTTTGTCCAATTTGCTGGTCCCTCCTGAGCAGCGGGACCCAGCCCGCCCGAGCCTGAGGTCTGAGACGGGGCAGTGTGCGTGGAGGCAGTGGGGCTGGCAGCTCCCCTCCCCCAGGATGGCGGCAGCACTAAGTGACAGTGCCCGGGGTGAGCAATGGGGCTGCAGGAGCAAGGCCCATCCATCCCGGGTCCTCCAGGGTCTGAGCTGGGGGTACACGCGGGCAGGGCGGGCAGGGCCCAGGCGAGACTCCCGGGGACTGGCGAGAGGGGCTTGACCCCGAGACCAATGGCAGGGAACTGCAGCAGCAAGCTTCTCCCACAGGAGGGTATGTAGGCTGAAACACACACAGGCTCCCCACCAGCATGTTGCAGGGCAGACTTGGCGGGAAACAGTCACGTGCCCAGGCCACTCATTGGCCGGGTTGCTGGCAAATAGCACAGGGCCTGTGTGCGCATGTGCTTTTAGGAGCTCAAGTGGGGGCACCCCCTAGGGGGCGGTGCTCCCTGACGACCCCTCCTCCCCTGAGCAGTGAGCGGCTCTCAGAAGGAAGGAGAGTCTGAGGGGACATGGAAGCTGAGGATCCAGGCGCGATGGGTGTGGCTGAAGATGGGGAAGGCCAGGCCAGTCCGGGCGGCCCCGGCAGCCAAGATGGCCCTGGAGACCACGAGGGCCCCGGCAGAGGCGGCAGCGGGGAGGCTGGTGCCGAAGGCGGAGGACCTGCACAGGGCGCCCAGGCACTCAACGCCCCCGGGCCAGATGGCGATGCCTTGCCAGGACCCATGGCCAGGATTCCAAGAGCAGAACCGCTCCGATTGTATCCTATTTGACAAGTGTCCGGGGGGCCAGAGGGTCGGACCTAGGCTGGACACTGGGACAGGGAGGAGGGGTCAGCCTGGGGAGGGGGTGAAGCTGAGGGGAGGGGCCGGCCCGGGTGGCTGAGGGGATGGGTAATGGCGGGCAGTGGAGATGGTGGGGGGAGGCGGCCTGAGGGACCAGGAAGGAGGGAGGGGGCATACGTGAGGGGACTAAGACGGGTGATAGTGGCCTGAGAGGAAGCAGCAAAGTCTGAATGAAATGGTGCCTTAATTGAACCTCCTCTAGCACCATCCTGGTGCTCCTCAAATCATCCATGGAGGCAGACATCGCCTGCCATTTGCTGACCCCTGATGCCCAGCCTCAACCTGCGGCAGTTCACCAGGAGTTCACTGTGTCTGGCAGTCTTCTTGCTATGTTAGTTCTAAAGAGGGTCATGGTGGGGACTGGAGGTGGGGCGGGCAGGGGGCAAGGGTGGAACTCGGGAGGGTCATTATAATATTGAATTGGAGATCCCCAAAAAGTCAGATCCAGCCCTGGCCAGTGATGCTCAGTGGTTAGAGCATGGGCGGGCACACTGGAGGGTGGAAGGTTCAAGGCCCTGTTAAGGGCACCTACCGGGCTTGCAGGTTCAATACCTGCCCCCCAGTCAGTTCATGGCCAGTGTGTGAGAGAAGCAACTGACACGCTGACACGTGTGTTTCTCCTCTCACATTTATGTTTCTTTCTCTCTCCTCTCTCACTCTCCTCTCTCTCTCTCTCTCTCTCTCTCTCTCTTTATCTCTCTCTCTTTCTCTCCTTTTTCCTGTCTCCCACCTACCTTCCACTCTTTCTAATAAAAATAATAAATAAAATGTTAGTTTTATAAATACATGTTTAATTACTGTTTACAAACTCATAGTAAGAGATGATGCCATCCTGGACTAAGGTGGGCTAGGAAGGGTGGCTTGAACACATTTAGGGATACTCATGGTGAACTAGGCCTGCACCACAGGGGACAGACAGAGCTAGGTGCAAAGTTATCGTGTTTTTATTTCTTTTTCTTTTTCCCTCCTTTAGCCGCCTGACTGCTGAGAACATGGACCAACTGCGACGCCATCTCACTCAGTGTCTCCACGACCCAGGCTGGTGATTCGAACAATGCGGCACATCTTGCCCCCATTTGGCAGCTGTTAACCCCAGCTAGAGTAAGTAGGGGCTAAGGCTTAGAGTCCCTACTGGGCCAGCTTCCCTGAGGCATGGAACCCCACAGGAGCTGCCACAGCATCAGGGGCCCCCTTTGTTTATTGTCCTAGCCCTTTGGTACCCTCATTATATTGTTTCCCTGTAGCTACAGGAGGGGGTTCTAATTGTTTTTTTCACAGCAGAAAATAAAAGTGAACTGGGACTCCCCTCCAGTGCATTTTGTTATGGAGCTTAGATTTATTTAAGTTTGTCTAGTGGTAAAGAAAAAGTGTGTAATTCGGTGACTCTAGTCCAGTGGTCGGCAAACCTGGGCACTGAGCCGCTCTGGTTTGCTGCTCTGTTGACTAATAAGTTTACCGACCATGTGTGTTTTACTACCCTTTACCTCTTTGCACACAATATGCCACAATTGCCTAATCCTGACAGCTGAAGACTACATGGTAACATTTGTCTAGCCAGTGGTCAGCAAACTCCTTAGTCAGCAGAGTGCAAACCGCGGCTCACGAGCCGCATGTGGCTCACGAGCCGCGGTTTGCCAACAACTGGTCTAGTCAATTGAGGACAATGTAGGAAATGGAAGGGTTAATGAAAATGAATTGTCCCTATGCCATGCATGCATTAACAGCTGAGGCATGGAACAATATTTTGGATTTGCCATTTGCATTTATATTTGGGATGCACAAAAATGTTTGCAATGTATAAGTTGTGAAAGTTCAGGATTTAATTTTTTGTGAACTACTTATATTTAATACCAGTGACACAGTGCATGAAATTTGTGCACATTAAAAGGGAATTAAGAGGAAATATGTTAATAATGCTATATGAGTGTCTTTAATAGAAGTACCAGAGCCTCCACAAAATTTATGTTAAGACTTTCTCCCTGGTTTCAGAACTGAGGTGTGGGACCAGAGTGGGGCCCCTCCAGTCATGCACCTCGAAATACCACAAGACCCAGGAAAGCCGAAGAAGATGTCAAACAGAATTGGGTGGGATGCAACCTCAGGTCCCCAGTTATGTCCTATCAGGATTTTGCGCAACCTCATTTCCCCGTGGAAGCCCCATTGGGTGGGGAGTGTGGATGCAGTCCCTGAGACCAGCTTCAGGTCCCCCAGCCTGTCCTTAGGTCTCCTGGCCCCAGTGCCAGGGCATGAGGGCAGGGCCCAAGGCGTGGCAACCATTTTCACTTTAGCGCTTACATTATATAGGATATGTTCTCTCCCACTTTCTAAGAAAAACTAGAAAATACATGTCACTGGATGCATAAAAGAAGTAAAACGATATAGTTGCTTTATATTTAGTGTTCCCATTTGTCTTCTAATAAATATTAATTCAATGGAATTCTAATATGATTTTGATGGGTGGTTATTTCCTCAATATAGATTCCAGAAAGGCATAATTACTGAGTTAAAAATTTTTTGTTTACTTTTTAAGGCTGTACAATCTACAGTACACAATTGCTATCAAAAAAAATGCCCTCTCTGCCTTAGCTGTTTTGGCTCAGTGGAGATAACATGTGCCTGCAGATTGAAGGATCCCAGGTTTGATTCTGGTAAAGGGCATTTGCCCAGGTTTGCAGACTCAATCCCCAGTGTGGGAGGTGCAGAAGGCAGCCAATCAATGATTCTCTATCATCATTGATGTTTCTATCTCTCCTCTCCCTTCCTCTCTGAAATCAATGAAAAACATATTTAAAAAATATATATAGTGGCTCCTTTTATATTAGTGTTTCAAATCTGTAGGGTAAGAGATGATGTCCATCCTGGACTTAGGTGGGCTAGGGAGGGTGGCTAGGACACATTTAGGGGTTTGTTTTGATGGGAGGTGAGATGAATGACTGGGAGGCTGTGAAAATAACTGGGACTGAGACAGTAAGTTAAAGAGAGGGGAACATTTGGAGGCAGGGAAAATAGGAGGTCATTTGGGGGCTAGTTGGGATCCGGGTGCCTTCAGGACATGCAAGTTTGGGGGCTATGCTGATTTGAAGATACTCAACAGGAAAGGTGTTGGGTATCTTGCAAATGGTACAAAGGATCCTTGTTGATTTAACCATCACTTTCCTTGAACTTATACTCCCTGGCCTTAACACCTCTTAGGCTTAGTCATTACATATTATGCCCAGTGCATTTTTAAATATATTTAGTACATTCCGAACAAGTCTTCTTTGATTCATAAATGCAAAATCTTATACCGCTGTTCACACAGAGGGTTTAAGCTAGATCCTGGCGCTGTAGATACAAGAGGCTGTGATGTGCTGAGCACCTCCTGAGTATGTAGCTGCGTGTGCGTGTGTTTCTTGCTCATGCACACAGGTGCACGTGTACAGTACTTGGAAGGATTAGAAGAGCAAAATATTACCTTGTGTCATCCTGATGAAATGCTGATGACAGCAAACTTGCAGTTGCCTCTGGAGGAATAACTGTCCATGTTGCATGGGGATTATATGTGGAGTTTAGAAAGGATTGCTCTTGGGAAGCAGCTCAAAGTCATGAGGACAGCAGGGCTGTGCCACACGGGCCCCACAGTCATTAGGCTGGGTCCCCAGGCTCCGTGACTTCAGGGACTTCATCACATTCCTCCTACCTGCATCAGGAAAAGGGGCCAAGTACAAGAACTTTCAAAGGGAAAATGGGCCTTCATGAATAGAAGAGGATAATTCAAACTTCAGCAAAGTAGTGCGCTTGGGAATAATTCTAAGGTTTCTCTGAACAACAGTTGCTGAAATAACTCTATTAATTTTTTTTTTTCTCTGTTTACAAATGTAATTGATGCCCACTGTCAAAAATAGAAAAAACATGGCCAAGTTTGGGCAAAAAAAAAAATTACCCATCATCTCCCTACTAAAGATAACCACAATAAAAATGTTGATGCATTTCAAAATGAAATGAGGTTATTCATGTTCAGTGTTTAGAAAAGTGACCTGCAACAAGGTAATGACTCAAAGCATGTAATTGCTTATTTTTAAAGGGTCATCTGAGAAGTTGGTTCTTATTAATTTTTACAAAGAGAGGATGGAGAGAGAGAGAGAGGAACATCGATGTGAGAGAGAAGAATGGAATCGGTTGCCTCCCGAAGAACCTGACTGGGAGTCAAACCCACCACCTAGGATGTGCCCACACAGGGAGTTGAACCCGCAACCTTTTGATTTACAGAAGGCCACTCCAAACACCTGAGCCACCTGGCCAGGGTCATGTTATTGATTAGAAAAGACTTTCTAAACCTTAGGCCATTAGGTTTAGAAAGTCTTTCCCTACCCAAAAACCAAAGTTCATCTAAATTTTCTTCTGGTATTTACACTTGATTTTGTTGTGTGTGTGATACATAAATACCTACTCATTATAAACAATTCATAACCTATACAAATTAATAGTATCAATGTGAATGCATTCCTTCACACACTTACGTGTCCCTTCACCCTGTGTCTCAGTGAGATATGTAACAACAGCCTATGACCTCAGGGCTCATCTGTCCCATCTATTTCATTCAGTGAACAGTCACTTGCACCTCAGAGTGTCCCTCAAAGGATTCATCCCGAGAGTCTTGGCTACATCAGCAGTGAGCTGTGTCCAGGTGGCAAACTCCCCTGCACTCCCAGGCCCCCCCTGGGCACAGGCTGTGTGGAAGGCAGGAGAAGGGGGGCGTGCAGGGAGAAGGAGGGGAGCAAGGCACTGGGTACAGAGGTGTTCACCCCAGCAGGGTGACGTCTGGGGGCAAGAGGGGCGCAGGGGCCCAGCGTCTCAGCAGGAAGAGGCAGCCTGCAGGTGATGGTGAGCAGGAAGACTCCAGAGATAAGTAGACAGCACAGGAAGGAGCTCATTAGCCGGTCAAAGCAGAGCCCGTCATGTGTCACCTGTCCAGCCTGCTTTTCCCTCCTTGGCCCCATGTCAGCCCGACCCAGTTATGCCAGTCCCTGGGGTCCTCCTTGTGACCACGCGTGTTCACCCTCCACATCCACCCCTTCCTGGAGTCTGTGGCTTTGACCTGCTGACAACTACTTCCTGTGTTTTCTCTGGAATCCCTTCACCCACCTGCCCGGCTTGCTGTGTTCCTCTCTGGGATTCTGGGATCCTTTCTCCCCAAGGAAGGCAGCTCCCTGGGAAAAGGCTTTCTGCAGGCTTCCTCCCTGCTGTGTTATTCCCAGTTCCCAGGACAGTGTGGGGTGCAGAGCCCCCAGAACAAATACCCCCATGGAAGCAGCTGGGTGTGGGGAGGCCTCCCTGTACCCTTCGTCCCTTCCCACTCTTCCATCCCACAAAGACAAGCAGAGGTGGTGCGGGAGCCGGCGTTGGTAAATGGCCTGTCTGTGGTTACCTTTGCAGAAGGTTGTTTTTAGCAGAATGAGGATGTCCCCTCTGCTCCTGCCCTCCCCATCCCGCCCCTCCCCTCCACCTGGTCTCGGGTGTGAGGAAAGTCACTTCAGAATCCACGCAGCTGTCCTGGGATTAGATGTGACACAGACCTGGGTTCAGTTAAAGCTGCTCCATGGAAGCCTTGACATGTGGGAAGTGCATCAGCCTTAAGCTCACAGCCTTAACCCATTCCCTCATCCCTTCCCGGCTGGCGTTCACCTCACATGCCTACAGTTGTGCCAGCCAGGTGAGCAGCCGCCAGCCCTGAGACAGAACACCACATCTACCCACTCCCACGATTGTGGGCGGAGCAACAGCGTGGGCACAGACACATGTGTCCAGGCATTGCCCTAGCCCTGCCGACCTCTCGCTGTACCTTTCCTGGTGAATAGACCACCTTCCCAGACACAGAAGTAAACTCACCCTAGCAGATCAGCAGACACAGGGGTCATCTACCAGCTGAGGGCTCCAAGGCAACTCTGACACCTCCAGCCTTCCACCCCCACCCCAATCACACCCTCTAAATGAGGGCGAGCCCCACGAGGGCTGGTGGCAAACTTCCCTTCTAAATGAGGGCGAGCCCCATGAGGGCTGAGCCAACAGAGGGCAGAGGTGCTTTTGTCCAATTTGCTGGTCCCTCCTGAGCAGCGGGACCCAGCCCGCCCGAGCCTGAGGTCTGAGACGGGGCAGTGTGCGTGCCAGGCAGAGCAGTGGGGCTGGCAGCTCCCCTCCCCCAGGATGGCGGCAGCACTAAGTGACAGTGCCCGGGGTGAGCAATGGGGCTGCAGGAGCAAGGCCCATCCATCCCGGCTCCTCCAGGGTCTGAGCTGGGGGTACACGCGGGCAGGGCGGGCAGGGCCCAGGCGAGACTCCCGGGGACTGGCGAGAGGGGCTTGACCCCGAGACCAATGGCAGGGAACTGCAGCAGCAAGCTTCTCCCACAGGAGGGTAGCTGTAGGCTGAAACACACACAGGCTCCCCACCCAGCATGTTGCAGGGCAGACTTGGCGGGAAACAGTCACGTGCCCAGGCCACTCATTGGCCGGGTTGCTGGCAAATAGCACAGGGCCTGTGTGCGCATGTGCTTTTTAGGAGCTCAAGTGGGGGCACCCCCTAGGGGGCGGTGCTCCCTGACGACCCCTCCTCCCCTGAGCAGTGAGCGGCTCTCAGAAGGAAGGAGAGTCTGAGGGGACATGGAAGCTGAGGATCCAGGCGCGATGGGTGTGGCTGAAGATGGGGAAGGCCAGGCCAGTCCGGGCGGCCCCCGGCAGCCAAGATGGCCCTGGAGACCACGAGGGCCCCCGGCAGAGGCGGCAGCGGGGAGGCTGGTGCCGAAGGCGGAGGACCTGCACAGGGCGCCCAGGCACTCAACGCCCCCGGGCCAGATGGCGATGCCTTGCCAGGACCCATGGCCAGGATTCCAAGAGCAGAACCGCTCCGATTGTATCCTATTTGACAAGTGTCCGGGGGGCCAGAGGGTCGGACCTAGGCTGGACACTGGGACAGGGAGGAGGGGTCAGCCTGGGGAGGGGGTGAAGCTGAGGGGAGGGGCCGGCCCGGGTGGCTGAGGGGATGGGTAATGGCGGGCAGTGGAGATGGTGGGGGGAGGCGGCCTGAGGGACCAGGAAGGAGGGAGGGGGCATACGTGAGGGGACTAAGACGGGTGATAGTGGCCTGAGAGGAAGCAGCAAAGTCTGAATGAAAAATGGTGCCTTAATTGAACCTCCTCTAGCACCATCCTGGTGCTCCTCAAATCATCCATGGAGGCAGACATCGCCTGCCATTTGCTGACCCCTGATGCCCAGCCTCAACCTGCGGCAGTTCACCAGGAGTTCACTGTGTCTGGCAGTCTTCTTGCTATGTTAGTTCTAAAGAGGGTCATGGTGGGGACTGGAGGTGGGGCGGGCAGGGGGCAAGGGTGGAACTCGGGAGGGTCATTATAATATTGAATTGGAGATCCCCAAAAAGTCAGATCCAGCCCTGGCCAGTGATGCTCAGTGGTTAGAGCATGGGCGGGCACACTGGAGGGTGGAAGGTTCAAGGCCCTGTTAAGGGCACCTACCGGGCTTGCAGGTTCAATACCTGCCCCCCAGTCAGTTCATGGCCAGTGTGTGAGAGAAGCAACTGACACGCTGACACGTGTGTTTCTCCTCTCACATTTATGTTTCTTTCTCTCTCTCTCTCTCTCTCTCTCTCTCTCTCTCTCTCTCTCTCTCTCTCTCTTTCTCTCTCTCTTTCTCTCCTTCCTTTCCTGTCTCCCACCTACCTTCCACTCTTTCTAATAAAAATAATAAATAAAATGTTAGTTTTATAAACACATGTTTATTACTGTTTACAAATCTGTAGGGTAAGAGATGATGCCATCCTGGACTAAGGTGGGCTAGGAAGGGTGGCTTGAACACATTTAGGGATACTCATGGTGAACTAGGCCTGTCACCACCTGAGGGGACAGACAGAGCTAGGTGCAAAGTTATCGTGTTTTATTTCTTTTTCTTTTTCCCTCCTTTAGCCGCCTGACTGCTGAGAACATGGACCAACTGCGACGCTCCATCTCCTCCTGTCTCCACGAGCTTTTGCTGGTGATTCGAACAATGCGGCACATCTTGCCCCCATTTGTTTTTGTTAACCCCAATAGAGTAAGTAGGGGCTAAGGCTTAGAGTCCCTACTGGTGCGTGCTTCCCTGAGGCATGGAACCCCACAGGAGCTGCCACAACATCATGGGCCCCCTTTGTTTATTGTCCTAGCCCTTTGGTACGCTCATTTATATTGTTTCCCTGTAGCTACAGGAGGGGGTTCTAATTGTTTTTCACAGCAGAAAATAAAAGTGAACTGTTACTCTTCTCTGAGTGTGTTTTGTTACTGGAGCTCTAGATTTATTTAAGTTTGTCTGTGGTATGAAACTGAGGTGTGTAATTCGGTGACTCTAGTCCAGTGGTCGGCAAACCTCGGCTCACGAGCCGCTCTGGTTTGCTGCTCTGTTGACTAATAAGTTTACCGACCACTGTCATATACTACCCTTTACCTCTTTGCACACAATATGCCACAATTGCCTAATCCTCACAGCTTCTAACTACATGGTAACATTTAGTCTAGCCAGTGGTCAGCAAACTCATTAGTCAGCAGAGTGCAAACCGCGGCTCACGAGCCGCATGTGGCTCACGAGCCGCGGTTTGCCAACAACTGGTCTAGTCAATTGAGGACAATGTAGGAAATGGAAGAAAATGAAAATGAATTGTGTCATGCCATTCAGCATTAACAGCTGTCAGTATTTTGGAACAATATTTTGGATTTATATTTGCATTTATATTTGGGATGCACAAAAATAACTTGCAATGTATAAGTTGTGAAAGTTCAGGATTTAATTTTCTGAACTACTTATATTTAATACCAGTGACACAGTGCATGAAATTTGTGCACATTAAAAGGGAATTAATTAGAGGAAATATGTTAATAATGCTATATGCCCTTTTCTATAATAGAAGTGTCAGAGATGAAAGAAAATTAGTAAAATGTATAAGAAAATCTCCCTCTTGTCAGAGTCGGGGGAACATCACGGGACCCAGAGTCCAGGCCCCATCCACCTGCATGCACCTCGAAATACCACAAGACCCAGCCCAGCCGCCCCCACCCCCGTCAACCCACAGAGTGGGTGGGATGCAACCTCAGGTCCCCAGTTATGTCCTGCCAGGAGGGGGCGCGCAACCTCAGGTCCCCCGTGAAGCCCCATTGGGTGGGGAGTGTGGCCTCAGTCCCTGAGACCAGCTTCAGGTCCCCCAGCCTGTCCTTAGGTCTCCTGGCCCCAGTGCCAGGGCATGAGGGCGCCAGGGCCCAAGGCGTGGCAACCATTTTCACTTTAGCGCTTCATTATATAGGATATGTTCTCTCCCACTTTCTAAGAAAAACTTTAAATACATGTCACTGGATGCATAAAAGAAGTAAAACGATATAGTTGCTTTATATTTAGTGTTCCCATTTGTCTTCTAATAAAATTATTCAATGGAATTCTATATGATTTTGATGAATGGTTATTTCCTCAATATAGATTACGAAAGGCATAATTACTGAGGTAAAAATTTATGTTTACTTTTTAAGGCTGTTAATCTACAATACACAATTGCTATCAAAAAAAAGTGCCCTCTGCCCGAGCTGTTTTGGCTCAGTGGAGAGAACATCTGCCTGCAGATTGAAGGATCCCGAATTTGGTTCTGGTCAAGGGAATTTTCCCGGGTTGCAGACTCAATCCACAGTGTGGGAGGTGCAGAATGCAGGCAATCAATGATTCTCTATCATCATTGATGTTTCTATCTCTCCTCTCCCTTCCTCTCTGAAATCAATGAAAATATATTTAAAAAATACATAGTGGCTCCTTGTATATTAGTGTTTACAAATCTGTAGGGTAAGAGATGATGTCATCCTGGACTTAGGTGGGCTAGGGAGGGTGGCTAGGACACATTTAGGGGTTTGATTTGATGGGAGGTGAGATGAATGACTGGGAAGCTGTGAAAATAACTGGGACTGAGGCAGTAAGTGAAAGAGAGGGGAACATTTGGAGGCAGGGAAAATAGGAGGTCATTTGGGGGCTAGTTGGGATCCGGGTGCCTTCAGGACATGCAAGTTCGGGTGGCTATGCTGATTTGAAGATACTCAACAGGAAAGGTGCTGGGTATCTTGAAAATGCTACAAAGATCCTTGATGATTTAACCATCACTTTCCTTGAACTTATACTCCCTGGCCTTGACACCTCTTAGGCTTAGTCATTACATATTATGCCGAGTGTGTTTTTAAATATATTTAGTACACTCCGAACAAGTCTTCTTTGATTCAGAAACATGAAAATCTTATACACTGTTCAGCCAGAGGGTTTCAGCTAGATCTGGCGCTGTAGATACAAGAGACTGGATGTACTGAGCACGTCCTGAGTATATAATTGCGTGTGCATGTGTTTCTTGCTCATGCACACAGGTGCACACATACTTGGAAGGATTAGAAGAGCAAAGTATTACCTTGTGTCATCCTGATGAAATGCTGATGACAGCAAACTTGCAGTTGCCTCTGGAGGAATAAGTGTCCATGTTGCATGGGGATTGTGTGTGGAGTTTAGAAAGGATTGCTCTTGGGAAGCAGCTCAAAGTCATGAGGACAGCAGGGCTGTGCCACACGGGCCCCACAGTCATTAGGCTGGGTCCCCAGGCTCCGTGACTTCAGGGACTTCATCACAGTCCTCCTACCTGCATCAGGAAAAGGGGCCAAGTACAAGCACTTTCAAAGGAAAGATGGGCCCCCAAGGAATAGAC
Source organism: Ia io (assembly GCA_025583905.1). Classification (NCBI taxonomy): domain Eukaryota; kingdom Metazoa; phylum Chordata; class Mammalia; order Chiroptera; family Vespertilionidae; genus Ia; species Ia io. The sequence goes on from JAJQQW010000001.1 coordinate 133,761,993, forward strand.
AAGTATAATTCAAACTTCAGCAAAGTAGTGCACTTGGGAACTAATTCTAAGTTTCTCTGAACAACAGTTGCCAAATAACTCTATTAATTTTTCTGTTTACACATGTAATTGATGCCCACTGTCAAAATTAAAAAAACATGGCCAAGTTTGAAAAAAAAAATTACTCATCATCTCCCTACTAAAGATATTCACAATAAAAATGTTGCTGCATTTCAAAATAAAATGAGGTTATTCATGTTTAGTATTTAGAATAGTGACTGCAACAAGGTAATGACTCAAAGCATGTAATTGCTTATGTTTTAAAGGGTCATCTGAGAAGTTGTTCTTAGTAATTTTTAGAAAGAGAGGAAGAGAGAGGAGAGAGCGAGAGAGAGAGAGAGAGAAACATGAATCGGTTGCCTCCCGAAGGGCCTGACTGGGAGTCAAACCCACCACCTAGGATGTGCCCACACAGGGAATTGAACCCGCAACCTTTTGATATACAGAATAACACTCCAAACACCTGAGCCACCGGGCAGGGTCATGTTATTGATTACAATGATTCTATTAGGCTTAGGAAAGTCTTTCCCTACCCAAAAACCAAAGTTCATCTAAATTTTCTTCTGGTATTTTCACTTTGATTTTGTTACTGGTATGATACTTAAATTCCTACTCATTATAACAATTCCTATGTCATACAAATAAGTAACATAAATGGAAATGCATTCCTTCCCACACTCAACCCCTCCTGTGTCTCAGTGAGATATGTAACAACAGCCTATGACCTCAGGGCTCATCTGTCCCATCTATTTCATTCAGTGAACAGTCACTTGCACCTCAGAGTGTCCCTCAAAGGATTCATCCCGTGAGTCTAGGCTACATCAGCAGTGAGCTGTGTCCAGGTGGAAACTCCCCTGCACTCCCAGGCCCCCCCTGTGCACAGGCTGTGTGGAAGCAGGAGAACGGGGGCGTGCAGGGAGAAGAAGGGGAGCACAGGCACTGGGTACAGAGGTGTCCACCCCAGCAGGGTGACGTCAGGGGGCATGAGGGCACAGGGGCCCAGAGTCTCAGCAGGAAGAGGCAGCCTGCAGGTGATGGTGAGCAGGAAGACTCCAGAGATAAGTAGACAGCACAGGAAGGAGCTCATTAGCCAGTCAAAGCAGAGCCCGTCATGTGTCACCTGTCCAGCCTGCTATTCCCTCCTTGGCCCCATGTCAGCCCGACCCAGTTATGCCAGTCCCTGGGGTCCTCCTTGTGACCACACGTGTTCACCCTGCACATCCAGTCCTTCCTGGACTCTGTGGCTTTGACCTTCTGACAACTACTTCCTGTGTTTTCTCTGGAATTCCTTCACCCACCTGCCTGGCTTGCTGTGTTCCTCTCTGGGATTCTGGGATCCTTTCTCCCCAAGGAAGGCAGCTCCCTGGGAAAAGGCTTTCTGCAGGCTTCCTCCCTGCTGTGTTATTCCCAGTTCCCAGGACAGTATGGGGTGCAGAGCCCGCAGAACAAATACTTGCCCATGGAAGTAGCTGGGTGTGGGGAGGCCTCCCCTGTACCCTCGTCCCTTCCCACTCTTCCATCCCACAAAGACAAGCAGAGGTGGAGCAGGAGCCGGCTTTAGAAATGGCCTTTCTATTGTTACATTTCTAGGGTTGTTTTTTTAGCAGAAAGGGATGTCTCCTCTGATCCCCCAGCCTGCACCACCGCTCCACCTGGTCTCGGGGTGTGGGGAAAGTCACTTCAGAATCCCCGCAGCTGTCTGGGATTAGATGTGACACAGACCTGGGTTCAGTAAAGCTGCTCCATGGAAGCCTTGACATGTGGAAAGTGCATCAGCCTTAAGCTCACAGCCTTAAAGCCATTCCCTGATCCCTTCCTGGGCATGTGCCCACCTCCCATGCCTGCAGTTGTGCCAGCCAGGTGAGCAGTACCCATCCCTGGGACAGAACACCACATCTACCCACTGCCACGATTGTGGGCAGAGCAGCAACGTGGGCAGAGAAACACGTGTCCAGGCATTGCCCTAGCCCTGCCCACCTCTTTCTGTACCTTTCCTGGGGACATGACTCCCTTCCAGACACAGAAGTAACCTCTCCCCTAAGAGATAAGCAGACACAGTGTTACCTCCCACTTGAGGGCCAAGGCACCTTTGACACCTACAGCCTTCCACCCACCCACACCCAGAGTGGCAAACTTTCCTTCTAAATGAGGGCGAGCCCCATGAGGGCTGGGCCAACAGAGGGCACAGGTGCTGGGAGTTGTCCCAGGGGCGGTGCTCCCGCTCCTTTTGTGATTTCGTCCAATGTGCTGGTCCCTCCTGAGCAACGGGACGCAGCCCGCCCGAGCCTCAGGTCGGAGACGGGGCAGTGTGCGTGCCAGGCAGAGGCAGTGGGGCTGGCAGCTCCCCTCCCCCAGGATGGCGGCGGCACTAAGTGACAGTGCCTGGGTGAGCAATGGTGCTGCAGGACCAAGGCCCATCCATCCAGGCTCCTCAAGGATATGAGCTGAGGGTACGCACGGGCAGGGCCCAGGCGAGACTCCCGGGGACTGGCCAGAGGCGCCTGACCAATTCTGAGACCAATGACAGGGACCCGCAGCAGCAAGCTGCTCCCCTGAGAGGGTAGCTGGGCTGGCACCCGCACAGGCTCTGAGGCTCACCCGCCAGCATGTTGCTGGGCAGACTTGGCGGGAATCAGTCACATTGGCCGGGTTTCTGGCAAATGGCACAGGGCCTGTGTGCGCATGCGCTTTGGGGAGCTCCAGTGGGGGCAACCGCTAGGGGGCGGGGCTCCCTGACGACCCCTCCTCCCCTGAGCAGTGAGCGGCTCTTGGCAGTAGGAAGGAGAGGCTGAGGGGACATGGAGGCTGAGGATCCAGGGGCGAGCTATGTGGCCGAAGATGGGGAAGGCCAGGCCAGTCCGGGAGACCCTGGCAGCCAAGATCGCCCTGGAGACCACGAGGGCCCCGGCAGAGGCGGCAGCGGGGAGGCTGGTGCCGAAGGCGGAGGACCTGCACAGGGCGCCCAGGCACTCAACGCCCCCGGGCCAGATGGCGATGCCTTGCCAGGACCCATGGCCAGGATTCCAAGAGCAGAACCGCTCCGATTGTATCCTATTTGACAAGTGTCCGGGGGGCCAGAGGGTCGGACCTAGGCTGGACACTGGGACAGGGAGGAGGGGTCAGCCTGGGGAGGGGGTGAAGCTGAGGGGAGGGTTCGGCCCGGGTGGCTGAGGGGATGGGTAATGGCGGGCAGTGGAGGTGGTGGGGGGAGGCGGCCTGAGGGACCAGGAAGGAGGGAGGGGGCATACGTGAGGGGACTGAGACGGGTGAGAGTGGCCTGAGAGGAAGCAGCAAAGTCTGAATGGGATGGAGCCTTAACTGAATCTCCTCTAGCATCATCCTGGTTCTCTTCAGTTCATCCCTGGAGGCCGAGATCGCCTGCCATTTCCTGGCCCCTGGTGCCCAAACTCACCCTGCGGCAGTTCACCAGGAGGTCATAGTGTCTGGCAATCTTCTTGTTATGTGAGTTCTAAAGAGGGTCATGGTGGGGGACTGGAGGTGGGGCGGGCAGGGGGCAAGGGTGGAACTTGGGAGGGTCATTATAATATTGAATTGGAGATCCCCCAAAAGTCAGACCCAGCCCTGGCCAGTGATGCTCAGTGGTTAGAGCATGGGCGGGCACACTGGAGGGTGGAAGGTTCAAAGCTCTGTTTAGGGCACCTACCGGGCTTGCAGGTTCAATACTTGCCCCCCAGTCAGTTCATGGCCAGTGTGTGAGAGAAGCAACTGACACGAGTTTCTCCTCTCACATCTATGCTTTCCTCTCTCTCTCTCTCTCTCTCTCTCTCTCTCTCTCTCTCTCTCTCTCTCTGCCTCCCACCTTCCTTCCAGTCTATTAAATAATAAATAAAAAGTCAGTTCTAGGGAAGTACTCATGGTGAACTGGGCCTCTCACCACCTGAGGGGACACACACAGCTAGGTGCAAAGTTAATCGTGTTTTATTTGATTTTCTTTTTCCCTCCTTTAGCCGCCTGACTGCTGAGGACTCTGACCAACTGCGACGTTCCATCTCCTCCTGTCTCCAGGAGCTTATGATGGTGATTCGAACAATGCGGCACATCTTGCCCCCATTTGTTTTTGTTAACCCCAATAGAGTAAGTAGGGGCTAAGGCTTAGAGTCCCTACCGGTGCGTGCTTCCCTGAGGCATGGAACCCTACAGGAGCTGCCACAGCATCATGGGGTCCCCTTTGTTTATTGTCCTAGCCCTTTGGTACTCTCATTTCTATTGTTTCCCCGTAGCTACAGGAGGGGGTTCTAATTGTTTGTCACAGCAAAAAATAAAAGTGAACTGTTACTCTTCTCTGGGTGAGTTTTGTTACTGGAGCTCCAGATTTATTTAAGTTTGTCCATTGTAGGAAACTGAGGTGTGTAATTCTGTTACTCTAGTCAATTGAGAACAATGTAGGAAAGGAAAGAAAATGAAAATGAATTGTGTCATGCCATTCAGCATTAACAGCTGTCAGTATTTTGGAACAATTTTTTGGATTTATAGTTGCATTTATATATTGCATGCACAAAAATAACATGCAATGTATAAGCTTTACAAGTGAGGTTTTAATTTTTCTGAACCACTTATCCTACCTAATAGTAGAGTAATATGCAAACTGACCGCACATTCGCTACACCCAAGCCACACCCACTTGCCAAAGCCACACCCACCAGCCAATCAGGGCGAGTATGCAAATTACCCAACAAAGATGACGGTTAATTTCCATACGCTGAGGGATGGAGGAGTGAAGACTGAAGACAACTTAGAAGGAAGAGGGAGGAAAAGCAGAAAGCAAGGTGACTGCCAGAGGGAAAGCCCGGGCGGGGCACAGCGGGGCGGGTGGCAACGGCACGTGGGTGCAGGCGTGGCGTTGTGGCGGCAGCAGCAGCGCACGTGGCAGCAGCAGCCGCTTGCAGGATTCTTCCTGCAAATGGGCTACTAGTATTTAACATATAATATCTCCCACTTTCTAAGAAAACTTTAAATACATGTCACTGGATGCATAAAAGAAGTACAATAATATAATTGCTTAACATTTAGTGTTTCTTTTCATTTCTCGTATCCTAATAAAGATGAAATATTCAAATTGACAGTCACTTCATGACAAAGATATAGGCACCTACAACCAATAAGGAGGGAATATGCAAATTAACGTGACAAAGATGGTGGTGGCAGACCAGAAGCAAAGGCGGGAGGGAGCTTTTGGCCCCAGAGTTAAGTTGGGAGGTGGTGGCCAGAGCGAAGCCCCAGGTCCTGGGTGCCAGAGTGAAACCAGTTCCGGCAGCCAGGGGAAGGAAATCTGATTCTTGCATGAATCTTCGTGCATCAGGCCTCTAGTAAATAATAATTCAATGGAATTCTTCAATATAATTTTGTATGGATGGTTATTTCCTCAAGATAAATTATTGAAGTTGAATATGGTTGCAGTCAGTAAGGCAGGCTGCAAGATAGTGTGTGAGTGAGTGAGAGAATGAATGTGTGTGGTTGCACGGGGAGTGTATATTTGTGGGTGAGGGACAGCTATACTCCAAGGGACTCTTGGGATTGCCAGAGAGGTTCCCCTGAATGGGCAGCCTCCACTGCTGCTGAAATCCCTCCCGGAGCAACCGGCTCTGATGCGGAGACCGCACCATCTTGAAGGGGACAGTGGATGTTATCAGAAGCCTAAAAATCCCGGGAATCGACAACAACACACAGTGAACAGCTGAAAACCCAGGAACACCGGTCACCAAGTAGCATGAACACGCAGATTTGGAGGAGCTCTGGACCTCGTCATGGAAAGGTCAGATTTCCCCTAGGATAGGGTGAGGTTTGTGATCCAGGCAGGAGAGAGAAACATGCACAACGAGAGCTAGAGGATCTGGGGAAGTCTGAGACAAAAATAAAATCTGTGCCCTTGGGGCTAGCGTGAACCACAAATGTGGAAGGGGATCCACAGGGCTGCTAACAGAAGGGAACTCTAAAAAGCAACCCCATAGCTGAACTCGTTGCAAAAGGTCAGCCTAAAAATTTTAACAGCATGCTGGCTGCTTACACCTAAGGGGAAAAAAGACTGCACAGACTTGTGCACAGCGCCGGAGTTCTCGCACTTACTCTGGCACATTTTTCTTCCTTTCTTCCTTCCTTCCTTCCTTTCTTTCTTTCTTTCTTTCGTTCTTTCTTTCTTCTTTCTTCCTTTCTTTCTTTCTTTCTTTCTTTCTTTCTTTCTTTCTTTCTTTCTTCCTTCCTTCCTTCCTTCCTTCCTTCCTTCCTTCCTTCCTCCTTTCCTTCCTCCTTTCCTTCCTTCCTTCCTTCCTTCCTTCCTTCCTTCCTTCCTTCCTTCCTTCCTTCCTTCCTTCCTTTCCTTTCTTTCTTTCTTTCTTTCTTTCTTTCTTTCTTTCTTTCTTTTCTTTCCTCTTTAAATCCTTGCTTTTGATTACTAATCCCAATACATAGGATCACCCAATTTGGGACACTCTAAGAGACTGCAGGGGAAAGTTGTTTTTGTGGAACCTGGGGATCAGAGTGGGGAATAACGATCAGAGAACCAGTTCTGGGGCAGCCCATTCTTCCAAACCGGTATTAACAAAATCTAAGCACTAGCTAGAGAGGAATTATAGACCCGATGGTCAATCCAGAAACACTGCCACCCACGGGTTGAATCCCAAATTGACTCTTGTGTAAACACAAATAAAGGAGTATAAGAAACAAAGAAGTACTGCCTGCTTGAAAATCAGGACTGTGGCTTACAACACTGAGGAGCAGTGGAACGCAGGGAACTTCAATACTGTCCTGACTAGGAAACAGGCATGCCACACAGAAGAATAGAGGAAGTGAATGACCTTCGCTACTGCACATTTATTTTTATTTTTCATCTTTTACTTAAGAAACTAAATTTTTTTCTCTTTTCCTTACTTGATTTTACCTTTTTAATTATTACATTTTTATTTTTAATCAGTATTATTACCACTACTATTTTACCTTTTTTTAAAGTGTCATTTTATTTTCTCTGTATTTTATTTTGGGATTAGTGTTCTACATCCTATTTTCATCTTTCCTTTAGCATCATTTTATTCTATCTCAACTTTACCTTTATGCCAACACTCTCTTCCTCACTTTTCCCCTTTTGTTGTCCTGTTTCTCTTACCCTATTCCTGCTTTAGATTTTCCCTATTCCTTCTTTTTACCCCCTGTTAAAATTTCACCCTACTTATATATCTAATTTCCAATCCTCTGCTCTAAGTCCATACACACCTGTATCTTCTCTTTCTTCACTGCCCAAATTGTTTTCTCTCTGTCCTTTGGTTGTTATTTGATTGATTGTTGATTATATTGGTGTGTTTTTTATGCTTGTGAGATTGTTTCGCTTTTTCTTTTTATTTTTTTGTTTTGTTTTTGTGTTTTTTGCTCCTGTTTTCCCTTGCCTCGCTTGATAGTAATTGTTGTTTGTAGTTTGCATTCATCCCTAAGTATTTGTTGCTTGCATTTGTTGGGATTAGTGGCTGTTCGATTGGAGTTTTCTCCACATATAAGTACTTTTTTCCCCTCTCCTTTTTTATTCTCTTCCTTTTCTCTCTTACTTTTTTTTCCTTTTCCCAATTTCATTTTTTCACCCCTTTCTTTTTTCTTTCTTTTTTTTCTCTTCTTTCTATCTTACCCCTAATTCTCTTTTCTCTGGTGGTCACCTTTATTTGGGGTTATTAGTTGCGTGAATACATTTGTGTTCAGTGCCTTGTGCGTTGTTCCTTGTTGTGTTGTATTTTGTGCCTTTAAATCAATGCAGGAGATAGAGAACTACATAATATGACACCCAGAGAGGAGAGATCACGGGGAGACAAAGAAACAGCCTGCATAGTAGAAAGCAAGATGGCAGCATAGGTAAAAACCTGAAATGCTGCCTCGCACAACCACCTCAAAACTACTACTAAAAGACAAACAGACATCATCCAGAACCAAAGGAAGGCTGGATGAGTGGCAATTCTACAACTAGAAGGAAATAGAGGAGCACACTGAGACTCAGAGGAGCTGTGGAAGTAAAGGCAGAGGAACAGAGGCGCGCGTGCAGAGAAGGCTGTCAACTGAGTATGTGGCTGTCTTTTTCAATTCACAGGGAGACACAAGCTCCTGACTGCTCTGAACTCCAGTTCCGGGTGAGACTCTGGGGACCCAGAATCATATGGGGAGAAACTGGACTGTCTGACAGCGGGCAGAACATGAGGGTGGCTTTCTCTCAGAGATACATGCAGTGATTACCAAGGGACACTGAGATCCGGGGGCCTCTTAGGGCAGGGCTGATGGGAAGCCATTGCTGTTTGCTCCATCCAGAGACTCCACCTAACCCCAGGTGTACAGAGAGGCTTTTGCATATGAATGACCTAGTCCTTTGAAATCTATACTTACCTAACAACCTGCAGCTGAGTCAATGAGACCCAGAACATCCAAAAAAAGGCCCAAGGCCCCGCAACAGCTTGCATTGCTTCACAGCTGGGCCACATCTGGGCACCTCCAAAACCCAAAAAAAGAACAGCAATCTGCAGATCTCTCCATAGCTCCTGCTGAGTGGCCTCAGGCAGAGGTTAAATTAGCACCTCCTTGGAGATCCAAGAGCCAGTGTACCCAGTGGTCAGAGTAGGACCATCCAGATTACAACTCCTCAGATCCATAAGGACACACTCAGGGGGCAGACTCAGTGAGCACCAAAGCCTCACTGAGGCAAGTCTTGCCTCATAAGGGTGTCTCCAGCACAGAAGATCTCACATCATAGACACAGCTGATCCTCACAGCCAGTTGGCCGGGAGGTCAATTCCTCCCAGTGATAACAACAACAATCAAGGCTTAACTACAACAAGACTGTGCACACAGCCCACAAAGGGATGCACCAAGAGTGTCCACCTCAGGTAACTCGGGAGGCTGAGCCACTGGGCCATATAGGACACCTAGCACACAAAACCACTCTATCAACTCAGGGAAGCAGCCAAAATGCAGAGACAAAGAAACAGGTTACAAATGAAAGAAATGGAGGAAAACAAATGACTGGATATAGAGTTCAAAACCATGGCAATAAGGTTTTTCAAGAATTTTCTAGAAAAGGCCAATAAATTTAGTGAGACTCTAAAAGATATTAAAAAGGACCAAATGGAAATTAAGCATACACTGACTGAAATAAAAAATAATATACGGAGATCCAAAAGCACACTAGAGGATTGCAAGAATCAAGTCAAAGATTTGAAAAACAAAGAAGCAAAAAACACCCAACCGGAAAAGCAAAAAGAAAAAAGAATCCAAAAATATGAAGATAGTGTAAGGAGCCTCTGGGACAACAGGTATGTCACAGACCTAGAACGAACTTTCCAAAAATTCATCTGGAATAAAAAAGGACCCCGAATAGCCACAGCAATCCTGAGAAAGAAGAATAAAGTAGGTGGGATCTCAATACCAAATTTCAAGCTGTATTACAAAGCCACTGTTCTCAAAACAGCCTGGTACTGGCACAAAAACAGATATATAGACAAATGGAATAGAATAGAGAATCCAGATATCGACCCAAACCACTATGCTCAATTAATATTTGATAAAGGAGGCATGAACATACAATGGAGTCAAGACAGTCTCCTCAACAAATGGTGTTGGGAAAATTGGACAGATACATGCCAAAAAATGAAACTAGTCCACCAACTTACACCATACACAAAAATATACTCAAAATGGATACAGGACCTAAACATAAGAGGGGAAACCATAAAAAAATTAGAGGAATCCACAAGCAGTGAAATCTCAGAAATATGCCGAAGCAATTTCTTCACCGATACCGCTGCTAGGGCAATAGAAACTAAATACAAAATAAACAAATAGGGCTACATCAAAATAAAAAGCTTTTTCACAGCAAAAGAAACTATCAACAAAACAACAAAAAGCCCACTGTAAGGGAGAACATATTTGCAAATGTTATCACTGATAAAGGTTTAATCTCCAACATCTACAGGCAACTTATATAACTTAATAAAAATGAAGATAAATGATCCAATAAAAAAATGGGCAATGGACCTAAATAGAATCTTTTCGAAGAAGACAGAAGGAAGGCCAAAAGACACATGAAAACATGCTCAACGTCACTAATTATCCGAGAGATGCAAATCAAAATGACAGTACTGTACCATCTCACATCTATCAGAATGGCTATCATCAACAAATCAACAAACAACAAGTGTTGCTGAGGATGTGGATAAAAAGGAACCCTCGTGCACTGCTGGTGGGAATGCAGACTGGTGCAGCCACTGTGGAAAACAGTATGGAGTTTCCTCAAAACACTAAAAATGGAACTCCCATTTGACCCACTCCTAGGAATATATCCTAAGAAACTAAAAACACCAGTCAAAAAGGATATATGCACCCCTATGTTCATAGCAGCACAATTTACAATAGCTAAGATTTGGAAACAGCCTAGGTGCCCGTCACCATATGACTGGATCAGAAAACTATGGTACATCTACACAATGGAATACTATACTGCCATAAAAAAGAAGGAATTCTTACCATTTGCAGAAACCTGGATGGAACTGGAGAGCATTATGCTAAGTGAAATAAGCCAGTCAATGAAAGAAAAATACCACATGATCTCACTCATTTGTGGATAATAAAGAACATTATAAACTGATGAACAAAAAGATAGATACAGAGGCAATAAAGCATCAAAGAGACTGTTAAATTACAGAGGGAAGGTTAGGGAGATAAGAGATCAACCAAAGGACTTGTATGCATGCATATAAGCATAACCAATGGACACAAAACACTGGGGGGTGAGGGCATGTATGGGAGTGGGGTGGTTGGAGGGGCAATGGTAAGATATGTACACATATAGTACCTTAATAAAAATGGAAAAAAATATGAAGATAGTGTAAGGAGCCTCTAGGACAACTTCAAGCGTACCAACATCAGAATTACGGGGGTACCAGAAGAAGAGAGAGAGCAAGATACTGAAAAATCTATTTGAAGAAATAATGATGGAAAACTTCCCCCATCTGTTGAAAGAAATAGACTTACAAGTCCAGGATGCACAGAGAACTCCAAACAAGAGGAATCCAAAGAGGACCACACCAAGACACATCATAATTAAAATGCCAAGAGCAAAAGACAAAGAGAGAATATTAAAAACAGCAAGAGAAAAAGAGTTATTTACCTAAAGAGAGCACCCATATGATTGTCAGCTGATTTCTCACCAGAAACTGTGCAGGCCAGACAGGAGTGGCAAGAAATATTCAAAGTGATGAATAGCAAGGACCTACAACCAAGATTACTCTACCCAGAAAAGCTATCATTCAGAATTAAAGGTCAGATAAAGAGCTTCACAGATAAGAAAAAGCTAAAGGAGTTCAACACCGCCAAACCAGTATTATACGAAATGCTGAAAGGTATTCTTTAAGAAGAGGAAGAAGAAGAAGAAAAAGGTAAAGATAAAAATTATGAACAACAAATATATATCTATCAACAAGTTAATCTAAAAATCAAGTGAATAAAAAATCTGATGAACAGAATAAACTGGTGAATATAATAGAATCAGGGGCATAGAAAGTGAGTGGACTGACAATTCTTGGGAGGAAAGGGTTGGGGAGGGTGCAGGAAGAGACTGGACAAGAATCGTACACCTATGGAAGAGGACAGTGGTGGGATAAGGGCAATGGGTGTGGTGGGAACTGGGTGGAAGGGATCTATGGGGGAGAAGAGGAACAATTGTAATAAGCTGAATAATAAAGATTTATTAAAATAAATAAATAAATAAAATTTAAATTAAAAAAAAAGAAAGAAACATCTGCATATGAAAGAAAAGGAGGCATCACCAGAAAAAGAAGTAAATGAAATGGAAGCAAGCAACAGTCAGAGAAAGAGTTCAGAGAAATGGTCATAAGGTGGATGAAAAGAATGGAAGAAAAATTCAACAATATGTGTAAGAACTAAGTGGAAATGAAGAAGAACCAATAAGAAATAAAAAATGACATTGCTGCAATAAAGAACTCAAAAGAAAGCATCAACGGTAGATAGAAGAAGCAGAGGTCAGATTAAGTGAGCTAGAAGACAAGATAGGAAAAAATACCCAAGCAGAGCAGCTTCTTGAGAAAAAAATTTAAAAAGCAGGAGGAGAGCCTAAGGGAACTTTGGGACAACACAAAACAAAACAACATGTACATAATAGGGGTGCCAGAAGGAGAGGAAATTGAGCAAAAAATAGAAAACATTTTTGAATAAATAATGAGAGAAAACTTCCCTGATACAGGGAAGAAAAAACCCACACAAATCCAAGAAGCTCACAGATTCCCAAACAAAATGAACCCCAAAAGACTGACACCAAGGCACATTATAATTAAATTGGCAAACACCAACGACAAAGTAAGAATCTTAAAAGTGTCCAGAGAAGGACAGAAAGTCACCTACAAAGGATCCCCCATCAGTCTAGCGACTGATTTCTCAACAGAAACACATCAGGCCAGAAGGGTATGGAATGAAATATACAAAGTCATGCAAAGGAAGGGTCTCAATCCAAGAATACTGTACCCAGCAAGGCTATCAATCAAAATTGAGGGTGAAATCAGGAGCATCACAGACAAAAAAAGGACTAAGGGAGTTTATTACCACCAAACAAGCAATGCAAGAAATGCTAAAGGGTCTACTGTAAAAAGAAGAAATAGGAAGCTAAGAAAGAACACAGGGGTAAAGAATAAAAATGGTGAAAAACAAGTACCTACCAATAATAACTTTAAATGTAAATGGATTAAATGCCCCAATCAAAACACATAGGGTAACTGAGTGGATAAGAAAACATGACCCATATATCTGCTGTCTACAGGGAACCCACCTCAGAAAAAAAGACGCACACAGAATGATGGTGAAGGCATGGAAAAAGGTTTTTCAGGGGAATGTAAATGAAAAAAAAGCTGGGGTAGCAATACTTATATCTGACAAATTAGATCTCAAAGTGAAGGACATAAAAAGAGATAAGGAAGGCCACTACATAACAATAAAAGGAGCAATCCAACTAGAAGAAATAACTCTAGTAAACATATATGCACTCAATACAGGAATACACAAATACATAAAAAAAAAACGTCTAGAGGATATCAAGAGAGAGATTGACAGAAATATAATAATAGTAGGGGACTTTAATAACCCACTATCACCATTGGACAAATCCTCTAAACAAAAAACCAGCAAAGAAACATCAATCCTTAATGACTCACTAGATCAGATGAAATTAATTGACATCTTCAGAACATTTCACCCCAAAGCCACAGTATATACATTCTTCTCAAGTGCACATGGGTCATTTTCAAAGATAGACCATATGTTGGGACATAGGCAAAGTATCTTCAAATTCAAGATGATAGAAATCATATCAAGCATCTTCTCAGATCACAATGGCATGAAACTGGAAATCAACTACAATAAAAACCATCCAAAAAATTCAAACACATGGAGACTAAATAGCATGCTATTGAACAATGACTGGATTACTAGAGAGATCAAAGAAGAAATAAAAAACATCATGGCAACAAATGACAATGAAAACACAACAATCCAAAATCTATGGGACACAGAGAAAGCAGTCTTGAGAGGGAAGTTCATAGCTCTACAAGCCTACTGCAAAAAACAAGAAACAATGGTAATTAATTACCTAACCCTACAACTCAAAGAGTTAGAAAGAGAGCAACAAGAAAAGCCCAGTGTAAGCAAAAGGAAGGAAATAATGAACATCAGAGCAGAGATAAACGACATAGAGACAAAAAAAAAAATTAACAAAACCAAGAGCTGGTTCTTTGAAAGGATAAGGAAGATTGATGAATCCCTAGCCAGGCTCACCAAGTAGCAAAGAGAGAGGACCCAAATAAACAAAATCAGAAATGAAAGAGGAGAAATACCAACAGACCCCACAGAAATACAATGGATTGTTTTAAAATACTATAAACAACTCTATTCCAACAAACTGGACAACCTGGAGGAAATGGACATATCCCAAAAAATACAACCTTCCAAAACTCAATCAGAAAGAATCTAAAAATCTCAATAGGCCAATATCTATGGAAGAAATTATAGCACACATAAAAAAGCTTCCAGCAATCAAAAGCCCGGGGCCAGACGGCTTCACAGGGGAGTTTTACCAAACATTCAAGGAAGAACTAAAACCTATCCTCTTCAGACTATTCCAAAAAGTTCAAGAGGAAGGAACACTTCCAAGATCCTTCTATAAAGCCAGCATCACCCTAATACCAAAACCGGATAAAGACAACACAATGAAAGAGAATTACAGGCCAATATCCCTCATGAACATAGATGCCAAAATCCTCAACAAAATTCTAGCAAATCAGCTCCAGCAGTACATCAGAAAGATCATACACCGTGACCAAGTAGGATTTATCCCAGGAATGCAAGGATGGTACAATATCCGCAAATCAATAAATGTGATACATCACATAAACAAATTGAGAGATTAAAAACCACATAGTCATATCAATTGATGCAGAAAAAGCATTTGAGAAAACCCAACACTTTTTTTTTATAAAAACTCTCAGCAAGGAGGAAATAGAAGGATCATACCTCAACATAATAAAAGCCATATATGAGAAACCCACAGCCAACATCATACTCAATGGGAAAAAGCTAAAACCAATTCCCCTAAAAACAGGAAGAAGACAGGGATGCCCACTATCACCACTCCTGTTTGACATAGTATTGGAAGTATTAGCCATTGCAGTTAGACAATTAGAAGAAATAAAAGGCATCCAAATTGCAAAAGAAGAAGTAAAGCTGTCCTAATTCGCAGATGACATGATGTTGTACATAAAAAACCCTAATAACTCCATGAAAAAAATTATTAGACTTGATAAATGAATTTGGCAATGTAGCAGGATACAAAATTAATGCCAAGAAATCTATGGCATTTCTATACACCAATAGTGAACTTACAGAAAGAGAGACTAAAAAAGCAATCCCATTTACCATCACACCAAAATAATTAAGATACCTAGGAATAAACTTAACTAAGGAGGTAAAGGACTGATACACGGAAAACTACAGGACACTGAAAAAAGAGATAGAGGAAGACAGGAACAGATGAAAGAATATACCATGTTCATGGATTGGTAGAATCAACATCATTGAAATGTCCATACTACCCAAAGCAATCTATAGATTCAGTGCAATCCCCATTACAATACCAACAGCATATTTCACAGACCTAGAAAGAAAGTTCCAAAAATTCATCTGGAATAAAAAAAGACCCCGAATAGCTGCAGCAATCCTGAGAAAGAAGAACAAAGTATGTGGGATCTCAATACCAGATTTCAAGCTGTATTACAAAGCCACTGTTCTCAAAACAGCCTGGTACTGGCACAAGAACAGACATATAGACCAATGGAATAGAATAGAGAATCCAGATATCGACCCAAACCACTATGCTCAATTAATATTTGACAAAGGAGGCATGAACATACAATGGAGTCAAGAGAGTCTCTTCAATAAATGGTGTTGGGAAAATTGGACAGATACATGCCAAAAAATGAAACTAGATCACCAACTTACACCATACACAAAAATAAACTCAAAATGGATACAGGACTTAAACATCAAACAGGAAACCATAAAAATACTAGAGGAATCCACAGGCAGCGAAATCTCAGCCATATCCCGAAGCAATTTCTTCACCGATACCGCTCCTAGGGC
Organism: Ia io; assembly: GCA_025583905.1. Classification (NCBI taxonomy): domain Eukaryota; kingdom Metazoa; phylum Chordata; class Mammalia; order Chiroptera; family Vespertilionidae; genus Ia; species Ia io. Next base: position 133,777,710 of record JAJQQW010000001.1, read on the forward strand.
AATGGAAACTAAAGAGAAAAATAAACAAATGGGACTACATCACAATAAAATGCTTTGCACAGCAAAAGAAACCATCAACAAATCAACAAGAAAGCCCACTGTATGGGAGAACATATTTGCCAATGTTAACACCAATAAAGGTTTAATCTACATTTACAGGGAACTCATACAACTTAATAAAAGGAAGATAAATGATCAAATAAAAAAATGAGCAACAGACCTAAATAGATACTTTTCAATTATCAGATAGATGCAAATCAAAACAACAATGCGGTATCATCTCACACACGTGACAATGGCTATCATCAACAAATCAACAAAGGACAAGTGTTGGCGAGGATGCAGAGAAAAAGGAACCCTCATGCACTGCTGGTGGGAATGCAGACTGGTGCAGCGACTGTGCAGAACAGTATGGAGTTTCCTCAAAAAACTAAAAATGGAACTGCCATTTGACCCAGTAATCCCACTTCTAGGAATATATCCCAAGAAACTAGAAATACCAATGAGACAGGATATATGCACCCCTATGGTCATAGCAGCAGAATTCACCATAGCTAAGATTTGGAAACAGCCTAAATTCCCATCAACAGATGAATGGATCAGAAAACTATGGTACATCTACACAATGGAATACTACACTGCTATAAAAAGAAGAAATTCTTACTATTTGCAGCAATACGGATGGAACTGGAGAGCATTATGCTAAGTGAAATAAGCCAGGCAATAAAAGAAAAATACCACATGATCTCGCTCATTTATGGAAAAATAAAGAAGATAATAACCTGATGAACAAAAAGATAGGTACAGAGGATGTAAAGCATCAAAAAGACTGTCAAATTACAGCGGGAAGGCTGGGGAATATTGGGGGTGGGGGTGGAAGAGATCAACCAAAGGACTTGTATGCATGCATATAAGCGCAACCAATGGACAGAAGACACTGGGAGGGAGGGATGAGGGCATGCGACAGGGGGTAGGGGAGTCTAGGGGAAGGTCAATGGGGGGGGGGTGGAAGGAGATATATGTACTACTATGTGTAATACTTTAAACAATAAAAAATGAATGAATAAATAAATTGCAATAAAAATAAAAAATGAAAGTTTCAGAAAAACAAAGATAGATTACAAAAGGCATAATTACTGAGTGAAAAATTTATGTTTACTTCTTAAGGCTGTTAATCTACAGTACACTATTGCTATCCAAAAAGTGTGCCCTCTGCCCTAGCTGGGTTGTCTCAGTGGATAGAACATCAGCCTGCAGACTGAAGGGTCCGGGTTCCATTCTGGTCAAGGGTACATGCCCGGGTTGCGGACTCCATCCCCTGTGGGGTGTGCAGAAGGCAGCCGATCAATGATTCTCTATCATCATTGATGTTTCTATCTCTCTCTCTTCTCACTTCCTCTCTGAAATCAATAAAAATGCATTTTAAACATATATAGTGGCTCCATTTATATTAGTGTTTACAAATCTGTAGGGTAAGAGATGATGCCATCCTGGACTTAGGTGGGCTAGGGAGGGTGGCTAGGACACATTTAGGGGTTTGATTTGATGGGAGGTGAGATGAGCAACTGGGAGGATGTGAAAATAACTGTGACTGAGACAGTAAATTGAAAGAGAGGGGAACATTTGGAGGCAGGGAAAATAGGAGGTCATTTGGGGGCTAGTTGGGATCCAGGTGCCTTCAGGACATGCAAGTTCGGGTGGCTATGCTGATTTGAAGATACTCAACAGGAAAGGTGTTGGGTATCTTGAAAATGCTACAAAGATCCTTGATGATTTAACCATCACTTTCCTTGAATTTATACTCCCTGGCCTTGACACCTCTTAGGCTTAGTCGTTACATAATATGCCCAGTGTGTTTTTTAATATATTTAGTACATTCCGAACAAGTCTTCTTTGATTCAGAAACATGAAAATCTTATACACTGTTCAGCCAGAGGGTTTCAGCTAGAAACCGCCGTGGAAACAAGAGACTGGATGTGCTGAGCGCATCCTGAGTATGTAGGTGTGTGTGCATGTGTTTCTTGCTCATGCACACAGGTGCACACATACTTGGAAGGATTAGAAGAGCAAAGTATTACCTTGTGTCATCCTGATGAAATGCTGATGACAGCAAACTTGCAGTTGCCTCTGGAGGAATAAGTGTCCATGTTGCATGGGGATTGTGTGTGGAGTTTAGAAAGGATTGCTCTTGGGAAGCAGCTCAAAGTCATGAGGACAGCAGGGCTGTGCCACACGGGCCCCACAGTCATTAGGCTGGGTCCCCAGGCTCCGTGACTTCAGGGACTTCATCACAGTCCTCCTACCTGCATCAGGAAAAGGGGCCAAGTACAAGCACTTTCAAAGGAAAGATGGGCCCCCAAGGAATAGACAAGTATAATTCAAACTTCAGCAAAGTAGTGCACTTGGGAACTAATTCTAAGTTTCTCTGAATAACAGTTGCCAAATAACTCTATTAATTTTTCTGTTTACACATGTAATTGATGCCCACTGTCAAAATTAAAAAAACATGGCCAAGTTTGAAAAAAAAAATTACTCATCATCTCCCTACTAAAGATATTCACAATAAAAATGTTGCTGCATTTCAAAATAAAATGAGGTTATTCATGTTTAGTATTTAGAATAGTGACTGCAACAAGGTAATGACTCAAAGCATGTAATTGCTTATGTTTTAAAGTGTCATCTGAGAAGTTGTTCTTAGTAATTTTTAAAGAGAGGAAGAGAGAGGAGAGAGCGAGAGAGAGAGAGAGAGAAACATGAATCGGTTGCCTCCCGAAGGGCCTGACTGGGAGTCAAACGCACCACCTAGGATGTGCCCACACAGGGAATTGAACCCGCAACCTTTTGATATACAGAATAACACTCCAAACACCTGAGCCACCGGGCAGGGTCATGTTATTGATTACAATGATTCTATTAGGCTTAGGAAAGTCTTTCCCTACCCAAAAACCAAAGTTCATCTAAATTTTCTTCTGGTATTTTCACTTTGATTTTGTTACTGGTATGATACTTAAATTCCTACTCATTATAACAATTCCTATGTCATACAAATAAGTAACATAAATGGAAATGCATTCCTTCCCACACTCAACCCCTCCTGTGTCTCAGTGAGATATGTAACAACAGCCTATGACCTCAGGGCTCATCTGTCCCATCTATTTCATTCAGTGAACAGTCACTTGCACCTCAGAGTGTCCATCAAAGGATTCATCCCGTGAGTCTAGGCTACATCAGCAGTGAGCTGTGTCCAGGTGCAAACTCCCCTGCACTCCCAGGCCCCCCTGTGCACAGGCTGTGTGGAAGCAGGAGAACGGGGGCGTGCAGGGAGAAGAAGGGGAGCACAGGCACTGGGTACAGAGGTGTCCACCCCAGCAGGGTGACGTCAGGGGGCATGAGGGCACAGGGGCCCAGAGTCTCAGCAGGAAGAGGCAGCCTGCAGGTGATGGTGAGCAGGAAGACTCCAGAGATAAGTAGACAGCACAGGAAGGAGCTCATTAGCCAGTCAAAGCAGAGCCCATCATGTGTCACCTGTCCAGCCTGCTTCTCCCTCCTTGGCCTCATGTCAGCCCGACCCAGTTATGCCAGTCCCTGGGGTCCTCCTTGTGACCACACGTGTTCACCCTGCACATCCAGTCCTTCCTGGACTCTGTGGCTTTGACCTTCTGACAACTACTTCCTGTGTTTTCTCTGGAATTCCTTCACCCACCTGCCTGGCTTGCTGTGTTCCTCTCTGGGATTCTGGGATCCTTTCTCCCCAAGGAAGGCAGCTCCCTGGGAAAAGGCTTTCTGCAGGCTTCCTCCCTGCTGTGTTATTCCCAGTTCCCAGGACAGTATGGGGTGCAGAGCCCGCAGAACAAATACTTGCCCATGGAAGTAGCTGGGTGTGGGGAGGCCTCCCCTGTACCCTCGTCCCTTCCCACTCTTCCATCCCACAAAGACAAGCAGAGGTGGAGCAGGAGCCGGCTTTAGAAATGGCCTTTCTATTGTTACATTTCTAGGGTTGTTTTTTTAGCAGAAAGGGATGTCTCCTCTGATCCCCCAGCCTGCACCACCGCTCCACCTGGTCTCGGGGTGTGGGGAAAGTCACTTCAGAATCCCCGCAGCTGTCCTGGGATTAGATGTGACACAGACCTGGGTTCAGTAAAGCTGCTCCATGGAAGCCTTGACATGTGGAAAGTGCATCAGCCTTAAGCTCACAGCCTTAAAGCCATTCCCTGATCCCTTCCTGGGCATGTGCCCACCTCTCATGCCTGCAGTTGTGCCAGCCAGGTGAGCAGTACCCATCCCTGGGACAGAACACCACATCTACCCATTGCCACGATTGTGGGCAGAGCAGCAACGTGGGCAGAGAAACACGTGTCCAGGCATTGCCCTAGCCCTGCCCACCTCTTTCTGTACCTTTCCTGGGGACATGACTCCCTTCCAGACACAGAAGTAACCTCTCCCCTAAGAGATAAGCAGACACAGTGTTACCTCCCACTTGAGGGCCAAGGCACCTTTGACACCTACAGCCTTCCACCCACCCACACCCAGAGTGGCAAACTTTCCTTCTAAATGAGGGCGAGCCCCATGAGGGCTGGGCCAACAGAGGGCACAGGTGCTGGGAGTTGTCCCAGGGGCGGTGCTCCCGCTCCTTTTGTGATTTCGTCCAATGTGCTGGTCCCTCCTGAGCAACGGGACGCAGCCCGCCCGAGCCTCAGGTCGGAGACGGGGCAGTGTGCGTGCCAGGCAGAGGCAGTGGGGCTGGCAGCTCCCCCTCCCCCAGGATGGCGGCGGCACTAAGTGACAGTGCCTGGGTGAGCAATGGTGCTGCAGGACCAAGGCCCATCCATCCAGGCTCCTCAAGGATATGAGCTGAGGGTACGCACGGGCAGGGCCCAGGCGAGACTCCCGGGGACTGGCCAGAGGCGCCTGACCAATTCTGAGACCAATGACAGGGACCCGCAGCAGCAAGCTGCTCCCCTGAGAGGGTAGCTGGGCTGGCACCCGCACAGGCTCTGAGGCTCACCCGCCAGCATGTTGCTGGGCAGACTTGGCGGGAATCAGTCACATTGGCCGGGTTTTCTGGCAAATGGCACAGGGCCTGTGTGCGCATGCGCTTTGGGGAGCTCCAGTGGGGGCAACCGCTAGGGGGCGGGGCTCCCTGACGACCCCTCCTCCCCTGAGCAGTGAGCGGCTCTTGGCAGTAGGAAGGAGAGGCTGAGGGGACATGGAGGCTGAGGATCCAGGGGCGAGCTATGTGGCCGAAGATGGGGGAAGGCCAGGCCAGTCCGGGAGACCCTGGCAGCCAAGATCGCCCTGGAGACCACGAGGGCCCCGGCAGAGGCGGCAGCGGGGAGGCTGGTGCCGAAGGCGGAGGACCTGCACAGGGCGCCCAGGCACTCAACGCCCCCGGGCCAGATGGCGATGCCTTGCCAGGACCCATGGCCAGGATTCCAAGAGCAGAACCGCTCCGATTGTATCCTATTTGACAAGTGTCCGGGGGGCCAGAGGGTCGGACCTAGGCTGGACACTGGGACAGGGAGGAGGGGTCAGCCTGGGGAGGGGGTGAAGCTGAGGGGAGGGTTCGGCCCGGGTGGCTGAGGGGATGGGTAATGGCGGGCAGTGGAGGTGGTGGGGGGGGAGGCGGCCTGAGGGACCAGGAAGGAGGGAGGGGGCATACGTGAGGGGACTGAGACGGGTGAGAGTGGCCTGAGAGGAAGCAGCAAAGTCTGAATGGGATGGAGCCTTAACTGAATCTCCTCTAGCATCATCCTGGTTCTCTTCAGTTCATCCCTGGAGGCCGAGATCGCCTGCCATTTCCTGGCCCCTGGTGCCCAAACTCACCCTGCGGCAGTTCACCAGGAGGTCATAGTGTCTGGCAATCTTCTTGTTATGTGAGTTCTAAAGAGGGTCATGGTGGGGGACTGGAGGTGGGGCGGGCAGGGGGCAAGGGTGGAACTTGGGGGTCAGGGTCATTATAATATTGAATTGGAGATCCCCCAAAAGTCAGACCCAGCCCTGGCCAGTGATGCTCAGTGGTTAGAGCATGGGCGGGCACACTGGAGGGTGGAAGGTTCAAAGCTCTGTTTAGGGCACCTACCGGGCTTGCAGGTTCAATACTTGCCCCCCAGTCAGTTCATGGCCAGTGTGTGAGAGAAGCAACTGACACGAGTTTCTCCTCTCACATCTATGCTTTCCTCTCTCTCTCTCTCTCTCTCTCTCTCTCTCTCTCTCTCTCTCTCTCTCTGCCTCCCACCTTCCTTCCAGTCTATTAAATAATAAATAAAAAGTCAGTTCTAGGGAAGTACTCATGGTGAACTGGGCCTCTCACCACCTGAGGGGGACACACACAGCTAGGTGCAAAGTTAATCGTGTTTTATTTGATTTTCTTTTTCCCTCCTTTAGCCGCCTGACTGCTGAGGACTCTGACCAACTGCGACGTTCCATCTCCTCCTGTCTCCAGGAGCTTATGATGGTGATTCGAACAATGCGGCACATCTTGCCCCCATTTGTTTTTGTTAACCCCAATAGAGTAAGTAGGGGCTAAGGCTTAGAGTCCCTACCGGTGCGTGCTTCCCTGAGGCATGGAACCCTACAGGAGCTGCCACAGCATCATGGGGTCCCCTTTGTTTATTGTCCTAGCCCTTTGGTACTCTCATTTCTATTGTTTCCCCGTAGCTACAGGAGGGGGTTCTAATTGTTTGTCACAGCAAAAAATAAAAGTGAACTGTTACTCTTCTCTGGGTGAGTTTTGTTACTGGAGCTCCAGATTTATTTAAGTTTGTCCATTGTAGGAAACTGAGGTGTGTAATTCTGTTACTCTAGTCAATTGAGAACAATGTAGGAAAGGAAAGAAAATGAAAATGAATTGTGTCATGCCATTCAGCATTAACAGCTGTCAGTATTTTGGAACAATTTTTTGGATTTATAGTTGCATTTATATATTGCATGCACAAAAATAACATGCAATGTATAAGCTTTACAAGTGAGGTTTTAATTTTTCTGAACCACTTATCCTACCTAATAGTAGAGTAATATATGCAAACTGACCGCACATTCGCTACACCCAAGCCACACCCACTTGCCAAAGCCACACCCACCAGCCAATCAGGGCGAGTATGCAAATTACCCAACAAAGATGACGGTTAATTTCCATACGCTGAGGGATGGAGGAGTGAAGACTGAAGACAACTTAGAAGGAAGAGGGAGGAAAAGCAGAAAGCAAGGTGACTGCCAGAGGGAAAGCCCGGGCGGGGCACAGCGGGGCGGGTGGCAACGGCACGTGGGTGCAGGCGTGGCGTTGTGGCGGCAGCAGCAGCGCACGTGGCAGCAGCAGCCGCTTGCAGGATTCTTCCTGCAAATGGGCTACTAGTATTTAACATATAATATCTCCCACTTTCTAAGAAAACTTTAAATACATGTCACTGGATGCATAAAAGAAGTACAATAATATAATTGCTTAACATTTAGTGTTTCTTTTCATTTCTCGTATCCTAATAAAGATGAAATATTCAAATTGACAGTCACTTCATGACAAAGATATAGGCACCTACAACCAATAAGGAGGGAATATGCAAATTAACGTGACAAAGATGGTGGTGGCAGACCAGAAGCAAAGGCGGGAGGGAGCTTTTGGCCCCAGAGTTAAGTTGGGAGGTGGTGGCCAGAGCGAAGCCCCAGGTCCTGGGTGCCAGAGTGAAACCAGTTCCGGCAGCCAGGGGAAGGAAATCTGATTCTTGCATGAATCTTCGTGCATCAGGCCTCTAGTAAATAATAATTCAATGGAATTCTTCAATATAATTTTGTATGGATGGTTATTTCCTCAAGATAAATTATTGAAGTTGAATATGGTTGCAGTCAGTAAGGCAGGCTGCAAGATAGTGTGTGAGTGAGAGAATGAATGTGTGTGGTTGCACGGGGAGTGTATATTTGTGGGTGAGGGACAGCTATACTCCAAGGGACTCTTGGGATTGCCAGAGAGGTTCCCCTGAATGGGCAGCCTCCACTGCTGCTGAAATCCCTCCCGGAGCAACCGGCTCTGATGCGGAGACCGCACCATCTTGAAGGGGACAGTGGATGTTATCAGAAGCCTAAAAATCCCGGGAATCGACAACAACACACAGTGAACAGCTGAAAACCCAGGAACACCGGTCACCAAGTAGCATGAACACGCAGATTTGGAGGAGCTCTGGACCTCGTCATGGAAAGGTCAGATTTCCCCTAGGATAGGGTGAGGTTTGTGATCCAGGCAGGAGAGAGAAACATGCACAACGAGAGCTAGAGGATCTGGGGAAGTCTGAGACAAAAATAAAATCTGTGCCCTTGGGGCTAGCGTGAACCACAAATGTGGAAGGGGATCCACAGGGCTGCTAACAGAAGGGAACTCTAAAAAGCAACCCCATAGCTGAACTCGTTGCAAAAGGTCAGCCTAAAAATTTTAACAGCATGCTGGCTGCTTACACCTAAGGGGAAAAAAGACTGCACAGACTTGTGCACAGCGCCGGAGTTCTCGCACTTACTCTGGCACATTTTTCTTCCTTTCTTCCTTCCTTCCTTCCTTTCTTTCTTTCTTTCTTTCGTTCTTTCTTTCTTCTTTCTTCCTTTCTTTCTTTCTTTCTTTCTTTCTTCCTTCCTTCCTTCCTTCCTTCCTTCCTTCCTTCCTTCCTTCCTCCTTTCCTTCCTCCTTTCCTTCCTCCTTTCCTTCCTTCCTTCCTTCCTTCCTTCCTTCCTTCCTTCCTTCCTTCCTTCCTTCCTTCCTTCCTTTCTTTCTTTCTTCCTTTCTTTCTTTCTTTCTTTCTTTCTTTTCTTTCCTCTTTAAATCCTTGCTTTTGATTACTAATCCCAATACATAGGATCACCCAATTGGGGACACTCTAAGAGACTGCAGGGGAAAGTTGTTTTTGTGGAACCTGGGGATCAGAGTGGGGAATAACGATCAGAGAACCAGTTCTGGGGCAGCCCATTCTTCCAAACTGGTATTAAAATCTAAGCACTAGCTAGAGAGGAATTATAGACCCGATGGTCAATCCAGAAACACTGCCACCCACGGGTTGAATCCCAAATTGACTCTTGTGTAAACACAAATAAAGGAGTATAAGAAACAAAGAAGTACTGCCTGCTTGAAAATCAGGACTGTGGCTTACAACACTGAGGAGCAGTGGAACGCAGGGAACTTCAATACTGTCCTGACTAGGAAACAGGCATGCCACACAGAAGAATAGAGGAAGTGAATGACCTTCGCTACTGCACATTTATTTTTATTTTATTTTTCATCTTTTACTTAAGAAACTAAATTTTTTTCTCTTTTCCTTACTTGATTTTACCTTTTTAATTATTACATTTTTATTTTTAATCAGTATTATTACCACTACTATTTTACCTTTTTTTAAAGTGTCATTTTATTTTCTCTGTATTTTATTTTGAGATTAGTGTTCTACATCCTATTTTCATCTTTCCTTTAGCATCATTTTATTCTATCTCAACTTTACCTTTATACCAACACTCTCTTCCTCACTTTTCCCCTTTTGTTGTCCTGTTTCTCTTACCCTATTCCTGCTTTAGATTTTCCCTATTCCTTCTTTTTACCCTGTCAAAATTTCACCCTACTTATATATCTAATTTCCAATCCTCTGCTCTAAGTCCATACACACCTGTATCTTCTCTTTCTTCACTGCCCAAATTGTTTTCTCTCTGTCCTTTGGTTGTTATTTGATTGATTGTTGATTATATTGGTGTGTTTTTTATGCTTGTGAGATTGTTTCGCTTTTTCTTTTTATTTTTTTGTTTTGTTTTTGTTTGTTTTTTGCTTCTGTTTTCCCTTGCCTCGCTTGATAGTAATTGTTGTTTGTAGTTTGCATTTATCCCTAAGTATTTGTTGCTTGCATTTGTTGGGATTAGTGGCTGTTCTACTGGAGTTTTCTCCCCATATAAATACTTTTTTTCCCCTCTCCTTTTTTATTCTCTTCCTTTTATCTCTTACTTTTTTTTCCTTTTCCCAATTTCATTTTTTCACCCTTTTCTTTTTCTTTCTTTGTTTTCTCTTCTTTCTTTCTTACCCCTAATTCTCTTTTCTCTGGTGGTCACCTTTATTTGGGGGTATTAGTTTCGTGAATACATTTGTGTTCAGTGCCTTGTGCATTGTGCCTTGTTGTGTTGTATTTTGTGCCTTTAAATCAATGCAGGAGATAGAGAACTACATAACATGACACCCAGAGAAGAGAGATCATGGGGAGACAAAGAAACAGCCTGCATAGTAGAAACCAAGATGGCGGCATAGGTAAACACCTGAAATGCTGCCTCACACAACCACCTCAAAACTACAACTAAAAGACAAAACAGACATCATCCAGACCCAAAGGAAGGCTGGATGAGTGGCAATTCTACAACTAGAAGGAAATAGAGAAGCACACTGAGACTCAGAGGAGCTGTGGAAGTAAAGAGAGAGGTACAGAGGCGCGCGTGCACAGAGGGCTGTCAACTGAGTATGTGGCTGTCTTTTTCAATTCACAGGGAGACACAAGCTCGTGACTGCTCTGATTTCCAGTTCTGGGTGAGACTCTAGGGACCCAGACTCATACGGGGAGAAACTGGACTGTCTGGCAGTGGGCAGAACATGAGGGTGGCTTTCTCTCAGAGGTATTTGCAGTGATTACCAAGGGACACTGAGATCCGGGGGCCTCTTAGGGCAGGGCTGATGGGAAGCCATTGCTGTTTGCTCCATCCAGAGACTCCACCTAACCCCAGGTGTACAGAGAGGCTTTTGCATATGAATGACCTGGTCCTTTGAAATCTATACTTACCTAACAACCTGCAGCTGAGTCAGTGAGACCCAGAACATCCAAAAGAAGGCCCAAGGCCCCGCAACAGCTTGCATTGCTTCACATCTGGGCCGCATATGGGCACCTCCAAAACCCAGAAAAAGAACAGGAATCTGCAGATCTCTCCATAACTCCTGCTGGGTGGCCTCAAGCAGAGGTTAAATTAGCACCTCCTTGGAGATCCAAGAGCCAGTGTACCCAGTGGTCAGAGTAGGACCACCCAGATTACAACTCCTCAGATCCATAATGGACACAATCAGGAGGCAGACTCAGTGAGCACCAAAGCCTCACTGAGGCAAGTCTTGCCTCATAAGGGTGTCTCCAGCACAGAAGATCTCACATCGTAGACACAGCTGATCCTCACAACCAGTTGGCCTGGAGGTCAATTCCTCCCAGTGATACCAACAACAATCAAGGCTTAACTACAACAAGACTGTGCACACAGCCCACAAAGGGATGCACCAAGAGTGTCCACCTCAGGTAACTGGGGAAGCTGAGCCACTGAGCCCTATAAGACACCTAGCACACAAAGCCACTCTGTCAACTCAGGGAAGCAGCCAAAATGCGGAGACAAAGAAACAGGTTACAAATGAAAGAAATGGTGGAAAACAAATGACTGGATATAGAGTTCAAAACCACGGTAAAAAGGTTTTTCAAGAATTTTCTAGAAAAGGCCAATAAATTTAGTGAGACCCTAGAAGATATTAAAAAGGACCAACTGGAAATTAAGCATACACTGACTGAAATAAAAAATAATATACAGAGATCTTGCACACTAGAGGATCGCAAGAATCAAGTCAAAGATTTGAAAAACAAAGAAGCAAAAAACACCCAACCGGAAAAGCAAAAAGAAAAAAGAATCCAAAAATATGAAGATAGTGTAAGGAGCCTCTGGGACAACAGGTATGTCACAGACCTAGAACGAACTTTCCAAAAATTCATCTGGAATAAAAAAGGACCCCGAATAGCCACAGCAATCCTGAGAAAGAAGAATAAAGTAGGTGGGATCTCAATACCAAATTTCAAGCTGTATTACAAAGCCACTGTTCTCAATACAGCCTGGTACTGGCACAAAAACAGATATATAGACAAATGGAATAGAATAGAGAATCCAGATATCGACCCAAACCACTATGCTCAATTAATATTTGACAAAGGAGGCATGAACATACAATGGAGTCAAGACAGTCTCCTCAACAAATGGTGTTGGGAAAATTGGACAGATACATGCCAAAAAATGAAACTAGTCCACCAACTTACACCATACACAAAAATATACTCAAAATGGATACAGGACCTAAACATAAGAGGGGAAACCATAAAAAAATTAGAGGAATCCACAAGCAGTGAAATCTCAGAAATATGCCGAAGCAATTTCTTCACCGATACCGCTGCTAGGGCAATAGAAACTAAATACAAAATAAACAAATAGGGCTACATCAAAATAAAAAGCTTTTTCACAGCAAAAGAAACTATCAACAAAACAACAAAAAGCCCACTGTAAGGGAGAACATATTTGCAAATGTTATCACTGATAAAGGTTTAATCTCCAACATCTACAGGCAACTTATATAACTTAATAAAAATGAAGATAAATGATCCAATAAAAAAATGGGCAATGGACCTAAATAGAATCTTTTCGAAGAAGACAGAAGGAAGGCCAAAAGACACATGAAAACATGCTCAACGTCACTAATTATCCGAGAGATGCAAATCAAAATGACAGTACTGTACCATCTCACATCTATCAGAATGGCTATCATCAACAAATCAACAAACAACAAGTGTTGCTGAGGATGTGGATAAAAAGGAACCCTCGTGCACTGCTGGTGGGAATGCAGACTGGTGCAGCCACTGTGGAAAACAGTATGGAGTTTCCTCAAAACACTAAAAATGGAACTCCCATTTGACCCACTCCTAGGAATATATCCTAAGAAACTAAAAACACCAGTCAAAAAGGATATATGCACCCCTATGTTCATAGCAGCACAATTTACAATAGCTAAGATTTGGAAACAGCCTAGGTGCCCGTCACCATATGACTGGATCAGAAAACTATGGTACATCTACACAATGGAATACTATACTGCCATAAAAAAGAAGGAATTCTTACCATTTGCAGAAACCTGGATGGAACTGGAGAGCATTATGCTAAGTGAAATAAGCCAGTCAATGAAAGAAAAATACCACATGATCTCACTCATTTGTGGATAATAAAGAACATTATAAACTGATGAACAAAAAGATAGATACAGAGGCAATAAAGCATCAAAGAGACTGTTAAATTACAGAGGGAAGGTTAGGGAGATAAGAGAGCAACCAAAGGACTTGTATGCATGCATATAAGCATAACCAATGGACACAAAACACTGGGGGGTGAGGGCATGTATGGGAGTGGGGTGGCTGGAGGGGCAATGGTAAGATATGTACACATATAATACCTTAATAAAAATGGAAAAAAATATGAAGATAGTGTAAGGAGCCTCTAGGACAACTTCAAGCGTACCAACATCAGAATTACGGGGGTACCAGAAGAAGAGAGAGAGCAAGATACTGAAAAATCTATTTGAAGAAATAATGATGGAAAACTTCCCCCATCTGTTGAAAGAAATAGACTTACAAGTCCAGGATGCACAGAGAACTCCAAACAAGAGGAATCCAAAGAGGACCACACCAAGACACATCATAATTAAAATGCCAAGAGCAAAAGACAAAGAGAGAATATTAAAAACAGCAAGAGAAAAAGAGTTGTTTACCTACAAGAGAGCACCCATATGATTGTCAGCTGATTTCTCAACAGAAACTGTGCAGGCCAGACAGGAGTGGCAAGAAATATTCAAAGTGATGAATAGCAAGGACCTACAACCAAGATTACTCTACCCAGCAAAGCTATCATTCAGAATTAAAGGTCAGATAAAGAGCTTCACAGATAAGAAAAAGCTAAAGGAGTTCAACACCGCCAAACCAGTATTATATGAAATGCTGAAAGGTATTCTTTAAGAAGAGGAAGAAGAAGAAGAAAAAGGTAAAGATAAAAATTATGAACAACAAATATATATCTATCAACAAGTAAATCTAAAAATCAAGTGAATAAAAAATCTGATGAACAAAATAAACTGGTGAATATAATAGAATCAGGGGCATAGAAAGTGAGTGGACTGACAATTCTTGGGAGGAAAGGGGTGGGGCGGGTGCAGGAAGAGACTGGACAAGAATCGTACACATATGGATGAGGACAGTTGTGGGGTAAGAGCAAAGGGTGTGGTGGACACTGGGTGGAAGGGATCTATGGGGGGGAAGAGGAACAATTGTAATAAGCTGAATAATAAAGATTTATTAAAATAAATAAATAAATAAAATTTAAATTAAAAAAAAAGAAAGAAACATCTGCATATGAAAGAAAAGGAGGCATCACCAGAAAAAGAAGTAAATGAAATGGAAGCAAGCAACAGTCAGAGAAAGAGTTCAGAGAAATGGTCATAAGGTGGATGAAAAGAATGGAAGACAAATTCAACAATATGTGTAAGAACTAAGTGGAAATGAAGAAGAACCCATAAGAAATAAAAAATGACATTGCTGCAATAAAGAACTCAATAGAAAGCATCAACGGTAGATAGAAGAAGCAGAGGTCAGATTAAGTGAGCTAGAATACAAGGTAGGAAAAAATACCCAAGCAGAGCAGCTTCTTGAGAAAAAAATTTAAAAAGCAGGAGGAGAGCCTAAGGGAACTTTGGGACAACACAAAACAAAACAACATGTGCATAATAGGGGTACCAGAAGGAGAGGAAATTAAGCAAAAAATAGAAAACATTTTTGAATAAATAATGAGAGAAAACTTCCCTGATACAGGGAAGAAAAAACCCACACAAATCCAAGAAGCTCACAGATTCCCAAACAAAATGAACCCCAAAAGACTGACACCAAGGCACATTATAATTAAATTGGCAAACACCAACGACAAAGTAAGAATCTTAAAAGTGTCCAGAGAAGGACAGAAAGTCACCTACAAAGGATCCCCCATCAGTCTAGTGACTGATTTCTCAACAGAAACACATCAGGCCAGAAGGGTATGGAATGAAATATACAAAGTCATGCAAAGGAAGGGTCTCAATCCAAGAATACTGTACCCAGCAAGGCTATCAATCAAAATTGAGGGTGAAATCAGGAGCATCACAGACAAAAAAAGGACTAAGGGAGTTTATTACCACCAAACAAGCAATGCAAGAAATGCTAAAGGGTCTAATGTAAAAAGAAGAAATAGGAAGCTAAGAAAGAACACAGGGGTAAAGAATAAAAATGGTGAAAAACAAGTACCTATCAATAATAACTTTAAATGTAAATGGATTAAATGCCCCAATCAAAACACATAGGGTAACTGAGTGGATAAGAAAACATGACCCATATATCTGCTGTCTACAGGAAACCCACCTCAGAAAAAAAGACGCACACAGAATGATGGTGAAGGCATGGAAAAAGGTTTTACAGGGGAATGCAAATGAAAAAAAAGCTGGGGTAGCAATACTTATATCTGACAAATTAGATCTCAAAGTGAAGGACATAAAAAGAGATAACGAAGGCCACTTCATAACAATAAAAGGAGCAATCCAACAAGAAGAAATAACTCTAGTATATATATGCACTCAGTACAGGAATACCCAAATACATTTAAAAAAAAAACTTCTAGAGGATATCAAGAGAGAGATTGACAGAAATACAATCATAGTAGGGGACTTTAATAACCCACTATCAATATTGGACAAATCCTCTAAACAAAAAAACCAGCAAAGAAACATCAATCCTTAATGACTCACTAGATCAGATGAAATTAATTGACATCTTCAGAACATTTCACCCCAAAGCCACAGCATATACATTCTTCTCAAGTGCACATGGGTCATTTTCAAAGATAAATCACATGTTGGGACATAGGCAAAGTCTCTTCAAATTCAAGAAGATAGAAATCATATCAAGCATCTTCTCAGATCACAATGACATAAAACTGGAAATCAACTACAGTAAAAACCATCCAAAAAATTCAAACACATGGAGACTAAATAGCATGCTATTAAACAATGACTGGATTACTAGAGAGATCAAAGAAGAAATAAAAAACATCATGGCAACAAATGACAATGAAAACACAACAATCCAAAATCTATGGGACACAGAGAAAGCAGTCTTGAGAGGGAAGTTCATAGCTCTACAAGCCTACTGCAAAAAACAAGAAACAATGGTAATTAATTACCTAACCCTACAACTCAAAGAGTTAGAAAGAAAGCAACAAGAAAAGCCCAGTGTAAGCAAAAGGAAGGAAATAATGAACATCAGAGCAGAGATAAACGACATAGAGACAAAAAAAAAATTAACAAAACCAAGAGCTGGTTCTTTGAAAGGATAAGGAAGATTGATGAATCCCTAGCCAGGCTCACCAAGTAGCAAAGAGAGAGGACCCAAATAAACAAAATCAGAAATGAAAGAAGAGAAATACCAACGGACCCCACAGAAATACAAAGGATTGTTTAAAAATACTATAAACAACTCTATTCCAACAAACTGGACAACCTGGAGGAAATGGACATATCCCAAAAAAAATACAACCTTCCAAAACTCAATCAGAAAGAATCTAAAAATCTCAATAGGCCAATATCTATGGAAGAAATTATAGCACACATAAAAAAGCTTCCAGCAATCAAAAGCCCGGGGCCAGATGGCTTCACAGGGGAGTTTTACCAAACATTCAAGGAAGAACTAAAACGTATCCTCTTCAGACTATTCCAAAAAGTTCAAGAGGAAGGAACACTTCCAAGATCCTTCTATAAAGCCAGCATCACCCTAATACCAAAACCGGATAAAGACAACACAATGGAAGAGAATTACAGGCCAATATCCCTCATGAACATAGATGCCAAAATCCTCAACAAAATTCTAGCAAATCAGCTCCAGCAGTACATCAGAAAGATCATACACCGTGACCAAGTAGGATTTATCCCAGGAATGCAAGGATGGTACAATATCTGCAAATCAATAAATGTGATACATCACATAAACAAATTGAGAGATTAAAAACCACATAGTCATCTCAATTGATGCAGAAAAAGCATTTGAGAAAACCCAACACTTTTTTTTTATAAACTCTCAGCAAGGAGGAAATAGAAGGATCATACCTCAACATAATAAAAGCCATATATGAGAAACCCACAGCCAACATCATACTCAATGGGAAAAAACTAAAACCAATTCCCCTAAAAACAGGAAGAAGACAGGGATGCCCACTATCACCACTCCTGTTTGACATAGTATTGGAAGTATTAGCCATTGCAGTTAGACAATTAGAAGAAATAAAAGGCATCCAAATTGCAAAAGAAGAAGTAAAGCTGTCCTAATTCGCAGATGACATGATGTTGTACATAAAAAACCCTAATAACTCCATGAAAAAAATTATTAGACTTGATAAATGAATTTGGCAATGTAGCAGGATACAAAATTAATGCCAAGAAATCTATGGCATTTCTATACACCAATAGTGAACTTACAGAAAGAGAGACTAAAAAAGCAATCCCATTTACCATCACACCAAAATAATTAAGATACCTAGGAATAAACTTAACTAAGGAGGTAAAGGACTGATACACGGAAAACTACAGGACACTGAAAAAAGAGATAGAGGAAGACAGGAACAGATGAAAGAATATACCATGTTCATGGATTGGTAGAATCAACATCATTGAAATGTCCATACTACCCAAAGCAATCTATAGATTCAGTGCAATCCCCATTACAATACCAACAGCATATTTCACAGACCTAGAAAGAAAGTTCCAAAAATTCATCTGGAATAAAAAAAGACCCCGAATAGCTGCAGCAATCCTGAGAAAGAAGAACAAAGTATGTGGGATCTCAATACCAGATTTCAAGCTGTATTACAAAGCCACTGTTCTCAAAACAGCCTGGTACTGGCACAAGAACAGACATATAGACCAATGGAATAGAATAGAGAATCCAGATATCGACCCAAACCACTATGCTCAATTAATATTTGACAAAGGAGGCATGAACATACAATGGAGTCAAGAGAGTCTCTTCAATAAATGGTGTTGGGAAAATTGGACAGATACATGCCAAAAAATGAAACTAGATCACCAACTTACACCATACACAAAAATAAACTCAAAATGGATACAGGACTTAAACATCAAACAGGAAACCATAAAAATACTAGAGGAATCCACAGGCAGCGAAATCTCAGCCATATCCCGAAGCAATTTCTTCACCGATACCGCTCCTAGGGCAATGGAAACTAAAGAGAAAAATAAACAAATGGGACTACATCACAATAAAATGCTTTGCACAGCAAAAGAAACCATCAACAAATCAACAAGAAAGCCCACTGTATGGGAGAACATATTTGCCAATGTTAACACCAATAAAGGTTTAATCTACATTTACAGGGAACTCATACAACTTAATAAAAGGAAGATAAATGATCAAATAAAAAAATGAGCAACAGACCTAAATAGATACTTTTCAATTATCCGATAGATGCAAATCAAAACAACAATGCGGTATCATCTCACACACGGGACAATGGCTATCATCAACAAATCAACAAAGGACAAGTGTTGGCGAGGATGCAGAGAAAAAGGAACCCTCATGCACTGCTGGTGGGAATGCAGACTGGTGCAGCGACTGTGCAGAACAGTATGGAGTTTCCTCAAAAAACTAAAAATGGAACTGCCATTTGACCCAGTAATCCCACTTCTAGGAATATATCCCAAGAAACTAGAAATACCAATGAGACAGGATATATGCACCCCTATGGTCATAGCAGCAGAATTCACCATAGCTAAGATTTGGAAACAGCCTAAATTCCCATCAACAGATGAATGGATCAGAAAACTATGGTACATCTACACAATGGAATACTACACTGCTATAAAAAGAAGAAATTCTTACTATTTGCAGCAATACGGATGGAACTGGAGAGCATTATGCTAAGTGAAATAAGCCAGGCAATAAAAGAAAAATACCACATGATCTCGCTCATTTATGGAAAAATAAAGAAGATAATAACCTGATGAACAAAAAGATAGGTACAGAGGATGTAAAGCATCAAAAAGACTGTCAAATTACAGCGGGAAGGCTGGGGAATATTGGGGGTGGGGGTGGAAGAGATCAACCAAAGGACTTGTATGCATGCATATAAGCGCAACCAATGGACAGAAGACACTGGGAGGGAGGGATGAGGGCATGCGACAGGGGGTAGGGGAGTCTAGGGGAAGGTCAATGGGGGGGGGGGGGGAAAGGAGATATATGTACTACTATGTGTAATACTTTAAAAACAATAAAAAATGAATGAATAAATAAATTGCAATAAAAATAAAAAATGAAAGTTTCAGAAAAAACAAAGATAGATTACAAAAGGCATAATTACTGAGTGAAAAATTTATGTTTACTTCTTAAGGCTGTTAATCTACAGTACACTATTGCTATCCAAAAAGTGTGCCCTCTGCCCTAGCTGGGTTGTCTCAGTGGATAGAACATCAGCCTGCAGACTGAAGGGTCCGGGTTCCATTCTGGTCAAGGGTACATGCCCGGGTTGCGGACTCCATCCCCTGTGGGGTGTGCAGAAGGCAGCCGATCAATGATTCTCTATCATCATTGATGTTTCTATCTCTCTCTCTTCTCACTTCCTCTCTGAAATCAATAAAAATGCATTTTAAACATATATAGTGGCTCCATTTATATTAGTGTTTACAAATCTGTAGGGTAAGAGATGATGCCATCCTGGACTTAGGTGGGCTAGGGAGGGTGGCTAGGACACATTTAGGGGTTTGATTTGATGGGAGGTGAGATGAGCAACTGGGAGGATGTGAAAATAACTGTGACTGAGACAGTAAATGAAAGAGAGGGGAACATTTGGAGGCAGGGAAAATAGGAGGTCATTTGGGGGCTAGTTGGGATCCAGGTGCCTTCAGGACATGCAAGTTCGGGTGGCTATGCTGATTTGAAGATACTCAACAGGAAAGGTGTTGGGTATCTTGAAAATGCTACAAAGATCCTTGATGATTTAACCATCACTTTCCTTGAATTTATACTCCCTGGCCTTGACACCTCTTAGGCTTAGTCGTTACATAATATGCCCAGTGTGTTTTTTAATATATTTAGTACATTCCGAACAAGTCTTCTTTGATTCAGAAACATGAAAATCTTATACACTGTTCAGCCAGAGGGTTTCAGCTAGAAACCGCCGTGGAAACAAGAGACTGGATGTGCTGAGCGCATCCTGAGTATGTAGGTGTGTGTGCATGTGTTTCTTGCTCATGCACACAGGTGCACACATACTTGGAAGGATTAGAAGAGCAAAGTATCACCTTGTGTCATCCTGATGAAATGCTGATGACAGCAAACTTGAAGTTGCCTCTAGAGGAATAAGTGTCCATGTTGCATCGGGATTGTGTGTGGAGTTTAGAAAGGATTGCTCTTGGGAAGCAGCTCAAAGTCATGAGGACGGCAGGGCTGTGCCACACGGGCCCCACAGTCATTAGGCTGGGTCCCCAGGCTCCGTGACTTCAGGGACTTCATCACAGTCCTCCTACCTGCTTCAAGAGTAGGGGCCAAGTACAAGCACTTTCAAAGGAAAGATCGGCCCCCAATGAATAGACGAGGGTAATTCAAACTTCAGCGAAGTAGTTCACTTGGGAATAATTCTAAGTTTCTCTGAACAATTGCTAAATAACTCTATTAATTTTTCTGTTTACACATGTAATTGATGCCCACTGTCAAAATTAGAAAAACATGGCCAAGTTTGAAAAAAAATAATTACCCATCATCTCCCTACTAAGATATTCACCATAAAAATATTGCTGCATTTCAAAATAAAATGAAGTTATTCATGTTTAGTATTTAGAATAGTGACTGCAACAAGGTAATGACTCAAAGCATGTAATTGCTTATGTTTTAAAGGGTCATCTGAGAAGTTGTTCTTAGTAATTTTTAGAAAGAGAGGAAGAGAGAGGAGAGAGCGAGAGAGAGAAAGAGAGAGACATTGATGTGAGAGAGAAACATGAATCAGTTGCCTCCCGAAAGGCCTGACTGGGAGTCAAACCCGCCACCTAGGATGTGCCCACAGAGGGAATTGAACCCGAAACCTTTTGATATACAGAATAACACTCCAAACACCTGAGCCACCGGGGAGGGTCATGTTATTGATTACAATTATTCTATTAGGCTTAGGAAAGTCTTATTTAGTAGGCTTAGGAAAGTCTTTCCCTACCAAAAAACCAAAGTTCATCTAAATTTTCTTCTGGTATTTTCACTTTGATTTTGTTATTGGTATGATACATAAACACCTACTCATAATAACAATTTCGACCTCATACAAATAAGTAGCATAAATGGAAATGCACTCCTTCACACACTTATGAGCTCCCTCCCCCCCCCCCGTCTCAGTGAGATATGTAACAACAGCTTATGACCTCAGTGCTCATTTGGCCCATCTATTTCATTCATTAAACAGTCACTAGCACCTCAGAGTGTCCATCAAAGGATTTATCCCCTGAGTCTTGGCTACATCAGCAGAGAGTTGTGTCCAGGTGAACACTCCCCTGCACTCGCAGGCGCCCCTGTGCACAGGCTGTGTGGAGGCAGGAGAAGAAGGGCGTGCAAGGAGAAGAAGGGGAGCACGGGCACTGGGTACACAGGTGTCCACCCAGCAGGGTGATATCGGGGGACATGAGGGGCGCAGGTACCCAGAGTCTCAGCAGGAAGCGGCAGCCTGCAGGTGATAGTGAGCAGGCAGACTCCAGAGATAAGTAGACAGCACAGGAAGGAGCTCATTAGCCAGTCAAAGCAGAGCCCTTCATGTGTCACCTGTCCAGCCTGCTTCTCCCTCCTTGGCCCCATGTCAGCCTGACCCAGTTATGCCAGTCCCTGGGGGTACTCCTTGTGACCACACGTGTTCACCCTCCACATCCAGTCCCTCCTGGAGTCTGTGGCTTTGACCTGCTGACAGCTACTTCCTGTGTTTTCTCTGGAATCCCTTCACCCACCTGCCCAGCTTGCTGTGTTCCTCTCTGGGATTCCGGGATCCTTTCTCCCCAAGGAAGGCAGCTCCCTGGGAAAAGGCTTTCTGCAGGCTCCCTCCCTGCTGTGTTATTCTCAGTTCCCGGAACAGTGTGGGGTGCAGAGCCCGCAGAATAAATACTTGCCCATGGAAGTAGCTGGATGTGGGGAGGCCTCCCCTGTACCCTCATCCCTTCCCACTCTTCCATCTCACAAAGACAAGCAGAGGTGGTGCGGGAGCCGGCTTTGGGAAATGACATGTCTGTGGTTACCTTTGCAGAAGCTTTTTAGCAGAATGAGGATGTCCCCACTGCCCCTCCCCTCCCCACCGCTCCCCTCCCCTCCACCTGGTCTCAGGGTGTGGGAAAAGTCACTTCAGAATCCACGCAGCTGTCTGGGATTAGATGTGACACAGACCTGGGTCCAGTAAAGCTGCTCCATGGAAGCCTTGACATGTGGGAAGTACATCAGCCTTAAGCTCACAGTTGGGCGCCCATTCCCTCATCCCTTCCCGGGTTGGCACCCACCTCTCATGCCTGCAGTCGTGCCAGCCAGGTGAGCAATCCCCATCCCTGAGACAGAACACATCTGCCCACTCCCACGATTGTGGGCAGAGCAGCAGCGTGGGCACAGAAACACGTGTCCAGGCATAGCCCTAGCCCTGCCCACCTCTCCCTGTACTTTCCTTAGCAACATAACCCGCTTCCAGACACAAAAGTAAACTCGCCTTAGCATATCAGCAGACACAGGGTCACCTCCCACTTGAGGGCCCAGGCATCTCTGACAACTCCAGCCTTCCTCCTCACCCCCAGCACACCACCCACCAAGCCATGCCCAGAGTGGGGAGACTTTGCTTCTAAATGAGGGCGAGCCCCATGAGGGCTGAGCCAACAGAGGACAGAGGTGCTGGGACTTGTCCCAGGGGCGGTGCTCCCGCTCCTTTTGTGCTTTTGTCCAACGTGCTGGTCCCTCCTGAGCAGCGGGACCCAGCCCGCCCGAGCCTGAGGTCTGAGACGGGGCAGTGTGCGTGCCGGGCAGAGGCAGTGGGGCTGGCAGCTCCCCTCCCCCAGGATGGCGGCGGCACTAAGTGACAGTGCCCGGGGTGAGCAATGGGGCTGCAGGACCAAGGCCCATCCATCCCGGGTCCTCCAGGGTCTGAGCTGGGGGTACACGCGGGCAGGGCGGGCAGGGCCCAGGCGAGACTCCCGGGGACTGGCCCAGAGGGGCCTGACCCACTGAGACCAATGACAGGGTCCCGCAGCAGCAAGCTGCTCCCCTGAGAGGGTAGCTGGGCTGGCACCCGCACAGGCTCCGAGACTCACCCGCCAGCATGTTGATGGGCAGACTTGGCGGGAAGCAGGAACGTGCCCAGGGCACTCATTGGCCTCATATCTGGCAAATGGCGCAGCGCCTGTGTGCGCATGCGCTCCATAGAGTTCCACTGGGGGCACCCGCTAGGGGGCGGGACTTCCTGTCAGAACGTGGGCGCCTCAGCGGTGTAGCGGCGCTCGGAAGTCCCAAGTAGACGCCGAGGAGCCATGGAGGGTGACGACGGTGTCCCAGGCGGTGTGCCCGAACATGGGGAAGGCCAGGCCAGTCCGGGAGACCCTGGCAGCCAAGTTGGCTCTGAAGGGCCCCAGGACCCCAGAAGAGGCGGCAGTGCGGAGGCGGAGGCGGTTGCTAGGGAAGCGCCACAGGTCGCTCAGGCACTCGACGCTCCGGGGCCTAGCGCTGATGGCGAGCCAGCGGCCATGGCCAGGATTCCAAGAGCAGCACCGCTCCAGTTGTATCCTATCTGAGGAGTGCCCGGGGGGCAGGGGGTCGGACCTAGGCTGGACACTGGGACAGGGAGGAGGGGTCAGCCTGGGGAGGGGGTGAAGCTGAGGGGAGGGGCCGGCCCGGGTGGCTGAGGGGAAGGGTAATGGCGGGCAGTGGAGATGGTGGGGGGAGGCGGCCTGAGGGACCAGGAAGGAGGGGGCATACGTGAGGGGACTAAGACGGGTGAGGTGGCCTGAGAGGAAGCAGCAAAGTCTGAATGGGATGGAGCCTTAACTGAATCTCCTCTAGCATCCTGCTGGTGCCCTTCAGATCATCCATGGAGGCACAGATCGCCTGCCATTTGCTGGCCTTCAGTGCCCAACCTCAACCTGGGACAGGACATCAGGAGGTCCGGGTGTCTGGCAGTCGTCTTGCTATGTTAGTTCTAAAGAGGGTCATGGTGGGGGACTGGAGGTGGGGCGGGCAGGTGGCAAGGGTGGATTCAGAAGGGTCACTATAATATTGAATTGGAGATCCCCCAAAAGTCAGATCCAGCCCTGGCTGGGGAAGCCTAGTGGTTAGAGCATGGGCGGGCACACTGGAGGGTGGAAGGTTCAAGGCCCTGTTAAGGGAACCTCCCTGGGTTCCACGTTCAACACCTGCCCCCCAGTCAGTTCATGGCCAGTGTGTGAGGGAAGCAACTGACCCTTGCGTTTCTCCTCTCACATTTGTCTCTCTCTCTCTCTCTCTCTCTCTCTCTCTCTCTCTCTCTCTTTGTCTCTCTCTCTGCCTCCCACCTTCCTTCCACTCTATTAAATAATAAATAAAATGTTAGTTTTAGGGAGGTACTCATGGTGAACTGGGCCTGACACCACCTGAGGGGACACACACACACAGCTAGGTGCAAAGTTGTCATATTTTATTTGATTTTCTTTTTCCCTCCTTTAGCCGCCTGACTGCTGACGACATGAACCAACTGCGACGTTCCATCTCCTCCTGTCTCCATGAGATTTTTGTGCTGATTGAAACCATGCAGCACATTTTGCCCCCATTTTTTTGTCAACCCCAGGACAATGAATGGGGGCTAAGACTTAGAGTCACTGTTGACAGGCTTTCCTGAGGCATGGAAGCCTACAGGAGCTGCTACAGCATCATGAGGGCCCACGTGTTTACTTGTACTCCCCTTTGGTACGCTCAATTCTATTGTTTCCCCATCGCAATACGAGTGGGTTCTAACTTTTTGTAATAGCAGAATATACAAGTGAACTGTTACTCTTCTCTGAGTGAATTTTGTTACCCGAGCCTCTATGTTTATTTAACTTTGTCCCTGGTTTGGAACTAAGGTGTGCAATTTGGTTACGCTAGTCAATTGAGGACAATTTAGGAAATGGAAGAAAATGAAAATGGATTATGTGATGCCATTCAGCATGAATAAGTGTCAGTATTTTGGAACATTTTCTTGGATTTATAGTTGCATTTATATATTAGATGCACAAAAATAACTTGCAATGTATAAGTTGTGCAAGTTCAAGATTAAACTTTTCTGCACTACTTATATTTAACACCAGTGGCCCAGCGCATGAAATTTGTGCACATTAAAAGGGTATTAATTAGAAGAAATATTTTAATAATGCTATTTGCCTTTTCTCTATAATAAAAATGTCAGAGATAAAAGAAAATTAGTAAAATGTATATGAAAATCTCCCTCCTGTCAGAGTCTGGAGCTTATTACAGGACCCAGAGTCCAGGCCCCACCCACCTGCATGCACCTCGAAATCGCACGAGACCCAGATCTAGCCGGTCACACCCCCATCAAGCCACACAGTGCGAGGGGTGGAGCCTCAGGTCCCCTGGCTCAGCACTGGGTGGGGGCCACAGCATCAGGTCCCTATCACGACCCGCCATGTTGGGGTGCATCCTCAGGTCCCCCTTCAAGACCTGCTGACTGGGGGTGCAGTCTCAGGTCCCCCAGCACATCCCGCCGTGAGGGGGAGCACAGCATCAGGTCCCCCAGCAAGCCCCACTAGGTGGGGGGTGCATCCTCAGGTCCCCCGTCAAGACCTGCTTGTTGGGGGCTACAGCCTCACATCCCCCGCCAAGGCCTACTATGTGCAAGGTGCAGTCTCAGGTCCCCATCAAGCCCTACCAGGTGGGGGGCACATCTTCAGCTCCCCAGTCAAGACCTGCCTGGCAAGGGGTGCAGCCTCTGGTCCCCTGAGAAGCCCCGCCGGGTGGGAAGCACAGCCTCAGGTCCCCAAGACCAGCCTCAGGTCCCCCGGCCTGTTCTCAATTCTTCTACGCCAGTGCCTTGGCACAAGGGCACCAGGGCGCAAGGGCATGGCGACCATTTGCATATCAGCTCTTCATTATATAGGATATGTTCTCTCCCACTTTCTAAGAAAAACTTTAAATACATGTCACGGGATGCATAAAAGAAGTACAATAATATAATTGCTTAACATTTAGTGTTTCTGTTTTCCTTCTAATATAATGATTCAATGAAACTCTTCTATATGAGTTTTCTGCATGGTTATTTCCTCAATATAGATTACAAAAGGAATAATTACTGAGGTAAAAATTTATGTTTACTTTTTAAGGCTGTTAATCTACAATACACAATTTCTGTCCAAAAAATGTGCCCTCTACCCGAGCTGGTTTGGCTCAGTGGATAGAACATCAGCCTGCAGACTGAAGGATCCTAGGTTGGATTCTGTTCAAGGGCACTTGCCTGTGCTGCAGACTCCATCTTTTTTGTGGTTTTGCGGAAGGCAGCCGATGAATGATTCTCGTCATTGATATTTCTATCTCTTTTTCCTCTCCTTTCCTCTCTGAAATCAATAAAAATATTGTTTAAACATATATAGTGGCTCCATTTATATTCGTTTTTACAAATCTGTAGGGTAAGAGATGATGCCATCCTGGACTAAGGTGGGCTAGGGAGGGTGGCTAGAACACATTTAGGGGTTTGAGTAGATGGGAGGTGAGATGAACGATTGGGAGGCTGTGAAAATAACTGTGACTGAGACAGTAAATGAAAGAGAGGGAAACATTTGGAGGTAGGGAATATAGGTAATTTGAGGGCTAGTTGGGATCCAGGTGCCTTCAGGACATGCAAGTCCAGGTGTCTATGCTAATTTGAAGATACTCAACAGGAAAGATGTTAGTATCTTGCAACTGGTACAAAGATCCTTGTTGATTTAACCATCACTTTCCTTGAACTTATACTCCCTGGCCTTGACAGCGTGTAGGCTTAGTCATTATATATTATGCCCAGTGTGTATTTAAATATATTTAGTACATTCCGAACAAGTCTTCTTTGATTCAGAAACATGAACGTCATAACCGCTAGGCACACAGGGGGTTTAAGCTAAACCTGGCGCTTTGGACACAACAGGCTGTGATGTGCTGAGCGCCTCCTGAGTATGTAGCTGTGTGTGCATGTGTTTCTTGCTAATGAACACAGGTGCACGTGTACTGGAGTACTTGGAAGGATTAGAAGAGCAAAATATTACCTTGTGTCATCCTGATGAAATGCTGATGACAGCAAACTTGCAGTTGCCTCTAGAGAAATAACTGTCCATGTCACATGGGGATTAGGTGAGAAGTTTAGAAAGGATTGCTCTTGGGAAGCAGTTCAAAGTCATGAGGACAGCAGGGCTGTGCCACACGGGCCCCACAGTCATTAGGCTGGGTCCCCAGGCTCCGTGACTTCAGGGCTTCATCACAGTCCTCCTACCTGTATCAGGAGAAGGGGCCAAGTACAAGCACTTTCAAAGGAAAGACGGGCCTTCGGTGAAGAGACGAGGATAATTCAAACTTCAGCAAAGTACTTCGCTTGGGAACTAATTCTAAGTTTCTCTGAATAACAGTTGCTGGATAACTCTATTAACTTTCCTATTTAAATGTAATTGATGCCCACTATCAAAAATAGAAAAACATGGCCAAGTTTGGAAAAAAAATAATTACCCATCATCTCCCTACTAAAGATCACCACAATGAAAATGTTGCTGCATTTCAAGATGAAATGAGGATATTCGTGTTTACTATGTAGACAGTAACTCCAACAAGGTAAAAACTCAAAGAATGTAATTGCTTATTTTTTAAATAGTCATCTCAGAAATTGTTCTTATTAATTTTTAGAATGAGAGGAAGAGAGAGAGAGAGAGAGAGAGAGAGAGAGAGAGAGAGAGAGAGAGAGAGAAACATCAATGTGAGAGAGAAACATGGATTGGGATAGTTCCGGGAGGCCACACCATCTTGAAGGGGAAAACGGCCTCTTTTAGGAACTCATCAGCACCACCACCCAGGCAGGCCTTGGAACTGCCCCGCAACGCAGCAGCCATTCCAGCCAAAATCCTGCTGCCCCACCCACAGACCCGCGGACCCTGGGACCTCCACCTCCAAAGGTGCACAGCTCGGCAGCAGTAAGTGCAACCTCACCCTCCCCAGCCCAAGAACTCAGGACAAAACATTCATGCGTTTCCAGTGCTTGCAGGCATCCAGGGCACACCATTCCATAAGCAGCACCTAGGAGCCACTGGGAGCCCCCACTGGGTGTGATTTTGTACAGACAAGGGTGCGCAGCCCTGCAGTAGAAATTCTGAACTCCCTCTTCCTGAATAACTGCTCAAGGACACCCCAGCTGTGAAACTTCAGTGCTAGGACCCCTTAGAGTGCTTCAGAGCTCTGTGCAGGCAAAGGCACCTCCACAAAGGAACAGGACCCCTGAGCCCATCTATCCACAGCGTGCTCTGGGAGCAGCTGTGAGACTCTGCTGGGTGTGATTCTGCACAGACAAGGGCGTGCTGCCCCAGAGTAGAAATTCTGAATTCCCTCTTCCTGAATAACTGATCACATTCACCCCAGCGGCTCAACCTCAGTGCCAGGACCCCTCAGAGTGCGTCAGAGTTCTGCACCTGCCTGAAAACACACCTCCACAGATGCGAAGTTCCAAAAGGCAGGCACCCTGAGCCCATCTACCCACAGGGAGCTCGTGGGAGCCACTGTGAGCTCTCCCTGGGAGCAATCTTGAACAAACAGGGGCGTACTCCCCCCCAGCAGTAGAAATTTTGAATTCACTCATCCTGGATACCTGCCCACAAGCACCTCAATTATGCGGCTACACTGCCAGGGCCCTTCAGAGTGCTTCAGTGTGCCTCGCTGGCAAACTTACCACGGGTGCTCCTGTGAGCCACAACTGGGAGTAAGCGCCTATCCACCACAGTTGCAGCAGCAAAAGCTGTCTGCCCACCCCACAACTAGAGAACTCAGGGCACCACAGTCACACCTTTCCAGAGTGCAGGCCCCCTGAGCCACATCACCTCGACAGACGGTTCCTTGGTGCCACTGTGAGTCCCTGCTGGGCACGCGTGATTTCAATTAAGGGTGCAAGACAGCAAAAATTGGGACATTCCCCTCCATGGCAGCTGACTTCTAGACACTGCAGTTGTGCCTCTCAAGCTTACAGACCTACATCAAGAGAACCCAAATAGCTCAAGTAGGGAGCTACAGTAGATTACCAAGCCCAGGAAAACTGAGAGGTTACACCAGTAGCACCATCCCCAAAAGAACCTGGGTAACAAAACAATTGGATCTACAATTAAAACATTACAGAAAAACATGGGAAGACAAAAAGCAATCCCCAAAGGAAAGAAAAAGAGGAATCACCAGAAAGGGAGTTAAATAAAATTGAGGCTAGCAGCTTATCAGAGAAAGAATTCAGAGTAATGCTTATAAGAATGTTTAAATGGCTGGATGACAAATACATACAACTCAATGACAAATACACACAACTCAATGAGACCTATAAGGAGCTGAATGAGAATGTCACCAACATGAAAAGAAACCAAGAGGAAATGAAGAACGACATAGCTGCAATAAGGAACACAATGGAAGGCTTAAACAGTAGACTAGAAGAGGCTGAGGACTGCATCAGCAAATTAGAAGACAAGGTAGGAAAAAACACACAAACACAGCAGCAACTGGAAAGAAGACTTAAAAAGCAAAAGGAGAGTCTAAGGGAGCTTTGGGACAACACAAAACCAAGCAACATTCACATAATAGGGATACCAGAAGGAGAGGAAGAGAAGCAAGGAGTAGAAAACCTGTTTGAGGAAATAATGACAGAAAACTTACCTGATATTGGCAAGAAAAAAACTATGCAAGTCCAAGAAGTACATAGAGTCCCAAACAAGTTGAATCCCAAAAGACAGACACCACAAGACACATCATAATTAAATTAGCAAACACTAACGACAAAGTAAGAATCTTAAAAGCTGCCAGAGAGAGACAGAAAGTGACCTACAAGGGATCTCCTATTAGAATATCAGCTTATTTCTCAACGGAAACACACCAGGCCAGAAGGGAATAGAATGAAATATACAAAGTGATGCAAAGCAAGGGACTGAATCCAAGAATACTATACCCAGCAAGGCTATCATTCAAAATAGAAGGTGGAATCAGGAGCTTCACAGACAAAAATGGCTAAGAGAGTTAATCACTACCAAGCCAGAAATGCAAGAAATGCTAAAGGGTCTACTGTAAAAAGAAGAAAGAGAAAGGCAAGAAGAAACATAAACACTAAGTAAAAATATGACAACAAACATGTACTTGTCAATAATAACATTAAACATAAATGGATTAAATGCACCAATCAAAAGACATAGGGTAGCTGAGTGGATAAGAAAACATGACCCATATATTTGCTGTCTACAAGAGACCCACCTCAGAGCAAAGGATTCACACAGACTAAGAGTGAAGGAATGGAAAAACATTTTTCAGACAAATGGAAATGAGAAAAAAGCTGGGTTTGCGATACTTATATCTGATAAAATGGACCTCAAAGTAAAGGCCATAACAAGAGATAAGGAAGGCCACTACATAATACTAAAAGGAGCAATTCAACAAGAAGATATAACTCTGGTAAACATATATGCACCCAATTCAGGAGCATCCAAATACATAAAAAAAAAACTCCTGGAAGATATCAAGGGAGAGATCGCCAACAATACAATCATAATAAGGGACTTTAATATACCACTGACATCACGGGATAAATCCTCTGGACAAAAAATCAGCAAATAAACAGCAATTCTAAATGACTGACTAGGTCAGATGGACCTAATTGACATCTTCAGAGCATTTCACCCCAAAGTCACGGAATATATGTTCTTCTCAAGTGCACATGGGACATTTTCAAAAATAGACCACATATTGGGTCACAAGCAAAGTCTCCCCAAATTCAAAAAGATTGAAATCATACCAAGCATTTTCTCAGACCACAATGGCATAATATTAGAAATAAACTACAATAAAAACATTTCAAAAAATTCAAACACTTGGAAGCTGAATAGCATGCTATTAAACAATGATTGGGTTATCAATGAGATCAAATAAGGAATTAAAAACATCCTAGAGACTAATAACAATAAAAACACAACAATACAAATGCTATGGGACACAATGAAAGCAGTCCTGAGAGGGAAGTTTATAGCTCTACAGGCCTACCTCAAAAAAACAAGAAAAAAATGGTAATAAACCATCTAACTCAAAAACTCAAAAAATTAAAGAGAGCAACAAGAAAAGTGCACAGTGAGCAGAAGGAAGGAAATAATAAAATCAGAGCAGAAGTGAGTGACATATAGACCAAAAAACAATACAACAGATCCACAAAACCAAGAGCTGGTTCTTCGAAAGGATAAACAAGATTGATGAACCTCTAGCCAGGCTCACCAAGAAGCAAAGAGAGAGGACCCAAATAAACAAAATCAAAAATGAAAGAGGTGAAATAACAAGAGATCCCACAGAAATACAAAGGATTGTTTAAAAAATTCTATGAACAACTCTATTCTAACACACTAGACAACCTAGAGGAAAAGGACACATTCCTGGAAAAATACAACCTTCCAAAAATTACTCAGGAAGATTCAAAACATCTCAATAGGCTGATAACTATGGAAGAAATTGAAGCAGTCATCAAAAAGCTACCAGCAAACAAAAGCCTGGGGCCAGATGGCTTCACAGAGGAGTTTTACCAAACATTCAAGGAAGAACTAAAACCTATCCTCTTCAGACTATTCCAGAAAATTCAAGAGGAAGGAACACTTCCAAGATCCTTCTATGAAGCCAGCATCACCCTAATACCAAAACCAGATAAAGACAACACAATGAAACAGAATTACAGGCCAATATCCCTCATGAACATAGATGCCAAAATCCTCGACAAAATTCTAGCAAATTGGCTCCAGCAGTACATCAGAAAGATCATACACCATGACCAAGTAGAATTTATCCAAGGGATGCAAGGATGGTACAATATCCGCAAATCAAAAAACGTGATACATCACATAGACAAATTGAGAGATAAAAATCACATAGTCATATCAATTGATGCAGAAAAAGCATTTGACAAAATCCAACACCATTTCTTGATAAAAACTCTCAGCAAGGTGGGAATAGAAGGATCATACCTCAACATAATAAAAGCCATATATGACAAACCCACAACCAACATCATACTCAATGGGCAAAAACTAAAATCATTTCCCCGAAGAACAGGAACAAGACAGGGATGCCCACTCTCACCACTCCTGTTCAACATAGTACTGGAAGTACTAGCCATTGCGATCAGACAATAAGAAGAAATAAAAGACATCCAAATTGGAAAAGAAGAAGTAAAACTGTCCTTATTTGCAGATGACATAATACTGTACATAGAAAACCCTAAAGACTCCATCAAAAAAACTAATAGACTTAATAAATTAATTTGGCAATGTAGCAGGATAAAAAAATGCCAAGAAATCTGTGGCATTTCTATACACCAATAATGAACTTACAGAAAGAGAGACTAGCAATCCCATTTACCATCACACCAAAAAAATTAAGATACCTAGGAATAAACTTAACTAAGGAGATAAAAGACCTATACACAGAAAACTACATGACACTAAAAAAAGAGATAGAGGAAGACATAAACAGATGGAAGAACATACCATGTTCATGGATTGGTAGAATCAACATCATCAAAATGTCCATACTACCCAAAGCAATCTATAGATTCAATACACTCCCCATTAAAATACCAGCAGCATATTTCACAGACCTAGAAGGAACTTTCCAAAAATTCATCTGGAATAAAAAAAGACCCCAAATAGCTGCAGCAATCCTGAGAAAGAAGAACAAAGTAGGAGGGATCTCAATACCAGATTTCAAGCTGTATTACAAAGCCACTATTCTCAAAACAGCATGGTACTGGCACAAGAACAGACATATAGATCAATGGAATAGAATAGAGAACCCAGAAATCGACCCAAATCACTATGCCCAATTAATATTTGACAAAGGATAGATGGCAGCATAGGTAAACACCTAAACTGCTGCATCGCACAACAATTTCAAAACTACAACTAAAAAACAAAACATCTATCACCCAGAACCATGAGAAAGCTGGCTGAGTGGAAGTTCTACAACAAGAAGGAAAGAGGAAAGAGCATTGAGACGTGCACAAGCACCGAAAAGCTGAGGTAGGGAGGCACGTGAATCGGGCTGGCGGCGGACAACTGGGTGCACTGCTTTTTTCAACCCGGATGGAGACAATCTCCCGATTACTCTGAACTCCAGTTTCTGGGAAGACCTTGGGGACCCAAACTCCTACGGGGAGAAACTGGACTGTCTGCTATCGGGTTGGATAGTGAGGGTGACTTTCTTGCAGAGGTGTGCCATTGTTTACTGCGCTGGGGCATGGCACGCGTGGACTTGGAAATGCAGAAACACAGAGATGGCTGACTGGCAGCCATCGCTGTTTGCCATGCCCTAGCCTAGTGACTCCCTGAGACACCACCCGCACAATCTACAAACCCACCCAAGCTCCACACAGCAGCTTTTGCATATAAATGGCCTGCCCTATTGCAGCTTAACCTAACAAACTGCAGCTCTGGTCAGACAGCTCCAAAACCCTCAAACCACAAGCAAAGAGGAGAAAACTGTAGTTCTCACTGTAGCTCCTGCTGGATGGCCTCAGACAGTAGCTGACCTGCACCCCATTGTAGATCCAGAAGCTAGTGTATCTAGTGCTCAGTATGAGACAACACCAGATTTCAACTACTCACATCCATAAGTGACACATTCAAGAGGCAGACTCAGTGAGCACCAAAGCCCCACTGAAAAAAGTCCTGCCCCATAAGCGTGTCTCCAGCACAGCAGTTCTTCCATTATAGACACAGCGGGTCCTCACAGCCAATTGGCCTGGCGGTCAATTCCTCTCAGTGACACCAGCAACATTCAAGACTTAACTACAACAAGGCTGTACACACAGTCCACAAAGGGGTGCACCAAGAGTGTCCACCTCAGGTTACTGGGAGGCTGACCCACTGGGCCATATAGGACACCTAGCACACAAAGCCACCCTACCAACTCAGGGAAGCAGCGAAAATGCAGAGACAAAGAAACAGATCACAAATGAAATAAATGGAGGAAAGCAAATGACTGCATATAGAGTTCAAAACCATGGTTATAAGGTTTTTAAAGAATTTCCTAGAAAAGGCCAATAAATTTAGCGAGATCCTCAAGGATATGAAAAAGGACCAAGTAGAAATTAAACATACACTGACTGAAATAAAAAATATTGTACAGAGACCCAACAGCAGACTAGAGGAACGCAAGAATCAAGTCAAAGATTTGAAACACAAAGAAGCAAAAAACACTCAACTGGAAAAGCAAAAAGAAAAAAGAATCAACAAATTTGAAGATAGTGTTAGAATACTCTGGGACAACTTCAAGTGTACCAACATCAGAATTATGGGGGTGCCAGAAGAAGAGAGAGAGCAAGATACTGAAAACCTATTTGAGGAAATAATGACTGAAAACTTCCCCCACCCAGTGAAAGAAATAGACTTACAAGTCCAGGAAGTACACAGAACCCCAAACAAAAGGAATCCAAAGAGGACCACACCAAGACACATCATAATTAAAATGCCAAGGGCAAAATACAAAGAGAGAATATTAAAAGCAGCAAGAGAGGAGGAGAAAATGGCGGCAGAATAGACAGACATGTTCTGAGCCTTGTCCTGGAGCAGAAAGAAAGAACAGCTGAGGGTCGCACTGGGAGTGTTTGTTAGCAAGCTAAGGGACAGCTGAACTCCAGGAGAAGGTGGGGGACTGCTGGACGGGGTCCCCCTGACAGGGCAGCCCCCACGGTGGCTGGGTCCCCTCCCGGAGCTACAGGCTTGGACTGGGAAATCTTGCCATCTTAAAATGGAAAGTGGATCTTGTCGGATGCCTGAAAATCAACAACTGCGGCAACTGCTGAACAGCTGTGAGCCCCAGAACACCGGTCCCAGGTGGCGTGAACACTTGGACTCAAAGGAGCTCTTCACTCCACCACAGAAAGGTCAGATTTCGCCGGGGATAGGGTGAGGTCTCTAGTCCTGGTGGGAGAGAGAAACGCGCACGCACTGCGGGAGCTGGAGGAACGGGGAGATCTGTGCCTGGATAAGTCCATGGCTGATGGGGCCAGTGTGATCCGTGATTGTAGAAAGGGGTCCTCAGAGCTCCTAACAGGGGGGATCTCTAAAGAGCAACCCGTTTTGATCTGACGTGGAGGGATAGCCTGGGAGTTTCAGGGGTGTGCAGTCGGCTTGAACTTGCCCGCCAGCCTCCACAAACCGGTTTTGAGTGCCACATAGAAAAAAAG
The DNA here is from genome assembly GCA_025583905.1 of Ia io. Lineage (NCBI taxonomy): Eukaryota > Metazoa > Chordata > Mammalia > Chiroptera > Vespertilionidae > Ia > Ia io. The sequence continues at coordinate 133,813,014 of JAJQQW010000001.1, forward strand.
CTAGAGAGGCCTTAGAGACCTGGAAGTCAACCCAGAAACACTGCCACCCAGAGGCTGAATCACAAATTGACCCTAGTGTAATAAAAAATAAAGGAATACCAGAAATTAAGACACCGCCTGCTTAAAAATCAGGATTGGATTACAAAACTGAGGAGCAGTGAAACGCAGGGAACTGCAATACTGTCCGGACTGAGAAACAGGCGTGCCAAACAGAACATTAGAGGAAGTGAATGACCTTCACTACTGCACATTTTTTTTATTTTTTTATTTTTTAATTTTTATTTTTTTGATTTTCATTATTTGCATCATTTACATAAGAAACTATTTTTTTATTTTTTCCTCACTTGATCTTACCTTTTTAATTATTACACTTTTATTTGCAATCAGCATTATTACTACTACTATTTTACCTTTTTTATTTTATTTATTCTTGGTTTTTTTAATTTTTTTTTTAAATGTCATTTTATTTTCTCTTTATTTTATTTCTGGATTAGTGCTCTACAGTCTATTTTCATCTTTCCTTCACCATCGTTTTATTCTATCTCAACTGTACCTTTATGCCATCACTCTCTTCCTAACCTTTCCCCTTTTTGGTATCCTGTTTATCTTAACCCTTTCCTGCTCTAGATTTTCCCTAATCTTTCTGTTTACCCCCTGCTAAAATTTCACCCTACTTATATATCTAATTTCCAATCCCCTGATCCAAGTCCATACACACCTCTCTCTTCGCTGTCATAACTATAAAAAAAATTGTTTTTCTCTCTATCCTTTTGTTGTTGTTTGCTTGAATGTTGATTATATCGAATTTTTATGCTTTTTTGTGAGATTGTTTTGCTTATTCTTTTTTTGTTTGTTTTTTGTTTGCTGTGTTTTTGTTTGTTTTTTACCTCTGTTTTCCCTTGCCTCGCTTGATATTAGTTGGTGTTGTAGGCTGTATTAATCTCCAGGTACTTGTTGCTGGCATTTGTTGTGATTAGTGGTTGTTTGGAGTTTTCTCCCCATATATATAGTTTGATCCTCTTTTCTCTCTTAGTCTCATTCTAGTCTCTCTTAATTTTTTTCTCATTTTCCCAATTCCATTTTGACACTCCTTTTTCTTTCTTTTTACTCTTCTTTCTCTCCTATTCCCTAATTTGCCTTTCTCTGTTGGTCACCTTTATTGGAGGTTATTAATATCGTGAATACATTGCTGTTCAGTGCCTTGTGTATTGTACCTGATTGTGTTGTATTTTGTGCCTTTAAGTCAACACAGGAGAGAGAGGACTACATAACCAGACATCTGGAGAAGAGAGACCATGGGGAGACAAAGAAACAGCCCGCATATGAAAGAAAAGCAGGCATCACCAGAAAAGGAAGTAAACGAATTAGAGGCAAGCAACCTATCAGAGAAAGAATTCAGAGAAATGGTCATAAGGTGGCTGAAAAGAATGGAAGACAAATTCGACAATATGAGTAAGAACCAAGAGGAAATGTAGAAGAACCAAGAAGAAATGAAAAATGACATCGCTGCTGTAAAGAACTCAATAGAAAGCATCAAGAGTAGACTAGAAGAAGCAGAGGACCACATCAGTGAGCTAGAAGACAAGATGGAAAAAAATACCCAAGTAGAGCAGCTTCTAGAAAAAAAAATTAAAAAGCAGAAGGAGAGCCTAAGGCAGTGATGGGCAACCTCTTGAGCTTGGTGTGTCGAACTTTGCCAAAAAACTGAGCATAACTCGGGTAGTGTGTCACTCTGAGGAAAAAACTAACTCCAAGACTCTAGCCGCAAATGTTTCATCCTCAGGAGCAGCAAATGTTTCATCCTCGGCATGCGGCCACGTGTCATCAGAAATGGCTATGCGTGTCAGTGCTGGCACGCGTGTCATAGGTTAGCCATCACTGGCCTAAGGGAACTTTGGGACAACACAAAACAAAACAACATCTGCATAATAGGGGTTCCAGAAGGGAAGGAAACTGAGCAAGGAATAGAAAACCTGTTTGAAGAAATAGTGACAGAAAACGTTCCTGATATAGGGAAGAAAACACACACAAATCCAAGAAGCTCACAGAATCCCAAACAAAATGAACCCCAAAAGACCGATGCCAAGGCACATTACAATTAAATTGGCAAACACCAACGACAAAGTAAGAATCTTAAAAGCGGCCAAAGAGAGATAGAAAGTTACATGCAAAGGAACCCCCATCAGACTAGCAACTGATTTCTCAACAGAAACTCATCAGGCCAGAAGGGAATGGAATGAAATATACAAAGTCATGCAAAGGAAGGGTCTCAATCCAAGAATACTGTACCCAGCCGAAACCAGTTTGGCTCAGTGGATAGTGCGTCAGCCTGCGGACTCAAGGGTCCCAGGTTCGATTCCGGTCAAGGGCATGTACCTTGGTTGTGGGCACATCCCCAGTAGAGGGTGTGCAAGAGGCAGCTGATCGATGTTTCTAACTCTCTATCCCTCTCTCTTCCTCTCTGTAAAAAATCAATAAAATATATTTTTTTAAAAAGTATCTAAAAAAAAAAAAAGAAGAAGAAGAATACTGTACCCAGCAAGGCTATCAATCAAAATTGAAGGTGAAATCAGGAGCTTCACAGACAAAAAAAGGACTAAGGGAATTTATCACCACCAAACCAGCAATGCAAGAAATGCTAAAGGGTCTGCGGTAAAAAATTTAAAAAAATAGGAAGCGAAGAAGGAACACAAGAGTATAGAATAAAAATGGCGACAAATAAGTACCTATCAATAATAACTTTAAATGTAAATGGATTAAATGCCTCAATCAAAACACATAGGGTAACAGATTGGATAAGAAAACAAGACCCATATATCTGCTGTCTACAAGAAACCCATCTCAGAAAAAAAGATGCACACAGACTGAGGATGAAGAGATGGAAAGGTTTTCCAGGCGAATGGAAATGAAAAATAACTGGGGTAGCAATACTTATATCTGAAAAATTACATCTCAAAGTGAAGGACATAACAAGATATAAGGAAGGCCACTTCATAATACTAAAGGGAGCAATCCAATAAGAAGAAATAACTCTAGTAAACATATACGCACCCAATACAGGAGCACCCAAATACATTAAAAAAAAACTCCTGGAGGATATCAAGGGAGAGATTAACAGCAATACAATCATAGTAGGAGACTTTAATACCCCACTATCACCATTGGACAAATCCTCTAAACAAAAAATCAGCAAAGAAACATCAATCCTAAATGACTCACTAGACCAGATGGAATTAATTGACATCTTCAGAACATTTCACCCCAAAGCCACAGCATATACATTCTTCTCAAGTGCACATGGGTCATTTTCAAAGATAGACCATATGTTGGGACATAGGCAAAGTCTCTTCAAATTCAAGAAGATAGAACTCATATCAATCATCTTCTCAGATCACAATGGCATAAAAACTGGAAATCAACTACAATAAAAACAATCCAAAGAAGTCAAACACATGGAGACTAAACAGCATGCTATTAAACAATGACTGGGTTACCAGAGAGATCAAGGAAGAAATAAAAAACATCATGGCAACAAATGACAATGAAAACACAACAATCCAAAATCTATGGGACACAGAGAAAGCAGTCTTGAGAGGGAAGTTCATAGCTCTACAAGCCTACTGCAAAAAACAAGAAACAATGGTAATAAATTACCTAACCCTACAACTCAAAGAGTTAGAAAGAAAGCAACAAGAAAAGCCCAGTGTAAGCAGAAGGAAGGAAATAATAAAGACCAGAGTGGAGATCGACGACATAGAGACCAAAGAAACAATACAAAAGATCAACAAAACCAAGAGCTGGTTCTTCGAAAGGATAAACAAGATTGATGAACCTCTAGACAGGCTCACCAAGAAGCAAAGAGAGGACCCAAATAAACAAAATAAAAAATGAAAGAGGTGAAATAACAACAGACCCTGCTGAGATACAAAGGATTGTTACAAAATACTACGAACAACTCTATTCCAACAAACTGGACAACCTGGAGGAAATGGATATATTCCTAGAAAAATATAACCTTTCCAAATTCAATCAGGAAGAATCTAAAAAGCTCAATAGGCCAGTAACTACGGAAGAAATTGAAGCAGTCGTCAAAAAGCTTCTGGCAAACATAAGCCTGGGGCAAGACAGCTTCACAGGAGAGTTTTAGCAAACATTCAAGGAAGAATTAAAACCTATCCTCCTCAGACTATTCCAGAAAATTCAAGAGGAAGGAACACTTCCAAGATCCTTCTATGAAGCCAGCATCACCCTAATACCAAAACCAGATAAAGACAACACAATGAAACAGAATTACAGGCCAATATCCCTCATGAACATAGATGCCAAAATCCTCAACAAAATTCTAGCAAATCGGCTCCAGCAGTGCATCAGAAAGATCATACACCATGACCAAGTAGGATTTATCCCAGGGGTGCAAGGGTGGTACAATATCCGCAAATCAATTAACGTGATACATCACATAAACAAACTGAGAGATAAAAATCACATAGTCCAGTGATAGCGAACCTATGACACGCGTGTCAGCACTGACACGCGTAGCCATTTCTGATGACACGCGGCCGCATGGTGAGGATGAAACATTTGCTGCTCCTGAGGATGAAACACTTGCGACTAGAGTCGTGGAGTTAGTTTTTTCCTCAAAGTGACACACTACCCAAGTTATGCTCAGTTTTTTGGCGAAGTTTGACACACCAAGCTCAAAAGGTTGCCCATCACTGACATAGTCATATCAATTGATGCAGAAAAAGCATTTGACAAAATCCAACACCCTTTCTTGATAAAAACTCTCAACAAAGTGGGAATAGAAGGATCATACCTCAACATAATAAAAGCTATATATGATAAATCCACAGCAAACATCATACTCAATGGGCAAAAACTAAAATCATTTCCCCGAAGAACAGGAACAAGACAGGGATGCCCACTCTCACAACTCCTGTTTGACATAGTACTGGAAGTATTAGCCATTGCAATTAGACAAGAAGAAGAAATAAAAGACATCCAAATTGGAAAAGAGGAAGTAAAGCTGTCCTTATTTGCAGATGACATGATATTGTACATAAAAAACCCGAAAGACTCCATCAAAAAACTAATAGACTTAATAAATTAATTCAGCAATGTAGCAGGATACAAAATTAATGCCAAGAAATCTATGGCCTTTCTATACACCAATAGTGAACTTACAGAAAGAGAGACTAAAAAAGCAATCCCATTTACCATCACACCAAAAAAATTAAGATACCTAGGAATAACTTAACTAAGGAGATAAAAGACCTATACACAGAAAACTACAGGACACTGAAAAAAGAGATAGAGGAAGATGTAAACAGATGGAAGAACATACCATGTTCATGGATTGGTGGAATCAACATCATTAAAATGTCCATACTACCCAAAGCAATCTATAGATTCAATACACTCCCCATTAAAATACCAGCGGCATATTTCACAGACCTTGAAAGAACTCTCCAAAAATTCATCTGGAATAAAAAAAGACCCTGAATAGCCACAGAAATCCTGAGAAATAAGAATAAAGTAGGAGGGATCTCAATACCAGATTTGAAGCTGTATTACAAAGCCACTATTCTCAAAACAGCATGGTACTGGCACAAGAACAGACATATAGATCAACTAGAGGCCCAGTGCACAAAATTCGTTCACAGGGGTCCCTCAGCCCAACCTGCACCCTCTACAATCCAGGAGCTCTCAGGGGATGTCCTACTGATGGCTTAGGCCCACTCCTAAGGTTCTCTGCTTAGGTTCTCTGCTCTCTGCGGGCCTGGAGGTTTTGATGCAGCCATGGAGATGAAGCCCCAGTGCCCTGCTTTCCGCTCTCTGCCTGCCTCCGCCATGCACCATGCGAAGAAAGCCCCAATGCCCTGCAGTGTGCTCTGTCTGCCAGGCCTGGGGGCTTCGAGGATACCGACACACTAAGGAAGCCCCCATGCCCTGTTGTCCTGGCTCTGTCTGTGGGGCCTGGGGGTGTTCCCGCTGCCACTTGCTAAGGAAGCCCCCATGCCCTGCTATCTGGGCTCTGTTTGCTGGGCCTGGGGCTTCCCCGCTGCCACGGAAGCCTCCATGCCTGCTGTCGGGCTCTGTCTGCCAGGCCTGGGGCTTCCCCCGCCATCACCCTGTAAACGAAGGCTCCATGCCCTGCTGTCCGGGCTCTGTTTGTAGGGCCTGGGGCTTCCCAGCTGCCGTGCTAAGGAAGCCTCAATGCCCTGCTGTCTGGGCTCTGTCTGCCAGGCCTGGGGCTTCCCCCGTCATCACCCTGAAAACAAGCCTCCATGCCCTGCTGTCCGGGCTCTGTTTGTAGGGCCTGGGGCTTCCCCACTGCTGCAGAAGCCTCCATGCCCTGCTGTCCGGGCTCTGTTTGCGGGGCCTGGGGCTTCCCCACTGCCTCGGAAGCCTCCATGCCCTGCTGTCTGGGCTCTGTTTGCGGGGACTGGGGCTTCCCCGCTGCCTCAGAAGCCTCCATGCCCTGCTGTCCAGGCTGTTTGTAGGGCCTGAGGCTTCCACGCTGCCGCGCTAAGGAAGCCTCAATGCCCTGCTGTCTGGGCTCTGTCTGCCAGGCCTGGGGCTTCCCCCGTCATCACCCTGCAAACAAGCCTCCATGCCCTGCTGTCTGGGCTCTGTTTGTAGGGCCTGGGGCTTCCCCACTGCCTCAGAAGCCTCCATGCGCTGCTGTCCAGGCTCTGTTTGCGGGGCCTGGGGCTTCCACACTGCCTCGGAAGCCTCCATGCCCTGCTATCCGGGCTCTGTTTGTAGGGCCTGGGGCTTCCATGCTGCCTCAGAAGCCTCCATGCCCTGCTGTCCGGGCTCTGTTTGCAGGGCCTGGGGCTTTCCTGCTGCCGCGCTAAGGAAGCCTCCATGCCCTGCTGTCCGGGCTCTGTTTGCCGGGCCTGGGGCTTCCACACTGCCTCAGAAGCCTCCATGCCCTGCTGTCCAGGCTCTGTTTGCAGGGCCTGGGGCTTCCCTGCTGCCGCGCTAAGGAAGCCTCCATGCCCTGCTGTCCAGGCTTTGTTTGCCAGGCCTGGGGCTTTCCTGCTGCCGCGCTAAGAAAGCCTCCATGCCCTGCTGTCTGGGCTCTGTTTGCAGGGCCTGGGGCTTCCCCACTGCTGCAGAAGCCTCCATGCACTGCTGTCCAGGCTGTGTTTGCCGGGCCTGGGGCTTCCCTGCTGCCGCTCTAAGGAAGCCTCCATACCCTGCTGTCCAGGCTCTGACTGCTGTGTCTGGGGGCAGATCAAAAACCCCTCCGAAGGCGGATCCAGCCTCACTGCTCCTGCGGACAGGCGGGACACTCCAGCAGTGGAGCTGAGGGGACTGGGCGCTGCCATCTTGTGGCTATGGGGGCCGCCATTTTGTTGTGGAGGGATGGTTAATTTTCATATTACTCTATTATTAGATAGGATGGAATAAAATAGAGAATCCAGATGTCAACCCAAACCACTATGCTCAATTAATATTTTACAAAGGAGGCATGAATATACAATGGAGTCAAGACAGTCTCTTCAATAAATGGTGTTGGGAAAATTGGACAGATACATGCAAAAAAATGAAACTAGATCACCAACTTACACCATACACAAAAATAAACTCAAAATGGATACAGGAGTTAAACATAAGATGGGAAACCATAAAAATACTAGAGGAATCCACAGGCAGCAAAATCTCAGACATATGCTGAAAGAACTTCTTCACTGATACTGCCCCTAGGGCAATGGAAGCTAAAGAGAAAATAAACAAATGGGACTACATCAAAATAAAAAGCTTTTTTACAAGAAACTATCAACAAAACAACAAGAAATCCCACTGTATGGGAGAACATATTTGCAAATGTTATCACTGATAAAGGTTTAATCTCCAACATCTACAGGCAGCTTATACAACTTAATAAAAGGAAGATAAATGATCCAATAAAAAAAATGGGCAACGGACCTAAATAGAATCTTTTCAAAAGAAGACAGAAGGAAGGCCAAGAGACACATGAAAACATGCTCAAAGTCACTAATTGTCTGAGAGATGCAAATCAAAATGACAATTCGGTACCATCTCACACAGGCCAGAATAGCTATCATCAACAAATCAACAAACAACAAGTGTTGGCGAGGATGCAGAGAAAAAGGAACACTCGTGCACTGCTGGTGGGAATGTAGACTGGTGCAGCCACTGTGGAGAACAGTATGGAGTTTCCTCAAAAAACTGAAAATGGAACTCCCATTTGACCCAGTAATCCCACTCCTGGGAATATATCCTAAGAAACTGGAAACACCAATAAGAAAGGACATATGCACCCCTATGTTCACAGCAGCACAATTTACAATAGCTAAGATTTGGAAACAGCCTAGGTGCCCATCAGCAGATGACTGGATCAGAAAACTATGGTACATCTACACAATGGAATACTATGCTGCCATAAAAAAGAAGGAATTCTTACCATTTGCAGAAACCTGGATGGAATTGGAGAACATTATGCTAAGTGAAATAAGCCAGTCAATGAAAGAAAAATACTACATGATCTCACTCATTTATGGATAATAAAGAAAATTACAAACTGTTGAACAAAAAGATAGAGCCAAAACCGGTTTGGCTCAGTGGATGGAGCGTCGGCCTGCGGACTCAATGGTCCCAGGTTCGATTCCGGTCAAGGGCATGTACCTTGGTTGTGGGCACATCCCCAGTAGGAGGTGTGCAGGAGGCTGCTGATTGATGTTTCTCTCTCATCGATGTTTCTAACTCTCTATCCCTCTCTCTTCCTCTCTGTAAAAAATCAATAAAATATTTTTTTAAAAAGATAGATACAGAGACAGTAAAGCACCAAGCAGAATGTCAAATTACAGCGGGAAGGTTAGGGAGAGGTGAGGGAGATAAGAGATCAACCGAAGGACTTGTATGCATGCATATAAGCATAACCAATGGACACAAAACTCTGGGGGGTGAGGGCATGTATGGGAGTGGGGTGGGGGCAATGGTAAGATATGTACACATATAATACCTTAATTTTAAAAAATGAAAAAAAGCAGCAAGAGAAAAACAGTTAATTACCTACAAGGGAGCACCCATACAATTGTCAGCTGATTTCTCAACAGAAACTATGCAGGCCAGACAGGAGTGGCAAGAAATATTCAAAGTGATGAATAGCAAGTACCTACAACCAAGATTACTCTACCCATCAAAGCTATCATTCACAATTCAAGGTCAGATAAAGAGCTTCACAGATAAGAAAAAGCTGAAGGAGTTCATCACCACCACACCAGTATTCTTTAAGAAGAGGAAGAAGAAGAAAAAAGTAAAGATAAAAATTATGAACAACAAATACATATCTATCAACAAGTGAATCTAAAAGTCAAGTGAATTAAAAATCTGAGGAACAGAATAAACTGGTGAATATAATAGAATCAGGGGCATAGAATGGGAGTGGATTGATAATTCTCAGGAGGTAAGGGGTGTGGGGGGTACGGGAAGAGACTGGACAAAAATCGTACACCTATGGATGAGAACAGTGGGGGGGGGAGTAAGGGCAGAGGGTGGGGTGGGAACTGGGTGGAGGGGAGCTATGGGGGGGGAAGGAGAAACAATTGCAATAACCTGAACAATAAAGATTTACTAAATTTAAAAAACATATTTGACAAAGGAGGCATGAACATACAATGGAGTCAAGACAGTCTCTTCAACAAATGGTGTTGGGAAAATTGGACAGATACATGAAAAAAAATGAAACTAGATCACCAACTTACACCATACACAAAATAAACTCAAAATGGATAAAGGACTTAAACATAAGACGGAAAACCATAAAAATACTAGAGGAATCCACAGGCAGCAAAATCTCAGACATATGCCGAAGGAACTTCTTCACTGATACTGCCCCTAGGGCAATGGAAGCTAAAGAGAAAATAAACACATGGGACTACATCAAAATAAAAAGCTTTTGCACAGCAAAGGAAACCATCAATACAACAACAAGAAAGCCCACTGCATGGGAGAACATATTTGCCAATGACAACGATAAGGGTTTAATCTCCAACATTTACAAAAACTCGTACAACTTAACAAAAAGAAGATAAACAACCCAATCAAAAAATGGGCAACTGATCTAAACAGAGACTTTTCCAAAGAAGACAGAAGGAAGGCCAAGAGACATATGAAAACCTGCTCAAAGTCACTAATCATCAGAGAGAGGCAAATCAAAACAACAATGCGGTACCATCTCACACCTGTCAGAATGGCTATCATCGCCGAAACTGGTTTGGCTCAGTGGATAGAGCGTCGATCTGCAGACTGAAAGGTCCCAGGTTCGATTCCGGTCAAGGGCATGTACATTGGTTGTGGGCACATCCCCGGTAGGGGGTGTGCAGGAGGCAGCTGGTCGATGTTTCTCTCTCATTGATGTTTCTAGCTCTCTATCCCTCTCCCTTCCTCTCTGTAAAAAATTCAATAAAATATATTTTTTAAAAAAAGAAAAAAAAGAATGGCTATCATCAACAAATCAACAAACGACAAGTGTTGGCGAGGATGCAGAGAAAAAGGAACTCTTTTGCACTGCTGATGGGAATGCAGACTGGTGCAGCCACTGTGGAGAACAGTATGGAGTTTTCTCAAAAAACTATAAATGGAACTCCCATTTGACCCTGTGATCCCACTTCTAGGAATATATCCCAAGAAACTAGAAACACCAATCAGAAAGGATATATGCGCCCCTATGTTCATAGCAGCACAATTCACCATAGCTAAGGTTTGGAAACAGCCTAAAAGCCCATCAGCAGATGAGTGGATTAAAAAACTCTGGTACATCTACACAATGGAATACTACGCTGCGGTAAAAAAGGAGTTCCTACCATTTGCAACAACATGGATGAAGATGGACAGCATTATGCTAAGTGAAATAAGCCAGGCAGAGAAAGATAAATATCACATGATCTCACTCATTTCTGGAATATAATGAATGGCATAAACTGATGAACAAGAACAGATCCAGAGACTGAGAAACATCGATCAGAACGTCAAACCTCAGGGAAGGTGGGGGCTGGTGGGAGTAAAGGGTTGAGATCAGCCAAGGGATTTGTGTGCATGCATATGAGCCTAACCAATGGACACAGACAACAGGGGGATGGGGCATTAGTGTGGGGGGTAGGGGGTAATGTGGGAATAGACACATATGTAAAAATAAATTAAAAAGTAGAAAAAAAACCAAACAAACAAAAAAGAAACATGAGTCGGTTGCCTTCCAAAGGACCTGACTGGGAGTAAAACCCGCCACCTAGGATATGCCCACACAGAGAATTGAACCCGCAAACTTTTTTTTTTCTTTTTATTATTTCTTTATTGATTAAGGTGTCACATATTTGGTCTCATCCCCCCATTCCCATTCCCCACCCCTCCCCACAGATGCCCCCACCCCCTGTTGTCCTTAACCATTGTTTAGGCTCGTATGCATGCACACAAGTCCTTTGGTTGATCTCTCCCCCCTACCCCCACCTTCCCCCACCCTCCCTCTGAGGCCCGACAGTCCGATCGATGCCTCCTTGTTTCTGGGTCTGTTCGTGTTCATCGGTCTATGTTGTTCATCATTTCCCCTAGATGAGTGAGATCATGTGTTACTAGAAATATACTTATAAGAACAGAATGTGAGACAAGCAATAATAGTTATGCTGACAGGCAAATGAATCAGTCTGTAGTAAATTTCTTTCTGGACCAACAGTTTTTTTGAGACCCAATTTCAATGTCCACCAGTTCTTTATGTGTACATGTCGGCACTGACTTTTCAGCTCTGGATGGTGGACAAATGGTGGTAATGCAGGTCCGACTCCTTCTGGTTTGGTCTCGCCCAGACCCAGGGGCGCGGCTTCACCCAGACTCAGGGATGCGCAGCCTCACCCGGACCTGGGACCCAGCATCACCCGGGCCCCGGGGTGCGTGCCTCTCCCGGACCCAGGGGCGTGCGGCCTCACCCGGACCCAGGGGTGCATGGCCTCACCTGGACCCAGGGGCGCATGGCCTCACCCGGACCAGGGACCCAGCCTCACCTGGATCCAGGGGCACATGGCCTCACCCGGACCCGAGATCCAGCTTCACCCGGACCCAGGGACGCGGCCTCACCCGGACAAGGGACCCAGCCTCACCCGGATCCAGGGGTGCATGGCCTCACCCGGACCCGAGATCCAGCTTCACCCGGACCCAGGGGCGTGTGGCCTCTCCCGGACGCAGGGGCGCAGCGTCACCTGGACCCGGGACCCAGCCTCACCTGGATCCAGGGGCACACAGCCTCACCCGGACCCGGGATCCAGCTTCACCCCGATCCAGGGGCGCGTGGCCTCACCTGGACCCAGGGATGCGTGGCCTCTCCCAGACCCAGGGGCACGGCCTCACCCGGACCCTGGACCCAGCCTCACCCTGATCCAGGGGCGCACGGTCTCACCCGGACCCGGGATCCAGCTTCACCCGGATCCAGGGGCACATGGCCTCACCCGGACCCAGGGGCGTGTGGCCTCTCCCGGACTCAGGGGCGCGGCCTCACCCAGACCCGGGACTCAGCCTCACCCGATCCAAGGGCACACTGCCTCACCCAGACCTGGGATTCAGCTACACCCAGACCCAGGGGCGCGTGGCCTCTCCCGGACCCAGGGGCGCGGACTCACCCGGACCCAGGACCCAGCCACCTGGACCCAGGGGCACGTGGCCTCACCCGGACCCAGGGGCGCGTGGCCTCTCCCAGACCCAGGGGTGCAGCCTCACCCAGACCCGGGATGAACCCACAATATTTTGATGTACAGGAAGACCCTCCAAACACCTGAGCCACCCATCCAGGGTCATGTTATTGATTATTGTTATTCCATTAGGCTTAGGAAAGTCTTTACTTGGTAGACTTAGGAAAGTCTTACCGTACCTTAAAACCAAAGTTCATCTAAATTTTCTTCTGGTATTTACACTTTGATTTTGTTGTGTGTATGATACATAAACACCTACTCATTATAACAATTCCTACATCATACAAGTAAGTAACATAAATGGAAATGCATTCCTTCCTACACTTAACCGCCCCTCTGTCTCAGTGAGATATGTAACAATAGCCTATGACCTCAGTGCTCACCTGGCCCATCTATTTCATTCATTAAACAGTCACTTGCACCTCACAGTGTCCCTCAAAGGATTCATCCCCTGAGTCTTGATTGCATCAGCAGGGAGCTGTGTCCAGGTGCAAACTCCCCTGCACTCCCAGGCCCCCCTGTGCACAGGCTGTGTGGAGGCAAGAGAAGCGGGACATGCAGGGAGCTGGAGGGAAGCACGGGCACTGGGTACAGAGGTGTCCACTCCAGCAGGGTGACATCAGGGGGCATGAGGGCACAGGGGCCAAGAGTCTCAGCAGGAAGAGGCAGCCTGCAGGTGATGGTGAGCAGGAAGACTCCAGAGATAAGTAGACAGCACAGGAAGGAGCTCATTAGCCGGTCAAAGCAGAGCCCTTCATGTGTCACCTGTCCAGCCTGCTTCTCCCTCCTTGGCCCCATGTCAGCCCGACCCAGTTATGCCAGTCCCTTGGGTCCTCCTTGTGACCACACGTGTTCACCCTCCACATCCAGTCCTTCCTGGACTCTGTGGCTTTGACCTGCTGACAACTACTTCCTGTGTTTTCTCTGAAATCCCTTCACCCACCTGCCCGGCTTGCTGTGTTCCTCTCTGGGATTCTGGGATCCTTTCTCCCCAAGGAAGTCAGCTCCCTGGGAAAAGGCTTTCTGCAGGCTTCCTCCCTGCTGTGTTATTCCCAGTTCCCGGGACAGTGTGGGGTGCAGAGCCCCCAGAACAAATACTTCCCCATGGAAGCAGCTGGGTGTGGGGAGGCCTCCCCTGTACCCTCCGTCCCTTCCCACTCTTCCATCCTCCAAAGACAAGCAGAGGTGGAGCGGGAGCCAGCTTGGGAAATGGCATGTCTATGGTTACCTTTGCAGAAGCTTTATAGCAGAATAAGAGTGTCCCCACTGCTCCTGCCCTCCCACTAAGCCCCTCCCCTCCACCTGGTCTCGGGGTGTGGGGAAAGTCACTTCAGAATCCCCGCAGCTGTCCTGGGATGAGATGTGACACAGACCTGGGTCCAGTAAAGCTGCTCCATGGAAGCCTTGACATGTGGGAAGTGCATCAGCCTTAAGCTCACAGGTGCGCGCCCATTCCCTGATCCCTTTCCCGGCTGGAGCCCCCCCTCACATCCCTGCAGTTGTGCCAGCCAGGTGAGCAGTACCAATCCCTGGGACAGAACACCACATGTACTCACTCCCACGGTTGTGGGCAGAGCAGCAGCGTGGGCACAGAAACACGTGTCCAGGCATTGCCCTAGCCCTGCCCACCTCTCCCTGTACCTTTCCGGGGGAATAGACCCCATTCCCAGACACAGAAGTTAACTCACCTTAGCAGATCAGCAGACACAGGGTCTCCTCCCACTTGAGGGCCCATGCTCCTCTGACAACTCCAGCCTTCCTCCCCACCCCAATCACACCCTCACACCCAACACGCCCAGAGTGGCAAACTTTCCTTCTAAATGATGGTGAGCCCCATGAGGGCTGAGCCAACAGAGGGCACAGGTGCTGCGAGTTGTCCCAGGGCTGGTGTTCCCACTCTTGCCGCCCTTATGTCCAATGATCCCTTCTGAGCGCCTGGACCCAGCCCGCCCGAGAGGTCGGAGACGGGGCAGTGTGCGTGCCAGCAGAGGCAGTGGGGCTGGCAGCTCCCCTCCCCCAGGATGGCGGCAGCACTAAGTGACAGTGCCCGGGGTGAGCAATGGGGCTGCAGGACCAAGGCCCATCCATCCCGGGTCCTCCAGGGTCTGAGCTGGGGGTACACGCGGGCAGGGCGGGCAGGGCCCAGGCAAGACTCCCGGGGACTGGCCCAGCGGGGCCTGACCCCCTGAGACCAATCACAGGGTCCCGCAGCAGCAAGCTGCGCCCCCTAGAGGGTAGCTGGGCTGGCACCCGCACAGGCTCCGAGACTCATCCTCCAGCATGTTGCTGGGCAGACTTGGCGGGAAGCAGGAACGTGACCAGGCCACTCATTGGCCGGGTTTCTGGCAAATGGCACAGGCCTGTGTGCGCATGCGCTTTGGGGAGCTCAAGTGGGGGCACCCGCTAGGGGGCGGGGCTTCCTAACGACCCCTCCTCCCCCGAGCAGTGAGCGGCTCTCAGGAGAAGGAGAGGCTGAGGGGACATGGCGGCTGAGGAACCAGCTGCGAGCGGTGTGGCCGAAGATGGGGAAGGCCAGGCCAGTCGGGGAGACTCTGCCAGTCAAGATCGCCCTGGCGGCCACGAGGGCCCCGGCAGAGGCGGCGGAAGCGGCGGAGGGGAAGCCGGTGCTTTTGTCATGGGAGTGGTACAGGTCGCCCCGGCACTCGATGCTCATGTACCAGGAGCAGATGCCGAGCCAGCGCCCTTAGCCAGAATTCCAAGACCAGTACCGCTCCAGTTGTATCCTATCTGAGGAGTGCCCGGGGGGCAGGGGGTCGGACCTAGCCTGGACACTGGGACAGGGAGGAGGGGTCAGCCTGGGGAGGGGGTGAAGCTGAGGGGAGGGGCCGGCCCGGGTGGCTGAGGGGATGGGTAATGGCGGGCAGTGGAGATGGCGGGGGGAGGCGGCCTGAGGGACGAGGAAGGAGGGGGCATACGTGAGGGGACTAAGACGGGTGAGGGTGGCCTGAGAGGAAGCAGCAAAGTCTGAATGGAATGGAGCCTTAACTGAATCTCCTCTAGCTCCCTTCTGGTGCCCTTCAGATCATCCCTGGAGGCAGACATCGCCTGCCATATACTGGCCCCCCGTGCCCAAACTCACCGTGCAGCAGTTCACCAGGAGGTCACTGTGTCCGGCACTCTTCTTGCTATGTGAGTTCTAAAGAGGGTCATGGTGGGGGACTGGAGGTGGGGCGGGCAGGTGGCAAGGGTGGGACCCTGGAGGGTCATTATAATATTGAATTGGAGATCCCCCAAAAGTCAGATCCAGCCCTGGCTGGGGAAGCCTAGTGGTTAGAGCGTGGGCGGCACATGGAAGGGTGGAAGGTTCAAGGCCCTGTTAAGGACACCTACCTGGTTTTCATGTTCGTTACCTGCACCCGAGTCAGTTCATGGCCAGTGTGTGAGGGAAGCAACTGATCCATGTGTTTCTCCTCTCACATTTATGTTTCTCTCTCTCTCTCTCTCCCTCTCTCTCTCTCTCTCTCTCTCTCTCTCTCTCTCTCTCCCCCCCCCCTCCCTCCCACCTCTCTTTCACTCTCTCTAAAAAAATAATAAATAAAAAGTCAGTTCTAGGGAGGTACTCATGGTGAACTGGGCCTGTCGCCACCTGAGGGGACACACACAGCTTGGTGCAAAGTTATCGTGTTTTATTTCATTTTCTTTTTCCCTCCTTTAGCCGCCTGACTGCTGAGGACATGGACCAACTGCGACTTTCCATCTCCTCTTGTCTCCATGAGCTTTTCCTGCTGATTCAAGCCATGTGGCACATTTTGCCCCCATATTTGTTTTTCTTAACCCCAAGACAGTAAATGGGGGCTAAGACTTAGAGTCCCTATCGGTGCGTGCTTCCCTGAGGCATGGAACCCTACAGAAGCTGCCATAGCATCATGGGGGCCTAATTGTTTACTTGTACTAGCCCGTTGGTACTCTCATTTCTATTGTTTCCCCGTAGCTACAGGAGGGGGTTCTAATTGTTTGTCACAGCAGAAAATAAAGTGAACTGTTACTCTTCTCTGAGTGAGTTTTGTAACTGGAGCCTCTTATGTTTATTTAAATTTGTCCCTGGTTTGGAACTGAGGTGTGCAATTTGGTTACGCTAGTCAATTGAGGGCAATTTAGGAAATGGAAGAAGATGAAAATGGATTGTGTGATGCCATTCAGCATAAACAGCTGTCAGTATTTTGGAACAATTTCTTGGAGTTATAGTTGCATTTATATATTAGATGCACAAAAATAACATGCAATGTATAAGTTGTGCAAGTTCAGGATTAAATTTTTCTGCACTACTTATATTTAACACCAGTGGCACAGTGCATGAAATTTGTGCACATTAAAAGGGAATTAATTAGAGGAAATATTTTAATAATGCTATTTGCCCTTTCTCTATAATAAAAGTGTCAGAGATGAAAGAAAATTAGCAAAGTGTATATGAAAATATCCCTTCTGTCAGAGTCTGGGGCGTATCACGGGACCCAGAGTCCAGGCCCCACCCACCTGCATGCACCTCGAAATCGCACGAGACCCAGATCTAGCCGGCCACACCTCCATCAAGCCACACAGTGCGAGGGGTGGAGCCTCAGGTCCCCTGGCTCAGCACTGGGTGGGGGCCACAGCATCAGGTCCCTATCATGACCCACCGGGTTGGGGTGCATCCTTAGGTCCCCCTTCAAGACCTGCCGGCTGGGGGGTTCAGTCTTAGGTCCCCCATCACATCCCGCCGGGTGGGGGAGCACAGCATCAGGTCCCCCAGCAAGCCCCACCAGGTGGGGGGTGCATCCTCAGGTCCCCCGTCAAGACCTGCTGGTCGGGCGCTACAGCCTCACATTTCCCGTCAAGGCCTACCATGTGGGGGGGTGCAGTCTCAGATCCATCCATCAAGCCCTACTACGTGGGGGGCTCAGCTTCAGCTCCCCAGTCAAGACCCGCCGGGCAGGGGGTAGAGTCTCAGGTCCCCTGTGAAGCCCTGCCGGGTGGGAAGCACAGCCTCAGGTCCCCAAGAGCAGGCTCAGGTCCCCCGGCCTGTTCTCAATTCTTCTACCCCAGTGCCTTGGCACAAGGGCACCAGGGCGCAAGGGCATGGCGACCATTTGCATATTAGCTCTTCATTATACAGGATATGTTCTCTCCCACTTTCTAAGAAAAACTTTAAATACATGTCACTGGATTCATAAAAGAAGTACAATAATATAATTGCTGCCAAGACCGGTTTGGCTCAGTGGAGACAGCGTCGGCCTGCAGACTGAAAGGTCCCAGGTTCGATTCCGGTCAAGGGCATGTACCTGGGTTGCGGGCACGTCCCCGGTGGGAGGTGTGCAGGAGGCAGCTGGTCGATGTTTCTCTCTCAGCAATGTTTCTAGCTCTCTGTCCCTCTCCCTTCCTCTCTGTAAAAAATCAATAAAATATATTTTTTTAAATAAAATAAAAAAATAATTGCTTAGCATTTAGTGTTTCCATTTTCCTTCTAATATAATGATTCAATGAAACTCTTTTTTTTTTAGGGATAATAAGATGGATTTATTTAAAAAGACTACAAAATTTGACATGAAGAGAGATAAAAAAAGACCCACAGAATTTTAATTGATAAATACAAAAAATGATTGGCTATAAACAATGTAAAAATACATTTCCCAGTCCCAAAACAGAATATAATTTAAGTACAGCAATTAAAAAATTTTTATGTTGTAAGTGCATTTCCCTTATGATTTTTTAAAACCATTCTAAACAATTTATTTGTATAAAATATAACAAATTAAATTTATAATAGGTGTTAATAATTATTTTAACCCCGAGTTTACTGAGTCTGCCTTTTCCTGTATGTAACAGTGGTTTTGGTCGCAAGTTCTCCTTGAACTTTATTTACAATGGTCTTTTTACTCCTAATTTCTTCTACAATAGAAGAGGGAGGAAAATCAGTCATAAGTCCCATAAAAATCAATGTGAAGAAAGGTTCCAGAGAGACCAAAACTGCCAGTGAATATATTATCCTTCTGAAAAAGGCAAAGATTAAGTGGCCCCGTGCCAAGAAAACAAAGAGAAATGAACAGTCAGAACAACCAGGGCTTAAGCTCATGCCAGCTCTGTGTGTGAAGCCAGCTGAGGACAAGGCCACCAAACCCAATGCATGGGTGGGGACCCTGAGGTAGTCCAGGTGGTTTGCTGTCACCCCTAGCTGGATTAAGGTGATATTTACAATGGCAATGGTACAGTAGTTTGATGTGAAATTCTAGAACTTGCCTACCATAAGCTGGTTATTTTTGAACCAGTCTTTTTTTTTTTTTTCCAATTTTTTTATTAAGGTATTATATGTGTACATATCTTACCATTGCCCCCCCCACCCCACTCCCATATATGCCCTCACCCCCCAGAGTTTTGCGTCCATTGGTTATGCTTATATGCATGCATACAAGTCCTTTGATTGATCTCTTATCTTCCCCACCTCTCCCTAACCTTCCTGCTGTAATTTGACAGACTGTTTGATGCTTTACTGCCTCTGTATCTATCTTTTTGTTCAAGTTTTTAATGTTCTTTATTATCCATAAATGAGTGAGATCATGTGGTATTTTTCTTTCATTGACTTGCTTATTTCACTTAACATAATGTTCTCCAATTCCATCCAGGTTTCTGCAAATGGTAAGAATTCCTTCTTTTTTATGGCAGCATAGTATTCCATTGTGTAGATGTACCATAGTTTTCTGATCCAGTCATCTGCTGATGGGCACCTAGGCTGTTTCCAGTCTTTATTCTTGAGCCCAAGACCCAGGTTATTTCTCCTCCCTTAGATGGCACGCCCAGTCACACTAGCATCCATGATTGGTTTCATTATCTCCCAAGCAGGTGTTGGTGACATCACCACTAGCACTAACATCCAAACTCTGATTCAAATAGGTAAGCCTGAATCACTAAGCCAGAGCAGAAGCTGTGCCTGGCCGTCAGGACTAATTTTTGAGAACCACATCAGCCACATATATGCCGCTAAAACTTATCCACAACAGGCAGATGAGAAGTTAAGAAAGGATGGGATCTTTAAACTGCCTCATTGGAAACATGACTCCACTTTTTCAGATAGAAAACCTAGGATGCCTAGCAGGGGAGACCTCCGCCAAAGTCCTTCAGGACCTGACGCAAAGGCTCAGCACCTTAGCACCAAAGTCTTGAGTCAGAAATCCAGGAGGAGGACAAGAAAGATCTAGTCTGGGACCCAGCAGCAGACAATTCTTCCCAATTATCAGAACTGGTTATGAAGTGTCTCTTGAGAATAGTGTGACTACTCCCTACACGAGGCGTCCTCAAACTACAGCCCGTGGGCCACATGCGGCCCGCCGAGGACACTGATCCGGCCCACCGGGTGTTTTTGCCGCCGCTGCCTGTCCTGCTTAGCAGCTGACTTAGCAGTGTGCATAGGAATTTGTTCATAGTTTTTTTTTTTTTAAACTATAGTCCGGCCCTCCAACGGCCTGAGGGACAGTGAACTGGCCCCCTGTTTAAAAAGTTTGAGGACCCCTGCCCTACACCATCAACAGTATTAACCTGGGCAAGATTCTCTAGATAATCACTGTAAGGTCTCCTCCAAAGAGAAACTAGAGCAGTGCCTTCGTGGGAACAAAACCCTAAGGATCATGCTAACACTCGAGGCAATAAAAGAGCCCAAGATCCTGGGCCACTGAAGGCACTGCCAACAAGAAAGAGCCAGAGGCCCATCTCTGCTTGACGGGGAAGTAGTGTGCGGACCATTCTGGTCCAGAGACAGAAACACGAGCATCTCAAACAGATGAAAAATCACAGGCTGGGGTTTTAAAAAGGAGACTGGCTCCACAGAACACACCGAGGAAGGCCTGCAGAGCCGCTTCAGTTTCAGTAGAAATAATCATGTGCCAACAGGAGAACGAACCCTCTCTCACCCACAGTATGAACTCACCTCTTCAGAAACTTGGTAAGTGGCTGAAGCCTGCTCTTATAATTTCACTGTATTGCACAAAAAGTATGTCTTTATTATCTTTGGTCCTTAGGTGTGATATCAGTTTCTTCCAAAATTTTCTACATAAAATTTTTTTCACTTAATATCAACAACCACCAAAGTGCAGTATAAATATTGGGTTGCTGATGTTGCTTTTATACATATAAAATACCAACATCTCCCATACATTTTCTACTAGGCAACAAAAGAGCTTATAACAATTATCTTAAAACTAGCAACCCGTTTGCACGAAGATTCGTGCAATAGACCTTCATTCACCTGGCTGCCTGCACCAGTTTTCTGCCAGCACCGGACCCAGGCCTTGGCTGTGGCCACCGCCTTCTGCCTTCTTTCAGGGTTGGGGCTTGGCCCCGGGCAGCGGCCTTGGGCTCAGCTGCACCCCAGCCTCCCTGCTACGGATCGCAGGAGCCGACCCTCGGTGGTTGCCTGCGATCCGTGCAGGCTCCCCGCTGGTGCCCAAGGCCGGGAGAGCCTCCACCCGAGGCTTTCCCGGCCTTGGGAACCGCCGCACCCAGCGTCCCTGCTAAGGATCATAGGAGCCGACCCCCAGTGGTTGCCTGCAATCCGTGCAGGCTCCCCACTGGTGCCCAAGGCTGGGAAAGCTCAGCCGCACACCAGCGTCCCTGTGACGGTTTCCTGGTGGGCGTGGCTGGTGGACGTGGCTGGTGGGTGTAGCGAAGGTACAGTCAATTTGCATATTACTCTATTATTAGGTAGGATGTTACAATATAATTTTAAGGCCAAGGAAGAATCAGCAAAGCTTAAGTAATTATATTTTAAGGAAAAAACCTAGACCAACATTTAAAATTTAAAAGTTTAAATATACACTAAATTTTATCTAATCATCAAAAAACAAGCTCATAGCTAAGCAAATTACCTTACAAGTGAAACAATATCTAAATGGATTAACTTAATCATGCTGTTTATATAGCCAAGCCTAGTAACAATGACAGAATAATTTATCATCAGTGAGCTGTGATTTAAAGAAAGTGCCCTCCCCCCCCCCCCAAAAAAAAATAAACTTCACTGATACAAGTTTCAAATGTTATATAAAAAAACCCCTCTGGCCTAACCTGTGGTGACTGACTCACTGTCCAATATTGGTAAAATTGCCTTCTGGCCCTTCCCCTTGCTCTTCAGAAGTGGTTTAGCAATTACGCAGACAGTACAATGGCTTCTGCTGGGCTCGGGCACCACGCAGCCGCCTCCTTGCGTGACACCTGCTCCCTAGAGTCTTCAACCATTAAGTGGTTCGGTGAGGGGCTCTGCCCTACCAGGGTCAGGCTTTCTCATCTGGGACTCCTGTCGTTTTTCACACACCATAATGGCAAAGTCACCCAGGAACATAAAACTTGCTAGAAATCCAAAAACAATTGCAGCCATTTCATCTGAGGGATGGTCATGCGTGGAAATGAAAATGATGGACGCCAACAAAAACACACATCCTATCCCCAAAGTAATGTAAAAAATCCGAGGACTTGACTTTTCCAGCATCGACTCTGTCATAAACTGGAGTGCAGTACACTATCAGCATAAGGAGGCAAA
This sequence comes from Ia io, assembly GCA_025583905.1. NCBI lineage: Eukaryota > Metazoa > Chordata > Mammalia > Chiroptera > Vespertilionidae > Ia > Ia io. The sequence goes on from JAJQQW010000001.1 coordinate 133,835,241, forward strand.
GGAGAAAGGCACTGCTGCTTACAAATTCAAAAAAGTAAAGTCCTCCACACAAAGTGCACTGTGACACAACTTCTTCAAAGATAAAGGCCAGCAAAGACAGCAACAGCTGCAAGCCCTTGAGCACGCGCCGGGGCAGGGGGAGACGCCCAGGTTGCAGTAGGCGGCGAAGCCGCTCCGGGCGCCCCTGAACGGGCCCGGGTCCTCCTCGGTGGTGGGGCGGTACACGGCTCCATTCTCCATCTCCCAGGTCCCGGATCACAGCAACCATGGCGGTGGTGGTGCGGACTTCACCAACTCCAGGCGTCCCCAGCTCAATGAAACTCTTCTATAAGACTTTGCTAAATGGTTATTTCCTCAATATAGATTACAAAAGGCATACTTACTGAGTTAAGAATTTATGTTTACTTTTTCAGGCAGTTAATCTACAGTATACAATTGCTATCCAAAAAAATGTGCCCTCTGCCAGAGCTGGTTTTGCTCAGTGGAAAGAACATCTGCCTGCAGACTGAAGGATCCCAGGTTTGGTTCTGGTCAAGGGCACTTGCCCGGGTTGGGGACTCCATCAAGTGTAGTGTGTGCCAAAGGCAGCCGATGAATGTTTCTCATCATTGATGTTTCTATCTCTTTCTCCTCTCCCTTCCTCTCTGAAATCAAAAAATATAGTTTAAATGTATATAGTGTCTCCATTTACATTAGTGTTTACAAATCTATAGGGTAAGAGATGATGCCATCCTGGACTTAGGTGGGCCAGGGAGGGTGGCTAGGACACATTTAAGGGTTTGAGTAGATGGGAGGTGAGATGAACGAGTGGGAGGTTGTGAAAATAACTGTGACTGAGACAGTAAATGAAAGAGAGGGGAACATTTGGAGGCAGGGAAAATAGGAGGTCATCTGGGGGCTAGGTGGGATCCAGGTGCCTTCAGGACATGAAAGTTCGGGTGGCTATGCTGATATGAAGATACTCAACAGGAAAGGTGTTGGGTATCTTGCAACTGGTACTAGGATCCTTGTTGATTTAACCATCACTTTCCTTGAACTTATACTCCCTGGCCTTTACACCTCTTAGGCTTAGTCATTACATATTATGCCCAGTGCGTTTTTAAATATATTTAGTACATTCCGAACAAGTCTTCCTTGATTCAGAAGTGTGGTCTTAACCGCTGGGCAGACAGAGGGTTTAAGCTAAACCTGGCGCTATGGACACAAAGGACTGGATGTACTGAGCGCCTCCTGACTACATAGCTGCGTGTGCATGTGCTTCTTGCTAATGCACGTGTACTGGAGTACTTGGAAGGATTAGAAGAGTAAAATATTACCTTGTGTCATCCTGATGAAATGCTGATGACAGCAAACTTGCAGTTGCCTCTAGAGGAATAAGTGTCCATGTCGCATCAGGATTGTGTGTGGAGTTCAGAAAGGATTGCTCTTGAGAAGCAGCTCAAAGTCATGAGAACAGCAGGGCTGTGCCACACGGGCCCCACAGTCATTAGGCTGGGTCCCCAGGCTCCGTGACTTCAGGGCTTCATCACAGTCCTCCTAACTGCTTCAAGAGAAGGGGCCAAGTATAAGCACTTTCAAAGGAAATATTGCCCTTCATTGAATAGACGAGGATAATTCAAACTTCAGCAAAGTAGTACACTTGGGATCTAATTGGAAGGTTCTCTGAACAACAGTTGCTGAATAACTCTATTAATTTTTCTCTGTTTACAAATGTAATTTATGCCCACTGCCATAAAGAGAAAAACTAGGCCAAGTTTGGAAAAAAAATAATTACCCATCATCTCCCTACTAAAGATCACCACAATGAAAATGTTGCTGAATTTCAAGATGAAATGAGGATATTCATGTTTAGTATATAGAACAGTGACTGGAACAAGGTAAAAATTCAAATAATGTAATTGCTTATTTTTTAAATAGTCATCTCAGAAATTGTTCTTATTAATTTTTAGAAGGAGAGGAAGAGAGAGAGAGAGACAGAGAGGGATAGAGAGAGAGAAACATCGATGTGAGAGAGAAACATGGATCGGTTGCCTCGCAAAGGGCCTGACTGGGAGTCAAACACGCTACTAGGAGTGCCCACACAGGGAATTGAACCCCCAACCTTTTGATGTACAGTAAGACGCTCCAAACACCTGAGCCACCCAGCCAGGGTCATGTTATTGCTTATAATTATTCCATTGGGCTTAAGAAAGCTTTTACTTAGTAGACTTAGGAAAGTCTTTCTGTACCCTAAAACCAAAGTTAATCTAAATTTTCTTCTGGTATTTACACTTTGATTTTATTGTGTGTATGAGACATAAACACCTACTCATTATAACAATTCCTACGTCATACAAAAAAGTAACATAAATATAAATGCATTCCTTCCTACACTTACCCCCCCCCCCGTCTCAGTGAGATATGTAACAACAGCCTATGACCTCAGTGCTCATTTGGCCCATCTATTTCATTCAGTGAACAGTCACTTGCACCTCAGAGTGTCCCTCAAAGGATTCATCCCGTGAGTCTTGGCTGCATCAGCAGAGAGCTGTGTCCAGGTGCAAATTCCCCTGCACTCCCAGGCCTCCCCTGTGCACAGGCTATGTGGGTGCAGGAGAAGGGGGGCATGTGGGGAGCTGGAGGGGAGCAACCACACTGGGTACAGAGGTGTTCACCCCAGCAGGGTGACGTCAGGTGGCATGAGGGGCGCAGGTGCCCAGAGTCTCAGCAGGAAGAGGCAGCCTGCAGGTGATGGTGAGCAGGAAGACTCCAGAGATAAGTAGACAGCACAGGAAGGAGCTCATTAGCCAGACAAAGCAGAGCCCTTCATGTGTCACCTGTCCAGCCTGCTTCTCCCTCCTTGGCCCCATGTCAGCCTGACCCAGTTATGCCAGTCCCTGGGGTCCTCCTTGTGACCACACGTGTTCACCCTCCACATCCAGTCCTTCCTGGACTCTGTGGCTTTGACCTGCTGACAACTACTTCCTGTGTTTTCTCTGGAATCCCTTCACCCACCTGCCCGGCTTGCTGTGTTCCTCTCTGGGATTCTGGGATCCTTTCTCCCCAAGGAAGTCAGCTCCCTGGGAAAAGGCTTTCTGCAGGCTTCCTCCCTGCTATGTTATTCCCAGTTCCTGGAACAGTGTGGGGTGCAGAGACCCCAGAACAAATACTTACCTATGGAAGCAGTTGGATGTGGGGAGGCCTCCCCTGTACCCTCCGTCCCTTCCCACTCTTCCATCCCACAAAGACAAGCAGAGGTGGAGCAGGAGCTGGCTTTGGGAAATGGCCTTTCTATTGTTACATTTCCAGAGTTGGGTGTTTTTTTTTGGGGGGGGGGGTGTTTAGCAGAAAGCGATGTCACCTCTGATCCCCAGCCTGCACCACCCCTCCACCTGGTCTCGGGGTGTGGAGAAAGTCACTTCAGAATCCCCGCAGCTGTCCTGGGATGAGATGTGACACAGACCTGGGTTCAGCAAAGCTGCTCCATGGAAGCCTTGACATGTGGGAAGTGCATCAGCCTTAAGCTCACAGGTGGGCGCCCATTCCCTGATCCCTTCCCGGGCTGGAGCCCCCCCTCACATCCCTGCAGTTGTGCCAGCCAGGTGAGCAGCCCCCATCCCTGGGACAGAACACCACATGTACTCACTCCCACGATTGTGGGTGGAGCAGCAGCGTGGGCACAGACACACGTGTCCAGGCATTGCCCTAGCCCTGTCCACCTCTCGCTGTACTTTTCCTGGGGACATGACCCCCTTCGCAGACACAGAAGTAACCTCACCCTAGCACATCAGGAGACACAGGATCACCTTCCACTTGAGGGCTCAGGCATCTCTGACACCTCAAGCCTTCCTGGCAAACCCTCAACACACCCACCCACCCACCCACGCCCAAAATGGTGAGACTTTGCTTCTAAATGAGGGCGAGCCCCATGAGGGCTGAGCCAACAGAGGGCACAGGTGCTGGGAGTTGTCCCAGGGGAGGTGCTCCCGCTCCTTTTGTGCTTTTGTCCAACGTGCTGGTCCCTCCTGAGCAGCGGGACCCAGCCCGCCCGAGCCTGAGGTCTGAGACGGGGCAATGTGCGTGCCAGAAGAGGCAGTGGGGCTGGCAGCTCCCCTCCCCCAGGATGGCGGCAGCACTAAGTGACAGTGCCCGGGGTGAGCAATGGGGCTGCAGGACCAAGGCCCATCCATCCCGGGTCCTCCAGGGTCTGAGCTGGGGGTACACGCGGGCAGGGCGGGCAGGGCCCAGGCGAGACTCCCGGGGACTGGCCCAGCGGGGCCTGACCCCCTGAGACCAATCACAGGGTCCCGCAGCAGCAAGCTGCGCCCCCTAGAGGGTAGCTGGGCTGGCACCCGCACAGGCTCCGAGACTCATCCTCCAGCATGTTGCTGGGCAGACTTGGCGGGAAGCAGGAACGTGACCAGGCCACTCATTGGCCGGGTTTCTGGCAAATGGCACAGGCCTGTGTGCGCATGCGCTTTGGGGAGCTCAAGTGGGGGCACCCGCTAGGGGGCGGGGCTCCCTGACGACCCCTCCTCCCCCGAGCAGTGAGCGGCTCTCAGGAGAAGGAGAGGCTGAGGGGACATGGCGGCTGAGGAACCAGCTGCGAGCGGTGTGGCCGAAGATGGGGAAGGCCAGGCCAGTCGGGGAGACTCTGCCAGTCAAGATCGCCCTGGAGACCACGAGGGCCCCGGCAGAGGCGGCAGCGGGGAGCCCGGTGCTTTTGTCATGGGAGTGGTACAGGTCGCCCCGGCACTCGATGCTTATGTACCAGGAGCAGATGCCGAGCCAGCGCCCTTAGCCAGAATTCCAAGACCAGTACCGCTCCAGTTGTGTCCTTTTTGAGGAGAGGCCGGGGGGCCAGGGGGTCGGACCTAGGCTGGACACTGGGACAGGGAGGAGGGGTCAGCCTGGGGAGGGGGTGAAGCTGAGGGGAGGGGCCGGCCCGGGTGGCTGAGGGGAAGGGTAATGGCGGGCAGTGGAGGTGGTGGGGGGAGGCGGCCTGAGGGACCAGGAAGAAGGGGGCATACGTGAGGGGACTAAGACGGGTGAGGTGGCCTGAGAGGAAGCAGCAAAGTCTGAATGGAATGGAGCCTTAACTGAATCTCCTCTAGCTCCCTTCTGGTGCCCTTCAGATCATCCCTGGAGGCAGACATCGCCTGCCATATACTGGCCCCCCGTGCCCAAACTCACCGTGCAGCAGTTCACCAGGAGGTCACTGTGTCCGGCACTCTTCTTGCTATGTGAGTTCTAAAGAGGGTCATGGTGGGGGACTGGAGGTGGGGCGGGCAGGTGGCAAGGGTGGGACCCTGGAGGGTCATTATAATATTGAATTGGAGATCCCCCAAAAGTCAGATCCAGCCCTGGCTGGGGAAGCCTAGTGGTTAGAGCGTGGGCGGCACATGGAAGGGTGGAAGGTTCAAGGCCCTGTTAAGGACACCTACCTGGTTTTCATGTTCGTTACCTGCACCCGAGTCAGTTCATGGCCAGTGTGTGAGGGAAGCAACTGATCCATGTGTTTCTCCTCTCACATTTATGTTTCTCTCTCTCTCTCTCTCCCTCTCTCTCTCTCTCTCTCTCTCTCTCTCTCCCTCCCCCTCCCTCCCACCTCTCTTTCACTCTCTCTAAAAAAATAATAAATAAAAAGTCAGTTCTAGGGAGGTACTCATGGTGAACTGGGCCTGTCGCCACCTGAGGGGACACACACAGCTTGGTGCAAAGTTATCGTGTTTTATTTCATTTTCTTTTTCCCTCCTTTAGCCGCCTGACTGCTGAGGACATGGACCAACTGCGACTTTCCATCTCCTCTTGTCTCCATGAGCTTTTCCTGCTGATTCAAGCCATGTGGCACATTTTGCCCCCATATTTGTTTTTCTTAACCCCAAGACAGTAAATGGGGGCTAAGACTTAGAGTCCCTATCGGTGCGTGCTTCCCTGAGGCATGGAACCCTACAGAAGCTGCCATAGCATCATGGGGGCCTAATTGTTTACTTGTACTAGCCCGTTGGTACTCTCATTTCTATTGTTTCCCCGTAGCTACAGGAGGGGGTTCTAATTGTTTGTCACAGCAGAAAATAAAGTGAACTGTTACTCTTCTCTGAGTGAGTTTTGTAACTGGAGCCTCTTATGTTTATTTAAATTTGTCCCTGGTTTGGAACTGAGGTGTGCAATTTGGTTACGCTAGTCAATTGAGGGCAATTTAGGAAATGGAAGAAGATGAAAATGGATTGTGTGATGCCATTCAGCATAAACAGCTGTCAGTATTTTGGAACAATTTCTTGGAGTTATAGTTGCATTTATATATTAGATGCACAAAAATAACATGCAATGTATAAGTTGTGCAAGTTCAGGATTAAATTTTTCTGCACTACTTATATTTAACACCAGTGGCACAGTGCATGAAATTTGTGCACATTAAAAGGGAATTAATTAGAGGAAATATTTTAATAATGCTATTTGCCCTTTCTCTATAATAAAAGTGTCAGAGATGAAAGAAAATTAGCAAAGTGTATATGAAAATATCCCTTCTGTCAGAGTCTGGGGCGTATCACGGGACCCAGAGTCCAGGCCCCACCCACCTGCATGCACCTCGAAATCGCACGAGACCCAGATCTAGCCGGCCACACCTCCATCAAGCCACACAGTGCGAGGGGTGGAGCCTCAGGTCCCCTGGCTCAGCACTGGGTGGGGGCCACAGCATCAGGTCCCTATCATGACCCACCGGGTTGGGGTGCATCCTTAGGTCCCCCTTCAAGACCTGCCGGCTGGGGGGTTCAGTCTTAGGTCCCCCATCACATCCCGCCGGGTGGGGGAGCACAGCATCAGGTCCCCCAGCAAGCCCCACCAGGTGGGGGGTGCATCCTCAGGTCCCCCGTCAAGACCTGCTGGTCGGGCGCTACAGCCTCACATTTCCCGTCAAGGCCTACCATGTGGGGGGGTGCAGTCTCAGATCCATCCATCAAGCCCTACTACGTGGGGGGCTCAGCTTCAGCTCCCCAGTCAAGACCCGCCGGGCAGGGGGTAGAGTCTCAGGTCCCCTGTGAAGCCCTGCCGGGTGGGAAGCACAGCCTCAGGTCCCCAAGAGCAGGCTCAGGTCCCCCGGCCTGTTCTCAATTCTTCTACCCCAGTGCCTTGGCACAAGGGCACCAGGGCGCAAGGGCATGGCGACCATTTGCATATTAGCTCTTCATTATACAGGATATGTTCTCTCCCACTTTCTAAGAAAAACTTTAAATACATGTCACTGGATTCATAAAAGAAGTACAATAATATAATTGCTGCCAAGACCGGTTTGGCTCAGTGGAGACAGCGTCGGCCTGCAGACTGAAAGGTCCCAGGTTCGATTCCGGTCAGGGGCATGTACCTGGGTTGCGGGCACGTCCCCGGTGGGAGGTGTGCAGGAGGCAGCTGGTCGATGTTTCTCTCTCAGCAATGTTTCTAGCTCTCTGTCCCTCTCCCTTCCTCTCTGTAAAAAATCAATAAAATATATTTTTTAAAAATAAAATAAAAAAATAATTGCTTAGCATTTAGTGTTTCCATTTTCCTTCTAATATAATGATTCAATGAAACTCTTTTTTTTTTTAGGGATAATAAGATGGATTTATTTAAAAAGACTACAAAATTTGACATGAAGAGAGATAAAAAAAGACCCACAGAATTTTAATTGATAAATACAAAAATGATTGGCTATAAACAATGTAAAAATACATTTCCCAGTCCCAAAACAGAATATAATTTAAGTACAGCAATTAAAAAATTTTTATGTTGTAAGTGCATTTCCCTTATGATTTTTTAAAACCATTCTAAACAATTTATTTGTATAAAATATAACAAATTAAATTTATAATAGGTGTTAATAATTATTTTAACCCCGAGTTTACTGAGTCTGCCTTTTCCTGTATGTAACAGTGGTTTTGGTCGCAAGTTCTCCTTGAACTTTATTTACAATGGTCTTTTTACTCCTAATTTCTTCTACAATAGAAGAGGGAGGAAAATCAGTCATAAGTCCCATAAAAATCAATGTGAAGAAAGGTTCCAGAGAGACCAAAACTGCCAGTGAATATATTATCCTTCTGAAAAAGGCAAAGATTAAGTGGCCCCGTGCCAAGAAAACAAAGAGAAATGAACAGTCAGAACAACCAGGGCTTAAGCTCATGCCAGCTCTGTGTGTGAAGCCAGCTGAGGACAAGGCCACCAAACCCAATGCATGGGTGGGGACCCTGAGGTAGTCCAGGTGGTTTGCTGTCACCCCTAGCTGGATTAAGGTGATATTTACAATGGCAATGGTACAGTAGTTTGATGTGAAATTCTAGAACTTGCCTACCATAAGCTGGTTATTTTTGAACCAGTCTTTTTTTTTTTTTTCCAATTTTTTTATTAAGGTATTATATGTGTACATATCTTACCATTGCCCCCCCACCCCACTCCCATATATGCCCTCACCCCCCAGAGTTTTGCGTCCATTGGTTATGCTTATATGCATGCATACAAGTCCTTTGATTGATCTCTTATCTTCCCCACCTCTCCCTAACCTTCCTGCTGTAATTTGACAGACTGTTTGATGCTTTACTGCCTCTGTATCTATCTTTTTGTTCAAGTTTTTAATGTTCTTTATTATCCATAAATGAGTGAGATCATGTGGTATTTTTCTTTCATTGACTTGCTTATTTCACTTAACATAATGTTCTCCAATTCCATCCAGGTTGCTGCAAATGGTAAGAATTCCTTCTTTTTTATGGCAGCATAATATTCCATTGTGTAGATGTACCATAGTTTTCTGATCCAGTCATCTGCTGATGGGCACCTAGGCTGTTTCCAGTCTTTATTCTTGAGCCCAAGACCCAGGTTATTTCTCCTCCCTTAGATGGCACGCCCAGTCACACTAGCATCCATGATTGGTTTCATTATCTCCCAAGCAGGTGTTGGTGACATCACCACTAGCACTAACATCCAAACTCTGATTCAAATAGGTAAGCCTGAATCACTAAGCCAGAGCAGAAGCTGTGCCTGGCCGTCAGGACTAATTTTTGAGAACCACATCAGCCACATATATGCCGCTAAAACTTATCCACAACAGGCAGATGAGAAGTTAAGAAAGGATGGGATCTTTAAACTGCCTCATTGGAAACATGACTCCACTTTTTCAGATAGAAAACCTAGGATGCCTAGCAGGGGAGACCTCCGCCAAAGTCCTTCAGGACCTGACGCAAAGGCTCAGCACCTTAGCACCAAAGTCTTGAGTCAGAAATCCAGGAGGAGGACAAGAAAGATCTAGTCTGGGACCCAGCAGCAGACAATTCTTCCCAATTATCAGAACTGGTTATGAAGTGTCTCTTGAGAATAGTGTGACTACTCCCTACACGAGGCGTCCTCAAACTACAGCCCGTGGGCCACATGCGGCCCGCCGAGGACACTGATCCGGCCCACCGGGTGTTTTTGCCGCCGCTGCCTGTCCTGCTTAGCAGCTGACTTAGCAGTGTGCATAGGAATTTGTTCATAGTTTTTTTTTTTTTTTTAAACTATAGTCCGGCCCTCCAACGGCCTGAGGGACAGTGAACTGGCCCCCTGTTTAAAAAAGTTTGAGGACCCCTGCCCTACACCATCAACAGTATTAACCTGGGCAAGATTCTCTAGATAATCACTGTAAGGTCTCCTCCAAAGAGAAACTAGAGCAGTGCCTTCGTGGGAACAAAACCCTAAGGATCATGCTAACACTCGAGGCAATAAAAGAGCCCAAGATCCTGGGCCACTGAAGGCACTGCCAACAAGAAAGAGCCAGAGGCCCATCTCTGCTTGACGGGGAAGTAGTGTGCGGACCATTCTGGTCCAGAGACAGAAACACGAGCATCTCAAACAGATGAAAAATCACAGGCTGGGGTTTTAAAAAGGAGACTGGCTCCACAGAACACACCGAGGAAGGCCTGCAGAGCCGCTTCAGTTTCAGTAGAAATAATCATGTGCCAACAGGAGAACGAACCCTCTCTCACCCACAGTATGAACTCACCTCTTCAGAAACTTGGTAAGTGGCTGAAGCCTGCTCTTATAATTTCACTGTATTGCACAAAAAGTATGTCTTTATTATCTTTGGTCCTTAGGTGTGATATCAGTTTCTTCCAAAATTTTCTACATAAAATTTTTTTTCACTTAATATCAACAACCACCAAAGTGCAGTATAAATATTGGGTTGCTGATGTTGCTTTTATACATATAAAATACCAACATCTCCCATACATTTTCTACTAGGCAACAAAAGAGCTTATAACAATTATCTTAAAACTAGCAACCCGTTTGCACGAAGATTCGTGCAATAGACCTTCATTCACCTGGCTGCCTGCACCAGTTTTCTGCCAGCACCGGGGACCCAGGCCTTGGCTGTGGCCACCGCCTTCTGCCTTCTTTCAGGGTTGGGGCTTGGCCCCGGGCAGCGGCCTTGGGCTCAGCTGCACCCCAGCCTCCCTGCTACGGATCGCAGGAGCCGACCCTCGGTGGTTGCCTGCGATCCGTGCAGGCTCCCCGCTGGTGCCCAAGGCCGGGAGAGCCTCCACCCGAGGCTTTCCCGGCCTTGGGAACCGCCACACCCAGCGTCCCTGCTAAGGATCATAGGAGCCGACCCCCAGTGGTTGCCTGCAATCCGTGCAGGCTCCCCACTGGTGCCCAAGGCTGGGAAAGCTCAGCCGCACACCAGCGTCCCTGCGACGGTTTCCTGGTGGGCGTGGCTGGTGGACGTGGCTGGTGGGTGTAGCGAAGGTACAGTCAATTTGCATATTACTCTATTATTAGGTAGGATGTTACAATATAATTTTAAGGCCAAGGAAGAATCAGCAAAGCTTAAGTAATTATATTTTAAGGAAAAAACCTAGACCAACATTTAAAATTTAAAAGTTTAAATATACACTAAATTTTATCTAATCATCAAAAAACAAGCTCATAGCTAAGCAAATTACCTTACAAGTGAAACAATATCTAAATGGATTAACTTAATCATGCTGTTTATATAGCCAAGCCTAGTAACAATGACAGAATAATTTATCATCAGTGAGCTGTGATTTAAAGAAAGTGCCCTCCCCCCCCAAAAAAAAAATAAACTTCACTGATACAAGTTTCAAATGTTATATAAAAAAACCCCTCTGGCCTAACCTGTGGTGACTGACTCACTGTCCAATATTGGTAAAATTGCCTTCTGGCCCTTCCCCTTGCTCTTCAGAAGTGGTTTAGCAATTACGCAGACAGTACAATGGCTTCTGCTGGGCTCGGGCACCACGCAGTCGCCTCCTTGCGTGACACCTGCTCCCTAGAGTCTTCAACCATTAAGTGGTTCGGTGAGGGGCTCTGCCCTACCAGGGTCAGGCTTTCTCATCTGGGACTCCTGTCGTTTTTCACACACCATAATGGCAAAGTCACCCAGGAACATAAAACTTGCTAGAAATCCAAAAACAATTGCAGCCATTTCATCTGAGGGATGGTCATGCGTGGAAATGAAAATGATGGACGCCAACAAAAACACACATCCTATCCCCAAAGTAATGTAAAAAATCCGAGGACTTGACTTTTCCAGCATCGACTCTGTCATAAACTGGAGTGCAGTACACTATCAGCATAAGGAGGCAAAGGAGAAAGGCACTGCTGCTTACAAATTCAAAAAAGTAAAGTCCTCCACACAAAGTGCACTGTGACACAACTTCTTCAAAGATAAAGGCCAGCAAAGACAGCAACAGCTGCAAGCCCTTGAGCACGCGCCGGGGCAGGGGGAGACGCCCAGGTTGCAGTAGGCGGCGAAGCCGCTCCGGGCGCCCCTGAACGGGCCCGGGTCCTCCTCGGTGGTGGGGCGGTACACGGCTCCATTCTCCATTTCCCAGGTTCCGGATCACAGCAACCATGGCGGTGGTGGTGCGGACTTCACCAACTCCAGGCGTCCCCAGCTCAATGAAACTCTTCTATAAGACTTTGCTAAATGGTTATTTCCTCAATATAGATTACAAAAGGCATACTTACTGAGTTAAGAATTTATGTTTACTTTTTCAGGCAGTTAATCTACAGTATACAATTGCTATCCAAAAAAATGTGCCCTCTGCCAGAGCTGGTTTTGCTCAGTGGAAAGAACATCTGCCTGCAGACTGAAGGATCCCAGGTTTGGTTCTGGTCAAGGGCACTTGCCCGGGTTGGGGACTCCATCAAGTGTGGTGTGTGCCAAAGGCAGCCGATGAATGTTTCTCATCATTGATGTTTCTATCTCTTTCTCCTCTCCCTTCCTCTCTGAAATCAAAAAATATAGTTTAAATGTATATAGTGTCTCCATTTACATTAGTGTTTACAAATCTATAGGGTAAGAGATGATGCCATCCTGGACTTAGGTGGGCCAGGGAGGGTGGCTAGGACACATTTAAGGGTTTGAGTAGATGGGAGGTGAGATGAACGAGTGGGAGGTTGTGAAAATAACTGTGACTGAGACAGTAAATGAAAGAGAGGGGAACATTTGGAGGCAGGGAAAATAGGAGGTCATCTGGGGGCTAGGTGGGATCCAGGTGCCTTCAGGACATGAAAGTTTGGGTGGCTATGCTGATATGAAGATACTCAACAGGAAAGGTGTTGGGGTATCTTGCAACTGGTACTAGGATCCTTGTTGATTTAACCATCACTTTCCTTGAACTTATACTCCCTGGCCTTTACACCTCTTAGGCTTAGTCATTACATATTATGCCCAGTGCGTTTTTAAATATATTTAGTACATTCCGAACAAGTCTTCCTTGATTCAGAAGTGTGGTCTTAACCGCTGGGCAGACAGAGGGTTTAAGCTAAACCTGGCGCTATGGACACAAAGGACTGGATGTACTGAGCGCCTCCTGACTACATAGCTGCGTGTGCATGTGCTTCTTGCTAATGCACGTGTACTGGAGTACTTGGAAAGATTAGAAGAGTAAAATATTACCTTGTGTCATCCTGATGAAATGCTGATGACAGCAAACTTGCAGTTGCCTCTAGAGGAATAAGTGTCCATGTCGCATCAGGATTGTGTGTGGAGTTCAGAAAGGATTGCTCTTGAGAAGCAGCTCAAAGTCATGAGAACAGCAGGGCTGTGCCACACGGGCCCCACAGTCATTAGGCTGGGTCCCCAGGCTCCGTGACTTCAGGGCTTCATCACAGTCCTCCTAACTGCTTCAAGAGAAGGGGCCAAGTATAAGCACTTTCAAAGGAAATATTGCCCTTCATTGAATAGACGAGGATAATTCAAACTTCAGCAAAGTAGTACACTTGGGATCTAATTGGAAGGTTCTCTGAACAACAGTTGCTGAATAACTCTATTAATTTTTCTCTGTTTACAAATGTAATTTATGCCCACTGCCATAAAGAGAAAAACTAGGCCAAGTTTGGAAAAAAAATAATTACCCATCATCTCCCTACTAAAGATCACCACAATGAAAATGTTGCTGAATTTCAAGATGAAATGAGGATATTCATGTTTAGTATATAGAACAGTGACTGGAACAAGGTAAAAATTCAAATAATGTAATTGCTTATTTTTTAAATAGTCATCTCAGAAATTGTTCTTATTAATTTTTAGAAGGAGAGGAAGAGAGAGAGAGAGACAGAGAGGGATAGAGAGAGAGAAACATCGATGTGAGAGAGAAACATGGATCGGTTGCCTCGCAAAGGGCCTGACTGGGAGTCAAACACGCTACTAGGATGTGCCCACACAGGGAATTGAACCCCCAACCTTTTGATGTACAGTAAGACGCTCCAAACACCTGAGCCACCCAGCCAGGGTCATGTTATTGCTTATAATTATTCCATTGGGCTTAAGAAAGCTTTTACTTAGTAGACTTAGGAAAGTCTTTCTGTACCCTAAAACCAAAGTTAATCTAAATTTTCTTCTGGTATTTACACTTTGATTTTATTGTGTGTATGAGACATAAACACCTACTCATTATAACAATTCCTACGTCATACAAAAAAGTAACATAAATAGAAATGCATTCCTTCCTACACTTACCCCCCCCCCCGTCTCAGTGAGATATGTAACAACAGCCTATGACCTCAGTGCTCATTTGGCCCATCTATTTCATTCACTGAACAGTCACTTGCACCTCAGAGTGTCCCTCAAAGGATTCATCCCGTGAGTCTTGGCTGCATCAGCAGAGAGCTGTGTCCAGGTGCAAATTCCCCTGCACTCCCAGGCCTCCCCTGTGCACAGGCTATGTGGGTGCAGGAGAAGGGGGGCATGTGGGGAGCTGGAGGGGAGCAACCACACTGGGTACAGAGGTGTTCACCCCAGCAGGGTGACGTCAGGTGGCATGAGGGGCGCAGGTGCCCAGAGTCTCAGCAGGAAGAGGCAGCCTGCAGGTGATGGTGAGCAGGAAGACTCCAGAGATAAGTAGACAGCACAGGAAGGAGCTCATTAGCCAGACAAAGCAGAGCCCTTCATGTGTCACCTGTCCAGCCTGCTTCTCCCTCCTTGGCCCCATGTCAGCCTGACCCAGTTATGCCAGTCCCTGGGGTCCTCCTTGTGACCACACGTGTTCACCCTCCACATCCAGTCCTTCCTGGACTCTGTGGCTTTGACCTGCTGACAACTACTTCCTGTGTTTTCTCTGGAATCCCTTCACCCACCTGCCCGGCTTGCTGTGTTCCTCTCTGGGATTCTGGGATCCTTTCTCCCCAAGGAAGTCAGCTCCCTGGGAAAAGGCTTTCTGCAGGCTTCCTCCCTGCTATGTTATTCCCAGTTCCTGGAACAGTGTGGGGTGCAGAGACCCCAGAACAAATACTTACCTATGGAAGCAGTTGGATGTGGGGAGGCCTCCCCTGTACCCTCCGTCCCTTCCCACTCTTCCATCCCACAAAGACAAGCAGAGGTGGAGCAGGAGCTGGCTTTGGGAAATGGCCTTTCTATTGTTACATTTCCAGAGTTGGGTGTTTTTTTTTGGGGGGGGGGGTGTTTAGCAGAAAGCGATGTCACCTCTGATCCCCAGCCTGCACCACCCCTCCACCTGGTCTCGGGGTGTGGGGAAAGTCACTTCAGAATCCCCGCAGCTGTCCTGGGATGAGATGTGACACAGACCTGGGTTCAGCAAAGCTGCTCCATGGAAGCCTTGACATGTGGGAAGTGCATCAGCCTTAAGCTCACAGGTGGGCGCCCATTCCCTGATCCCTTCCCGGGCTGGAGCCCCCCCTCACATCCCTGCAGTTGTGCCAGCCAGGTGAGCAGCCCCCATCCCTGGGACAGAACACCACATGTACTCACTCCCACGATTGTGGGTGGAGCAGCAGCGTGGGCACAGACACACGTGTCCAGGCATTGCCCTAGCCCTGTCCACCTCTCGCTGTACTTTTCCTGGGGACATGACCCCCTTCGCAGACACAGAAGTAACCTCACCCTAGCACATCAGGAGACACAGGATCACCTTCCACTTGAGGGCTCAGGCATCTCTGACACCTCAAGCCTTCCTGGCAAACCCTCAACACACCCACCCACCCACCCACGCCCAAAATGGTGAGACTTTGCTTCTAAATGAGGGCGAGCCCCATGAGGGCTGAGCCAACAGAGGGCACAGGTGCTGGGAGTTGTCCCAGGGGAGGTGCTCCCGCTCCTTTTGTGCTTTTGTCCAACGTGCTGGTCCCTCCTGAGCAGCGGGACCCAGCCCGCCCGAGCCTGAGGTCTGAAACGGGGCAATGTGCGTGCCAGCAGAGGCAGTGGGGCTGGCAGCTCCCCTCCCCCAGGATGGCGGCAGCACTAAGTGACAGTGCCCGGGGTGAGCAATGGGGCTGCAGGACCAAGGCCCATCCATCCCGGGTCCTCCAGGGTCTGAGCTGGGGGTACACGCGGGCAGGGCGGGCAGGGCCCAGGCGAGACTCCCGGGGACTGGCCCAGCGGGGCCTGACCCCCTGAGACCAATCACAGGGTCCCGCAGCAGCAAGCTGCGCCCCCTAGAGGGTAGCTGGGCTGGCACCCGCACAGGCTCCGAGACTCATCCTCCAGCATGTTGCTGGGCAGACTTGGCGGGAAGCAGGAACGTGACCAGGCCACTCATTGGCCGGGTTTCTGGCAAATGGCACAGGCCTGTGTGCGCATGCGCTTTGGGGAGCTCAAGTGGGGGCACCCGCTAGGGGGCGGGGCTTCCTAACGACCCCTCCTCCCCCGAGCAGTGAGCGGCTCTCAGGAGAAGGAGAGGCTGAGGGGACATGGCGGCTGAGGAACCAGCTGCGAGCGGTGTGGCCGAAGATGGGGAAGGCCAGGCCAGTCGGGGAGACTCTGCCAGTCAAGATCGCCCTGGAGACCACGAGGGCCCCGGCAGAGGCGGCAGCGGGGAGCCCGGTGCTTTTGTCATGGGAGTGGTACAGGTCGCCCCGGCACTCGATGCTTATGTACCAGGAGCAGATGCCGAGCCAGCGCCCTTAGCCAGAATTCCAAGACCAGTACCGCTCCAGTTGTGTCCTTTTTGAGGAGAGGCCGGGGGGCAGGGGGTCGGACCTAGGCTGGACACTGGGACAGGGAGGAGGGGTCAGCCTGGGGAGGGGGTGAAGCTGAGGGGAGGGGCCGGCCCGGGTGGCTGAGGGGAAGGGTAATGGCGGGCAGTGGAGGTGGTGGGGGGAGGCGGCCTGAGGGACCAGGAAGAAGGGGGCATACGTGAGGGGACTAAGACGGGTGAGGGTGGCCTGAGAGGAAGCAGCAAAGTCTGAATGGAATGGTGCCTTAACTGAATCTCCTCTAGCACCATCCTGGTGCCCTTCAGATCATCCCTGGAGGCAGACATCGCCTGCCATTTGCTGGCCCCCCGTGCCCAACCTCAACCTGCAGCAGTTCACCAGGAGGTCACTGTGTCCGGCACTCTTCTAACTATGTTAGTTCTAAAGAGGGTCATGGTGGGGACTGGAGGTGGGGCGGGCAGGGGGCAAGGGTGGAACTTGGGAGGATCTTTATAATATTGAATTGGAGATCCCCCAAAAGGCAGATCCAGCCCTGGCCAGTGATGCTCAGTGGTTAGAACATGGGTGGGCACACTGGAGGGTGGAAGATTCAAGGCTCTGTTTAGGGCACCAACCTGGGTTGCAGGTTCAACACCTGCCGCCCAGTCAGTTAATGGCCAGCGTGTGAGAGAAGCAACTGACCCATGTGTTTCTCCTCTCACATTTATGTCTCTCTCTCTCTCTCTCTCTCTCTCTCTCTCTCTCTCTCTCTCCCTCTCCCTCTCTCTCTCTCTCTCTCTCTCTCTCTCTCTCTCTCTCTCTCTTTTCCCCCTCCCACCTCTCTTTCACTCCCTCTAAAAGAATAATAAATAAAAAGTCAGTTCTAGGGAGGTACTCATGGTGAACTGGGCCTGTCGCCACCTGAGGGGACACACAGAGCTAGGTGCAAAGTTATCATATTTTATTTCATTTTCTTTTTCCCTCCTTTAGCCTCCTGACTGCTGAAGACATGAACCAACTGCGACTTTCTATCTCCTCCTGTCTCCACGAGCTTTTCCTGCTGATTCAAACCATGCAGCACATTTTGCCCCCATTTTTGTTTTTGTTAAACCCAGGACAGTAAATGGGGGCTAAGACTTAGAGTCCCTACCGGAGCATGCTTCCCTGAGGCATGGAACCCCACAGGAGCTGCCACAGCATCATGGGCCCCCTTTGTTTATTGTCCTAGCCCTTTGGTACGCTCATTTCTATTGTTTCCCCGGAGCTACAGGAGGGGGTTTTAATTGTTTGTTACAGCAGAAAATAAAAGTGAATTGTTACTCTTCTCTGAGTGAGTTTTGTTACCAGAGCCCTCACGTTTATTTAACTTTGTCCTTGGTTTGGAACTGAGGTGTTCAATTCGGTTACTCTAGTCCAGTGGTCGGCAAACCGTGTCTCGCGAGCCACATGCGGCTCTTTGGCCCCTTGAGTGTGGCTCTTCCATAAAATACCACGGCCTGGGCGAGTCTATTTTGAAGAAGTGGCATTAGAAGAAGTTTAAAAAATTTGGCTCTCAAAAGAAATTTCAATCGTTGTACTGTTGATATTTGGCTCTGTTGACTAATGAGTTTGCTGACCACTGGTCTAGTCAATTGAGGACAAATTAGAAAATGGAAGAATATGAAAATGGATTGTGTGATGCCATTCAGCCTGAACAGCTGTCAGTATTTTTGAACATTTCCTTGGATTTATGGTTGCATTTATACACTGAGTGGTCAGATTATTATGATCTCTGAACGCATAATAATCTGGCCACTCAATGTGTGTGTGTGTGTGTGTGTGTGTGTGTGTATGAAGCCCGGTGCATGAATTCGTGCATGGGTGGGGTCTGGCCAACCTGGCCAGGGGGAGGGGACATGGGCAGTTGGCCATCCTGCCTGCTGGTCAAACTCCTGGTTGAGGGGACAATTTGCACATTAGCCTTTTATTATATAGGATATACACTGAGTGGTCAGATTATTATGCATTCAGAGGTCATAATAATGTGGCCATTCAGTGTATATTGGATGCACAAAAATAACATGCAATGTATAAGTTTTACAAGTTCAGGATTAAATTTTTCTGAACTACTTATATTTAACATATGATCTCTCGCTCTTTCTAAGAAAAACTTGAAATACATGTCGCTGTATGCATAAAAGAAGTACAACAATATAATTGGTTAACATTAATGTTTCAGTTTTCCTTCTGGTATAAATAATAATTCAGTGGAATTATTCAATATAATTTTGCATGGATGGTTATTTCCTCAAGATAGATTCCAGCCCTAACGGGTTTGGCTCAGTGGATAGAGCGTCAGCCTGCAGACTGAAATGTCCTATGTTTGATTCTGGTTAAGGGCATGTACCTCAGTTGTGGGGACATCCCCAGTAGGGGGTGTGCAGGAGGCAGCTGACTGATGTTTCTCTCTCACCGATGTTTCTAACTCTCTATCCCTCTTCCTTCCTCTCTGTAAAAAATCAATTAAAAAATATTTTTTAAAAAGAGATTCAAAATAAAAATAAAAAAAGAGATTCCAAAAGGCATAATTACTGAGTTAAAAATTTATGTTTATTTTTAAGGCTGCTAATCTACAGTACACAATTGCTCTCTGAAAAGTGTGCCCTCCACCCTATCTGTTTGGCTCAATGGATAGAACATCTGCCTGCAGACTGAAGGGTCTCACGTTCAATTCTTGTCAAGGGCACAAGCTCAGGTTGCAGCCTCGATCCCTAGTAGGGGATGTGCAGGAGGCAACCAATCAATGATTCTCTCTCATCATTGATGTTTCTATCTCTCCCTCTCCCTTTCTCTCTGAAATCAATAAAAATACATTTTAAAAAATAATAAATAAATAATAAATTAAATTAAAAAGTGTGCCCTCCCACTAGAATTCTAGTTTTCTCACCTTCTTATACCAGTACACCAGCAGACACTGTGCTACTTTTCAGTTGAGGGGCCCTGGCACGTCCAGCCCCACACTACCCCCACTTTCCATCTCCCACCCCTGAGCAGCAAGACTTTGCTTCTAGGGGGAAGGACAGCCCATGAGGGCTGTGCCAGCAGAGGGCAGAGCAACTGGGAGTGCCGTTCCCACTCCTGTAGCCCTTTTGTCCAGCTGGGCCCTCCTGAGCACCTGGGTTGGACTGGCCCAAGCCTGGGGCCTGGAGACATGGCAGCATGTGTACCTGGCTCCTGAGAATCACAGAGCAGGGGGTTTGGCAGCTACCTCCCTCCCCCAGGTTAGGAGGCACTATGGAGTGCAGACAGAGCCAGAAGTGCAGAATGGTGTTGAAGAAGCAAGGCCCATCCATCCTGGGCTGGAGGATGCCTGAGGGCAAGTAAAGCCCAGGAGTGACTCCTGCTGTAACCGAAAAACGTAGGTTCTGCTGCCTGGGGTCACAAGAACCTGCGAGGCAGGTGCTAGTGCAGAAGGAAAGAGGCTTTATTCACATACCAGCCCTGGGAGAATGGTGGACTCGGGTCTCAAAGACAACCCCCCTCCCTGCTCATGCCACCGCTTCTTAATAGGGGTAGTGAGGGGAGGACTTTATTCCATCCAATTATCTTGCTAGCTTTGGGGGCGTTTGGGCCCTATCCATTTATAGTTCTGGCTTCGGGCGCTTGGGCACTGTCCATTCACCTTTTGGCGTGCTCTGTGTAAGAACCACCCCCTGTGCCATCTTGGCCAATGGGAGAGACTCCCCAGCGCTCCTTCACTGCCTATGGTAGGAGGGGGGTGGGGGCGGAAGGTCCCGCCCTCAGGAAGCCTGGACATGCTGTTGCACAGCGCCCCCACCAAGGTGAGCCGGTTGGAGTCCCCGGAGTAACCCTGAATCCTGCGCGCCCATATCCTCCGAGTAGTCCCATGCGCCCACCCTTCCAAAGTGGTCAGGCCTGCGCTCCGCCTGACAGCTGCCTAAGGTAACTCCGCTGGTAATACCCCCAGGGCTGGGTCCTGCCCAGGCTCTGCAGACTCTGGCCACATGTGAGTCCTGGGAGAAGGACAGGCTGGGACTGGCCCAGAGGCACCTGACTCCCTCCCAGAACTCAAGGACAGGGACCGGCGGTTCGCAAGCTGGTCACCCGTGAGGATAGCTGGGCTAGCACCAGCACAGGCTTTGAGGCTCACCCACAAGCTTGGGGCAGGGCAGGCTGAGTGAGAAAGTCTCGTGCCCAGAGGCCTCAAGAGGGGTTTCTGGGAAGCGGCACAGGACCTGAGGGGTTGAAAGATTTCTCCCGCTAGAGGGCAGAGCTTCTGAGAGAGCCTCATTCCCTCTGCCATTTAGCTGCGACTCAGAAGTCAAAAAGCTGAGGAACCATGGAGGCTGAAGACCAAGGCGCACGCAGCATGGCAGAAGATGCTGAAGGCCAGGGCAATCCAGGTCATCCTAACAGCTCAGATGGCCCTAGAGACCAAGAGGGACCCAGTACAGGTAGCATGGGAGAGGCCAGTGCTGAAGGTGGAGGACCTCCAGTCATGAGAGAACTCAACCCTCCCAGGCTGGGTGGAGATGCCTTGCCAGGGCCCAGTCCACATGCTGGGCCCACAGCCAGAAGGCCGGGAAGACAACAGCTCAACTAGTATCCTTTTGGAGGAGTAGCCAGGACAGGCAATGAGATGCGGAGGAGGGGGTCAGCCTAGGGGTACTTAGGGGAGAGGGTTGCCCCCAGTGGCTGAGGGGATGGGCCAGTGATGGGCAGTTGAGATGGTGGGGGGAGGTGGTCTGAGGAACCAGGAAGGAAGGAAGGGGGGGGGGCTTAAGAGGGGTGACAGTGACCTGAAGGGAAATAGGACAAGTGTGGATTGCATGGTACCTTAACTAAACTTCCACTAGCTCCCTCCTGATGCCTTTTCCATCATCCATGGAGGCAGTGAGGGCTGGCCAGAACCTGGCCCGCCATTCCCAACCCCTCCCAAGGGCAGTTCGGAAGGAGCTCATCGTATCTGACAATCTTCTAATTATGTAAGTTCTAAAAAGGGCCAAGTGGGGAGTGGTGGCAGGTGGCTAGGGTGGTTCTCTGGAGGGTCAATCTAATAGTGAATTGGAGACACACTCCCCCAAAAAAAGTCAGGAGGTCCTCCCAGTGAACTGGGCCTGTCACCACCAGAGGGGCCAGAGAGAGCTAGGTGCAGAGTTATCACATAACTTGATTTTCTTTTCCCCTCATTTAGCCGACTGAGTGCTGAAGACCCTGAACTAATGGGAATTTCTCTCTGCTCCTGTCTCCGTGACCTTGGCCTACTGATTCTAAACATGCAGCGCATTTCGCGCTCATGTCTGAAAAGGGGCTAGGAGTAACCTACAGTCCCTCCCTAGGTAGTGCATCCTTCCCTGGGGCAAGGAATCCTACAGAAGTTGCATTTCATTAGGGGTGCCTAATTGTTTGCTTGTACTGTCTCTTTGTTACTTTCAATTCTATTGTTTCCCTGTTGCTGGAGGGGGGGGTTTCCAAATTGTTTGTTACAGCAGAAAATAAAAGTGAACCGCTAATCTCCTCTGAGTGTGTTTTCAGTTACCCCGATCCTCCACATTTACTTCCTTTGTCCCTGGGTTGGAGCGGAGATGTGCAATTCAGTTACTGTGGTCAGTTCAAGACAAGTTAGGAAGTGGAAGAAAATGAAAATGGGTTGTGTCCTGCCATTTCAGCATTAACAGCTGCTAGTATTTGGGAATATTTTCTTAGTTTTATAGTTGCATTTATATATTAAATGCACAAAAATAGCATACAATTCAGTCAAACGTCATTTCTCCATCATCTCTCACCTTGAAAAATTAGGTTCTCAACCAAGTTGTTCACAGAAAAATGCCTAGGTTGTGGAACCAAACTTTGGTTTTCAAACTGACAATCCTTTCAAGCTGATACGTCAGCATGACAAAGCGTCTCTCAGGCAACAAACAATGGAAAGAATGCTTTTGTTGCTGGCACAATCAACATCAAGGATTAGCACAATTTTAAAACATAAAGCAGCCATCAAGAATGCCAATGTTGCTAAGGATGTGAAAGAAACTGGTCACAGGCAATGGAAGAGGTAGAAAACCTGTTGATTTGGATAAAGGAAAAGCAGTTAGGCAGTGACAGCACTTCAGAGGCAGTGATACGTGAACAAGCAAAGATGCTGCATGCTGACCCGAAAGACATCCCTGAACCAAATGCTAAAAGTGATTCCTTTAAGGCTAATAGGGGTGGTTCGGTAAACTTAAGAAAAGAAGTGTTTATTTACACCTTAAACAGTACATTAGACATGCACTGTATGTAAAAAAAGGTTACAACAGAACCATTTGGGAGCCTGGAATGGATTAATTCAATTTACATTATATTTGATTGGGGAAAAACGATTCGGTTTTCGAACAAATCACTTCTCCAACAGCCTTCCAGAATGAATTAAGTTTGAGGTTCCACTGTATAAAATTTTTGCAAGATCAGGATTAAATTCTTTCTGAACTATTTTCATTTAACTTATGAGCTTTTCCTCTCTCTAAGAAAAACTTAAAACACATGTCATTGTTTTAAGAAGTACAATAATTTAATTGTTGAGCATTTAATGTTTCCATTTTCCCTCTTCTTATAAATAAATAGAGGACCAGTGCATGAAATTTGTTCACAGGTGTGGTCCCTAGGCCTGGATGATGATTGAAGCACAAGCGTCTGGTGAGGAAGGGCAGGTTCTAGCTAGGGCAGCACCTAGGCCCACCGGGCCCCCAAGCATCCCCCTCCGCCTGAGTCACGGCACCCGAGTCCCAATGCAGAGGTGTGGTGAGTGCAGCCGGATGCTGTGGGCTGAGGCACAGTGTGGGCCTCTGGGCCACCCAGCAGTGCCACACAGAAGCCAGATGGGCAGTGTGTTCTCTCCCAGCCAGCCTCGCAGACCAGCTCCTGTACAAACCCACGGGGAGCACAATTGGCCCCTGCGGTCCCGGCAGCTGCATCACGGCTCACCCGGAAGAGGCCGCACGGGTGCAGGGTGGGCTCCTCATGGGCACCTGGCACCTGAGCGTGGGGGCTTCCCCAGCATGTGAGCCCTGGTGTCCCAGGGGAGTGAGAGTGAGCTCAGGGGACACCTCGCATTCTCACCACCTCCGTCCCTGTCACCCCCATCCCCAGGTAGTGGGTGAGAGGTCACAGCCCTCTGCCCGGGCACCATGGGAGGTTGGTCGCTGCCACCCACCCCAGTTCCCCATCCCAGCTCAGTGTCCGGCCCCAATCAGGCGATCAGGGCCTGCTGGCCACTGGTCACTGTCTATGGGGCAATCGGCAGGGCAATCGGGTCCCTGCTCACACCTGCCGTGGCCTGGCGCTGCCTGCTCACCTGCTCCACCATCCCGCCGCAGTCCCACTCTCCTTGGGGCCCATCAGGCCAGCAGTGCCTCCACTGCTGCCTGCTGCTAGCACCACATGGCTGACACCCACCATGTTCCACGCCCCTCCCTGGTGGTCAGCGCACGTCACAGAGAGAAGTCGAACTCCTGGTTGAACAATTTGCATGTTAGGCTTTTATTATGTAGGATGATTCAATGGAATTCTTCTATATGATTTTGCGTGAATGGTTATTTCCTCAAGATATATTCCAAAAGGTAGAATTACTGAGTTAAAAATTTATGTTCCTATTTATTTTTGAAGGCTATTAGTCTACAGTATGCAATTGCTATCCAAACCAGAATTCTAGTTTGCCCACGATTTTTTCTTACCAGTAGTCCTGATTCCTGCCAAAATTCAAAACAAAAACAAGCAACTTAGTTTGCATGGGAAGATAAAACAACCCAGAAGTACTGGAATTAGAATTTTGTCCTTACTAAGGTTTCAAAGGAGTGAAGAAAAGTGTTGAGAGGATTAGTTATGCGTTTTGGGGGAGGAGTTAGCTCTCTCTGATATACCTTGTTTTCTACAACTTTGCCTCCCTAAGCCGGTATGATCTCATCTATAATAATAAAAGTGTAATATGATAATTAGACCAGATGTCCTTCCAGACAGGGAAGCCCAGGTCCCAGGTGCCAGAGGGAAGCCAGCGCTGGCAGCCAGGGGAAGGAAGGCCTACTCTTGCACGATTTCATGCATCAGTCCTCTAGTCTTAAATAATTACATCTGCAAACACCCAATTTCCAAATAAGATCTCATTAACAAGCACTGGGGATTAGGACTTCAACATATCCTTTATGGAGGACACAATATAACCCATAAGAATCCTCCATTATTTCCCATTTCACTCAGAGCACAGCCCTTAGTATGACCTCTGAGGCCCTACAGCATCTGGTCCATAAATTCTCTGACCCCTCTCTTGCCACTCTCTTCACTCACTCTGCTCCAGCTCACTGATCTCCTTCCTCTCCCCACCACCTTCCAGTCTTTGTTCCAATCTCACTCACACAATGAAGCCTGCCCCAACCACCCCATTTAAAATTGAAAATCACTCGTCCCAGTACTCCTTATCATTCCCCCCCGCTTTATTTCATAAGACTCTCCACTTGCCCATAAAGTACATAATGTAGTTATTGGTTTTTTAAAATGTATTTGTATGGATTTTAGAAAAGAATGAAGAGTGGAGAGAGAAAGATAGAAACATTTTTGAAGAGAGAGAATCATTGATTGGCTACCTCCAGCATGCCCCACATTGGGGATCTAGTCAGCAAACTGGGCATGTGGCCTGACTGGGAATTGAACCATGACCTTCTGGTTCATAGGCTGATGCTCAACCACTGAGCCACACTAGCCTGGCTGTAATTATTTGTTTTGTTTCTTGACTGTCTCTCCCCATTAGTATATAACCTCTATGGAGGCCTGGAACAGTGTCTAGCAATAAATGTTTCTTAAATTATTGATTAAAGTTAATACAGGAAATATAAGAAAACATTATTGTGGCCAAGGAGTAGGGAAGAACTTAAATGTTATTTAAAATTAGTAAGCGAGCTCTGGCCAGTTTGGCTCAGTGGATAGAGTGTTGGCCTGCAGACTGAAGGATCCCAGGTTCGATTTCAGTCAAGGGCACATGCCCAGGGTTCGGGCTTGGTCCCCAGTAGGGGGCATGCAGGAGGCAGCCAATCAATGATTCTCTCTCATCATTGATGTTTCTCTCTCTCCCTTTCCCTTCCTCTCTGAAATCAATAAATATATACATATATATATTTTTAAAAATAATAATAAATAATAAAATTAGTAAGGGATTAATATCAAGAATATGTTTTTAAAACATCCTCCTGGTCATCAAGAAGATAACAGCAACCCCAATTTTCTCACTGGGCAAAGGATATGAATGGTTTAGTTACAGAAGAAGAAACACCCAAAGACCCAGGATATGGTGCAGTGGGCACAGTCCTAGCAGAGGGCACCCGGACACCCTGTGTCAAATAAAGCATGCCCATCCGTAAACCCGGCAATTGTGCTCTTGGGAAACAGTGACCTACCCCCTTAAGGAGTAAATATGAAGATGTTCTCACAGCATTGTCTGTGGAGGTGGAAGACAGGGCCCCCTAGGTGTCCAACTGACTTTCTCTTCTGCCCTTGGTGCAGACCATGGGGGTGTCAGGCCACATGCACTGAACATTCCCCATCTCCACCAAAAGCTTTCGACGGAGGCGCTGACGGAAACTCAGAGCTGACCAGGGTCGTCTGAAGTCCATTTGCTAAAAGTGAGGGATAAAAATCAAGTTAAAGGCGATGACTCTCTTACACACAGCACACCACCCCCTCTCCGGAGACCTGACACTCCGTGTATGCATGACACAGCCCCTCTCTGGCTAAGACTGGCTCTTAGGCCCTGAGGACTTGCCCCCACTCCATCTTGGCTCCTTCTATAACTGACACAGCCAGCCTGCTGCCCTTCACGTTGAACTTCATTTAAATCGCCTGCAGGTGGTGTTGGTCATCTTTGTCCACTGACCTGCTGGCCATCTCTGCCTCTAGGAGGCACCTGAAAGCACAGTGAGCTTGCTGAGGGAGACGGGGTTAAGGCACCATCCGCAGCTGAATATTCCAGTGCCTCGGGCTTCCTTATACCTCAGAGGCTGGCCTTCAACCCAGGCTTCCCTCAAGTTGTCCTCTGACACCCTCCACTACCCCACGACGCACCCCCCCCCCTCGCCCCGGTCTCTGGCTACCTAGGCCTGCGACCTTCTACACTCAGCTCATTCTGTCCCACCTCTGCTACTCCCTCGGGCTGCTTCACTACCCTCCAGTCTCCTAATCTGTCCACTCCCCTCCCACCCGGCTACCCCAGGTCCCCTTGCTGCTCCCATTTTTATCCCCAGGCTGCCCTGTGCCCTGTCCCCTGTCCCCAAAAGCCAGCCCTAGGCTTGTAGGATGTCCCTGAGCCACCCCTTGGCTACCAGTCCTCAGGGCACCGTCGGAAAGGATGCAAGACCATCGTTCGGTTTCCTGGTCCTGCAGCCGCTGATGTTGCATGTCTACCTGGCCCAGGAACATGGAGTGCCCGTGCCACAGCGGGAGCACCTATGGCTGCTGCTCCCGTGGTTTCCTCATTCCTGGCCACCCGGGGAACCAAGGCCACCCTGACTGTTGGGGCACCAGGACCACCCTGACTGTTGGGGCACCAGGACCACACTGGCCAGGAGGGCTGCAAGGGCCACTCTGGGTGTCCGGACAGCCAGGGCTAGTAGAGCCGCCAGGACCACGCTGGCCTTCCAGATCGCTGGGGAGACCATGGCTGGTAGGGTCTCCAGTTCCACCCTGGTCTCCAGGGCCTCCGAGTCTTCCCCCTGCACCAGCTGTACCACCCGCATCTTTGCCAGCAGCCGGCATGGCTGCTGCAAAGCCCCTGCACCCCTCTGGCTCCAACTTAAAGATGACGGCCCCCTCGGCCCACGAATGAGGGACTGAGGCTTTCGCAGGAAGTCCCACCCTTTCACGCACACACGCAACTAGGCGTCTCCAGGGCGCCTGTCTGCGCACAACACCCCTTTGGATTCAGAGGGGAGTGCGACTGGTTCAGGCCATCTTGGCGCACAGACCCCAGAGACAGCTTAGCCAATGAGGACCCCCGCAGGAAGCTCTGCCCTAGGAGCGCTATGCAACCCAGGGCGCCTGCGCAAACAGACCCCCACTCGCTTGTTTCCTGGCAAGAGGGGCCTGCTGTGCTGAGGCTGCTGGGAACCTGACTGTTACCCGCCACCTGGCCCCGCCCCAAGCTTCCGGGCGAGCGTCAGAGCCACTGGCAGCACCGGCCTGACCACCCTCATGTAACACAAGCTTGCTGACCCCTGTCCCCTGTCACCGAGTTCTGGGAGTGGCTCAGACTAGTCCTGGCCTGTCTTCCCTCTGGTCGCCACCTGCTGCTGCATCCGAATCTGCAGAGACGGTGGGGCCCAGCCCTGGGGGGATTCCCAGCAGCAGCCACTCCTCCGTCCCTCTTTATTGCGGAGTGCTATTCCTCGCTCAAATGCATCATTATCTGTGTAACCATTCGCCTGTTGATGGACATCTGGGTTGTTTTCAAATCGGGCTTATTATTAATAGAGTTGACACAAAAATTTGCGAGGACGTATGGTTTTAATTATCAGGTAAATAACAGAAGTGTCCTTGATGGGTCATACGATTAAGTTTAAGTTTAATTGTATAAGAAACTGAAGAGCCAAAACTTTAAGGCACCACTTCCCTGGACAAGGAGTTAGCCAGGATCAATTCAAGGAGCTCGCAAGCCCAAGCTAGGTAAAGTGAAGAAGTGGAAAGGCAGAGCCTCCCAGAAACTGAATCCTACATCACCACAAAACGATGTAGCGATCACTTGAGATAAACAGTGCAAACCAAACAGCAGCAGCCCTGGGGGCCTGTGACCTGCTCTGCCCCATCAGCTCACCATCCTCACTAAGCATTTCACTCACTGTCGACCCGTCCAGCCTCTGGGCCAGGTGACTCCTCCTCCTTGCATTGCTTAAAGGGCTACCTGCTCCTGGTAGGCTGTGCAGACTGCCCTTCCTCCTACCTGACCTGCCCTGCTTGGGGAGTGCCTCTCCACCATGGCCTCAAGTGCTTACTCCTCACCCAGCACTGAAATGATTTGTCTCTGACTGGCCTGGGGCACTTGCAGGCAAGAGGTATGATTAATCTCTGTTACCAGAGATCTGGCACATAACAGGTACTCAGTAAGCAGTAATCAAACTGTGAGCCCCATGAGCTTTGGCTTACCTTCCAACCCTGGTTGCTAATGAATGAAAGCCTTCAACCCTGCTGAGCTGAGGCCTCTGTGTTCAGGGACTCATGTCAGGTGTAAAGATCTCAATAGAGCGTTTGCTGACCCCACTCCCACCCCACAGGCTGGCTATGTGCCATGGATCCCTGGATTCTCCTCCATCATAGCACTTAGCAAGAAAGAATTGTTAATGAGTAAATGAATGAATGATTGGGCACCTTGTGTGTAACACGCACTGGGGCTACGAAAAGCAACACAGACCCTGCCCTCAAGGAGCTCACAAATCAGCCTGGGGGATTAGGCACCGAAACAACTTTATCTAACACAATTGTTACCAGCTAGTCACAGGAAGGAGTGACTTGTCCCAACACCAAACCTAGGAACACCCACATTCTGCTAAAAGGGTCAGGAATGGGGGGACTGGGTCCTTGATGACCCTTCATTGGACAAGTAAGCCAGCATGATGACCCTCTCCCTCTGGACTTCGCATTCAGTCAATAATACATTTCCTTGTAGTTTAAGCCCCAAAAGTATTCCTTACTGACACAGAAAAACCCTGTGAGCATCAGATGTTTCCAACCTTGCCTGTCTCCTTGATTTGCAGCTCCTCCTACCCACCTCGTGATGCCTAGGCGATGACCCCATCTTTCACAGCAAAGAGGACCCAGACCCACCAGAGGGGAACTCCTCAATGGCAGTGGCAGATCTGGGAGGACAGGAACCATGTAGATCATTTTTCCTAGTGCCAGCCCTGCTTGCTTTTTGGTCAGAAGGATCCCTAGAGTAGACCAGTGGTTCTCAAACTTTCTAATGCCGCGACCCTTTAATACAGTTCCTCATGTTGTGGTGACCCCAACCATGAAATTATTTTTATTGCTACTTCATAACTGTAATTTTGCTACTGTTATGAATCGTAATGTAAATATCTGTGTTTTCCGATGGTCTTAGGCGACCCTGCTAGTGGTTCTCAACCTGTGGGTCACCACCCACAGGTTGAGAACCGCTGCTGCAGAGGAACTGTATTAAAGGGTCGCGGCATTAGAAAGGTTGAGAACAATTGCTCTAGAGCAATAAGTGTCCATGTCGCATGGGGATTATGTGTGGAGTTTAGAAAGGATTGCTCTTGGGAAGCAGCTCAAAGTCATGAGGACAGCAGGGCTGTGCCACACGGGCCCCACAGTCATTAGGCTGGGTCCCCAGGCTCTTTGACTTCAGGGACTTCATCACAGTCCTCCTAACTGCATCAAGAGAAGGGGCCAAGTACAAGCACTTTTTAAATTATTGTTTAAAGTATTACATATGATTACATATGTCTCCTTTTTCCCCTGCTTGACACCACCCCCCGACACTCCCACCCCTGAAGGCAAGCCCCCACCGCCCCAGTGAAGTATAAACACTTTCAAAGGAAAGATTGGCCCCCAATGAATAGAAGAGGATAATTCAAACTTCATCAAAATAGTTCACTTGGGAACTAATTAGAAGTTTTTCTGAACAACAATTGCCGAATAACTGTTAATTTTTCTCTATTTACAAATGTAATTGATGCCCACTGTCAAAAATAGAAAACATTATGGGCAGGTTTGGGAAAGAAAAAAATAACCCATCATCTCTCTACTAAAGATCACCACAATGAAAATGTTGGTGCATTTCAGGATGGAATGAGGTCATTCATGTTTAGTGTTTAGAACAGTGACTGGAACATGGTAATCACTCAAAGCATGTAATGGCTTATTTTTTTTAAATTCTCATCAAGAGCTGTTCTTATTAATTTTTAGAGGGAAAGGAATTGGACGAAAGAGAAACATCGATGTGAGAAATGTGGATCAGTTGCCTCCCGAAGGGCCTGAAACGAACCCGCCACCTAGGATGTGCCCACACAGGAAATCGATCCCAGAACCTTTTGATGTACAGGATGACGCTCCAAATACCTGAGATACCCCGCTAGGGTCACATTATTGATTATTATTATTCCATTAGGCTTAGGAAAGTCTTTAGTTAGTAGGCTTAGAAAAGCATTTCCCTGTCCAAAAATCAAAGTTCATCTAGATTTTTTCTGGTATTTACACTTTCATTTTATTGTGTGTATGATACATAAACACCTACTCATAATAACAATTCCTACATCATACAAATAAGTAGCATAAATGGAAATGCATTCCTTTCCACACTTACGTGTCCCCCCGAACCCCCCCCCCCCCCGTGTCTCAGTGAGATATGTAACAACAGCCTATGACCTCAGTGCTCATTTGGCCCATCTATTTCATTCACTGAACAGTCACTTGCACCTCAGAGTGTCCCTCAAAGGATTCATCCCCTGAGTCTTGGCTGCATCAGCAGAGAGCTGTGTCCAGGTGCACACTCCCCTGCAATCCCAGGTCCCCCATGTGCACAGGCTGTGTGGATGCAGGAGAAGGGGGGCATGCAGGGAGAAGAAGGGGAGCACGGGCACTGGGTACAAAGATGTCCACCCCAGCAGGGTGACGTCAGGGGTCATGAGGGGCGCAGGTGCCCAGAGTCTCAGCAGGAAGAGGCAGCCTGCAGGTGATGGTGAGCAGGAAGACTCCAGAGATAAGTAGACAGCACAGGAAGGAGCTCATTAGCCAGACAAAGCAGAGCCCTTCATGTGTCACCTGTCCAGCCTGCTTCTCCCTCCTTGGCCCCATGTCAGCCTGACCCAGTTATGCCAGTCCCTGGGGTCCTCCTTGTGACCACACGTGTTCACCCTCCACATCCAGTCCTTCCTGGACTCTGTGGCTTTGACCTGCTGACAACTACTTCCTGTGTTTTCTCTGGAATCCCTTCACCCACCTGCCCGGCTTGCTGTGTTCCTCTCTGGGATTCTGGGATCCTTTCTCCCCAAGGAAGTCAGCTCCCTGGGAAAAAGCTTTCTGCAGGCTTCCTCCCTGCTGTGTTATTCCCAGTTCCCGGGACAGTGTGGGGTGCAGAGCCCCCAGAACAAATACTTCCCCATGGAAGCAGCTGGGTGTGGGGAGGCCTCCCCTGTACCCTCGTCCCTTCCCACTCTTCCATCCCACAAAGACAAGCAGAGGTGGAGCAGGAGCTGGCTTTGGGAAATGGCCTTTCTACTGTTACATTTCCAGGGTTGTTTTTTTAGCAGAAAGCGATGTCACCTCTGATCTCCCACCCCGCCCCTCCCCTCCACCTGGTCTCGGGGTGTGGGGAAAGTCACTTCAGAATCCCCGCAGCTGTCCTGGGATTAGATGTGACACAGACCTGGGTTCAGTAAAGCTGCTACGTGGAAGCCTTGACATGTGGGAAGTGCATCAGCCTTAAGCTCACAGGTGGGCGCCCATTCCCTGATCCCTTCCCGGGCTGGCGCCTCCCTCACATGCCTGCAGTTGTGCCAGCCAGGTGAGCAGAACCCATCCCTGGGACACACACCACATCTACCCACTCCCACGATTGTGGGCAGAGCAGCAGTGTGGGCACAGAAACACGTGTCCAGGCATTGCTGCCACCAGCCCTACCATCACCCCTAGCATGGCCCACCTCTCGCAGTGCCCTTCCTTTTGAGTTGACCCCATTCCAGACACAGAAGAAAAGTAGCAGCAGCAAACATGGAGACACAAGGCCCACTTAAAGGCCCCTAGCCCTTGGACAACTCCACTTCCCCTCCACCCACCTACCCCCTGAGCAGCAAAACTTTGCTCCTAGAGGAGGGAGAGCCCCCACGAGGGATGAGCCAGCAGAGAGTAAAGCAACTGGGTTGTCCCAGGACTGGTGTTCCCGCTCTTGCCGCCCTTATGTCCAATGATCCCTTCTGAGCGCCTGGACCCAGCCCGCCCGAGAGGTTGGAGACGGGACAGTGTGCGTGCCGGGCAGAGGCAGTGGGGCTGGCAGCTCCCCTCCCCCAGGATGGCGGGCGGCACTAAGTGACAGTGCCCGGGGTGAGCAATGGGGCTGCAGGACCAAGGCCCATCCATCCCGGGTCCTCCAGGGTCTGAGCTGGGGGTACATGCGGGCAGGGCGGGCAGAGCCCAGGAGAGACTCCCGGGGACTGGCCAGAGGCGCCTGACCAATTCTGAGACCAATGACAGGGACCCGCAGCAGCAAGCTGCTCCCCTGAGAGGGTAGCTGGGCTGGCACCCGCACAGGCTCTGAGGCTCACCCGCCAGCATGTTGCTGGGCAGACTTGGCGGGAAGCAGTCACACTGGCCGGGTTTCTGGCAAATGGCACAGGCCTGTGTGCGCATGCGCTTTGGGGAGCTCAAGTGGGGGCAACCGCTAGGGGGCGGGGCTCCCTGACGACCCCTCCTCCCCTGAGCAGTGAGCGGCTCTCAGAAGGAAGGAGAGTCTGAGGGGACATGGAAGCTGAGGATCCAGGCGCGATGGGTGTGGCTGAAGATGGGGAAGGCCAGGCCAGTCCGGGCGGCCCCGGCAGCCAAGATGGCCCTGGAGACCACGAGGGCCCCGGCAGAGGCGGCAGCGGGGAGGCTGGTGCCGAAGGCGGAGGACCTGCACAGGGCGCCCAGGCACTCAACGCCCCCGGGCCAGATGGCGATGCCTTGCCAGGACCCATGGCCAGAATTCCAAGAGCAGAACCGCTCCGATTGTATCCTATTTGACAAGTGTCCGGGGGGCCAGGGGGTCGGACCTAGGCTGGACACTGGGACAGGGAGGAGGGGTCAGCCTGGGGAGGGGGTGAAGCTGAGGGGAGGGGCCGGCCCCGGTGGCAGAGGGGAAGGGTAATGGCGGGCAGTGGAGGTGGTGGGGGGAGGCGGCTGAGGGACCAGGAAGAAGGGAGCATACGTGAGGGGACTGAGACGGGTGAGAGTGGCCTGAGAGGAAGCAGCAAAGTCTGAATGTGATGGTTCCTTAACTGAATCTCCTCTAGCTCCTTCGTAGTGCCTTTCCGATCACCCGTGGAGGCAGAGATGGCCTGGGAGTACTTGGCCCAGCGTCCTCAACCCCAACCAGTGATCGTTGAGCAGGAGCTCACAGTGTCTGAAAATCTTCTAACTATGTTAGTTCTAAAAAGGGCCAGGTGGGGGTCAGGTGGCCAGAGTGGTTCTCCGGAGGGTCCTTATAATAGTGAATTGGGGACCCCACAAAAAGTCACGTCTAAGCAGATACGTGGGGTGAACTGAGCCTGTCACCACCTGAGGGGACAGAGAGAGCTCAGTGCAGAGTTATCACATTTAATTGGATTTTCTTTCTCCCTCTTCTAGCCACCTGACTGCTGAGGAGCCTGTCCAACTCCTGACTACCTTCATCTCCTGTCTCCGCGAGCTTACCCTGCTGATTCAGACCATGCGGCGCATTTTGCCCCCATTTTTTTTCCTTAACCCTAGGCCGGAAAAAGGGGGCTAAGACTCCCTCCCTAGGCACTGCCTCCTTCCCTGGGGCATTGGTTCCTACAGGGGTTGCCGCTTTATTATGGGGGCCCAATTGTTTGCTTGTATTGGCCCTTCCGCACGCTCACCTCTATTGTTTCCCTGTTGCTGGAGAATGGGGTTCTTAATTGTTTGTTACAGCAGAAAATAAAGTTGAACTGCTATTCTCGTCTGAGATTATTTTGTTACCGCACCTCCAAATTTTTTTGTTTTTGTCCCTGGTTTGGAGGGGAGGTGTGGGATTCAGCTATTCTAGTAAATTGAACACAATTTAGGAAATAGAAGAAAACAAAAATGAATTGTGTCATGTCATTCATCATTAGCCACTGTCAGCATTTTGCAATATTTTCTTAGTGTTATAATTGCTTTATATATTAATTGCGCACCGATCCTATATAATAAAAGGCTAATATGCAAATTGGCCAAGCGGTGGAACTACCGGTCACTATGATCTTCTGGCTGAGTGGCACTCCCACAGCAGGAGCGCCACTCAGCCAAAAGCCCTGAGCCGGGCTCACAGCTGGCAAGTGCCGTTGCAGTGGCAGGATCCCCTTCTGCCTCTATGGCAGTCAAACATCCCCTGAGGGTTCCCAGACTGTGAGAGGGTGCAGGCAAGGCTGAGGGGACCCTCCCAAGTGCACATATTTCATGCGCCGGGCCTCTAGTAACATAATGTGTGATTTTTGCAAGTTCAGGATTACATTTTTTCTGAACTATTTTCATTTAACTTATGAGCTTTCTTCTCTCTAAAATAATTTTAAATACATGTCATTGGATGTATAAAAGAAGTACCATAATATAACTGTTGAACATTTAATGTTTATATTTTTCCTTATTATAATGATTTGATGGAATTCTTCTATTTGTCTGTGTGAATGGTTATTTCCTCAAGATAGATTCCAAAAGGTTAAATTATTGAGTTAAATTTTTATGTTTCTGCTAAGCCAGTGTGGTTCAGTGGTTGAGCATTGACCCATGAACCAGGAGGTCATGGTTCCAATCCCAGTTAGGGCACATGCCCAGGTTGCTGACTTAATCCCCAATAGGGGGCATGCAGGAGGCAGCTGATCAATGATTCTCATCATTGACGCTTCTATCCCTCTCTCCCTCTCCTTTCCTCACTCTAAAATCAATAAAACCATATTTAAAAAGAAAAGAAATAATCCATGTGAAATTCCCAAACTCATGGAAGGAGCTAGATATTCAAATACAAGAAGCTAACAGAATACCTAATTATCTCAACACACACAAAAAAACCTTCTCCAAGACACATAATAAAGCTGTCAAAAGTTAATGACAAAGAATTCCCTGGAAGCCAGGGGGGAAAAAACAGTAACCTATCAAGAAAACCCCATCACATTATCATCAAAATTTTCAGTAGAAACCCTACAAAGCAGGAGAGAACTGAATGATATATACAAAATATTGAAAGAGAGAAACCACAAACCGAGAAGAACATATCCAGCAAAGGTATCCTTTAAATATGAAAAGGAAAAGGCTTTCCCTGACAAACAAAAGCTGAGAGAATGTACCACCCCTTCCTTATAAGAAATGTTGAAAATATTTCTTCTACCTAAAACAAAAACACAATAGTATACAATACTGTGAGTAAGATGATGGACAGTAGAAGGAAATTGCAACTCCACCTCAGAATAGGATATTAAACACTTAATTATAACACAAAGGTTAAAGCAGAAAAGGCATTAAGAATAACTATAACTACTGAAAATTGGTAATGAATAAACAACATAAAAACGGATCATTTGTGATAACAAAAGCATAAGAGAGGAGGAAAAGGACTAAACTTGTATAGGTGAGTAAAGATAAGATGCAAACAGAAGAAAGAGGACTATTTTTTTTAATATTTTTATTGATTTTAGAGAGAAAGGAAGAGGAAGAGAGATAGAAACATCCCAATGATGAGAGAGAGTCATTGATCAGCTGCTTCCTGTATGTCCCCTACTGGGGATTGAGCACACAATCCCCGCATGTGCCTTTGACCGGAATCGAACCCAGGACCCTTCATTATACAGGCCAATGCTCTATCCACTCTATTAACCAGCTAGGGCATAAATAGGACTATGTTATCTATGAGACATTTTTTACAGACCTAATGGTAAACACAAAACAAAAATCCAGAACTGAGATAAGAAATACTTAAAAAAAAAAAAAAAAAAAAAGGAAATGGAGGGAGGGAAAAAACATAGAAAACCACAAAACCAAACTAGCAGACAAAAACATGAGGGAAAAGAAACAATGGAGATATTTGAAGCAATCAGAAACAAAAGATAAAAGGGCTGTAGTAAGTCCTCATATAGCAATAATCACTCTAAATGTAAATGGACTAAATTCAGCAATCAAAAGGCATAGAGTAACAGGATGGCTTAAAAAAACAAGACCCTATTGGCTAGTGTGGCTCAGTGGTTGAATGTCGACCCAGGAACCAAGAAGTCACTGGTTCAATTCCTGGTCAGGGCACATGCCTGGGTTTCAGGCTCAATCCCCAGTGGAGGCAGTGCAAGAGGCAGCCAATCAATGACTTCCTCTCTCATCAATGTTTCTATCTCTCTATCCCTCTCTCTTCCTCTCTCTCTAAAAAGCAACTTAAAAATATATTAAAATAAGACCCACCTATATGCAACCTTCAGGAGACCCATCTCACCCCGAAAGACAAACAAGGCTCAAAGTGAACAGGTGGAAGATGACACTCCAAACAAATGGCACTCAGAGAAAATTGGGTTTAGTCGTGCTTATATCAGACAAAATAGATTTCAAGACAAAGAGGTAACAAGAGACAAAGATGGGCATTTTATGACAAAAAAGGGGACAATCCATCAAGAAGACGTAATAGCACTGGCCACTGGTTCTCAGTGGTTAGAGCATTGCTTGTGTACCAAAGAATCTAGGGTTCGATTTCCAGTCAAGGGCACTTACCTGGGTTGCGGGTTTGCTCCCTGATGCCAGTCAGATTGCATGTGGGAGGCAACCAATCAATGTGTCTCTTTCACATAGATGATTCTCTCTCTCTCCAGAGCCACACTGCAGCTGCTAGATCTGCACTAGGCCTCGCTTCCACTCTCGTCCCACCCTTCCACTGTTTCTGAAATCAATGGAAAAATATCCAGTGAGGATTTTTTTAAGACATAACACTTATTAATATATAGGCACCCGACCTGGGAACACCAAAATATATAAAACAATTATCAATAGAATTAAAGGGAGAAATTGACAATAATAGTGGGGGACTTACTTACACCCATGGATAGATTACCCAGACAGAAAGTTACAAGGAAATATTGCTCTTGAACGACACATTTGGCTGGGTGGATTTAATGATATTTATAGAACTTTCCATCAAATAACAAGAGATGGAAAGAACACCCTGAGATGGATTGGACTCTGAGATGCTGGTGTTGGTAAGACAGTGGGTGTGTTTTTATTTGTTTGGAGGTTCGGCAGCACACCCCTGGGTCCAAGGCTCCTTTCTTGTGGCCCGTGCAGATCCAGCAGCAAGGTGCAGTGTGGCTCTGGAAGCCAAACACTTCCTGGTACTTGGACCACAGCAAGGGGGAGTGTGTTCCTGGAACCAACGGTGGAGTCAGCAGCTCCCTGATTCTCCACCTCCCTTGTGGCCCGGGTACCGACTCCCTTGGCAGGTCTCTCTTGTGGTGTTCTGGGCCATTCCCACAGCCTCAGCCTACATCCCATTCTTTATATGTCTATACCAGCCCTTCATATGTTTTGTAAGCACGTGGCTCTCTGTGTAAAAATAGCCAGAGGCTTGCCGTACCTGCAAATGAACCATGCCCACCACATGAGGACACTCCAAGTCATCCTAAGATGCCTGCATCTGCTGTTGGAGTGCTAGTCAAGGCGCCAGCAGGAAACAAGTGGAACCTGTCAAGTTTTCTGCTAAGTTGTGCTTAATGAAAGGACCATGTAGAGAGGTGTGAGCAGGGGCCAGGGACCAATAAGCAGTGGTGAGTGGGGGTGACTCATGGGGGTTCCCGAGAGCTGAGTGTTAAATCATTGGAAATTTGGGAGCTGGATGTTCAGTGCAGCCAATAATAAAAGCTTATTTTATTCTATTCTCTAAAGCATTTATTGAGGTATGTGTTTAGCAGGTAGAGGGCTGTGCATATTTAATGTATACAACTCTACGAGTTTGGGGGTAAGCATACACCTGTTAGCCATCACCACCATCAAGAGCCAAAGTCTCCTCCCACCCCTTTTATTATTTTGTTGGGTATGTGTGGTAAGACTATTGATGATAAATCTCAACATAGCAAAATTTAAGGATATAATATAGTACTGTTCATTATAGGCACTGTGCTGCATAGTGATTTCCAGAGGTCATTTATCTTGCATAATTATTAGAATTTTAATTACATGAAATTACAATCCAATTATAACTTAAATGAATTATACTTCTGAAAGGTACAAAAACATCACTTTCTAATTGTTTTTACTACATGTTACTGTCACCTATGCTCTTGCAGCTGATTTTGTGTATTGGGGCTGAAGGTGGAAATAGTGCATAATCCTGAGCAAGGACACATCTCTCCCTGACACTGTGTCCCATGACATCCGCTGGCGGTTTGAAATCAGCCAGAGTTAGAATATTGACACCACAGAAATTAGCAAATGGTACAAATCAGGCCTTGGTTTATTGTCTTGTAGATTGCCTAGACTTAAGGAAGTGATGGAGGAAATGTTACTAATGAGATTAAATGTACTTAAAATTGTGTGTTATTTGTAGCTCTCCCAATGTGAATAGCATAAAAATGTGAGGAAATGTGTTTGCCATATTCCAACATTATGATTTGACTAAGCAAAAAAGTTGCTCACATCACTGATGGATGGATGACTGTTGTTTTTGCCTTACTCATGAACATGAATGAAAATATCAAGTGACAATCGTGTCAGGACCACATTGGCAATTACAGATTGCCTACAGATATAGGAGTTAGCAAAAGTCAACTAAAACAATCTGTGAGAATCCATGAAGTCTATGAAATTTACAATAAATAGTATCTTATATTTTATTATACTTTTAAATTGGGGTACGACACATTCCTTATGTGAGTCAGAATCATAACAGAGCTAGAATTCTAATAAACTTCTATACATATGTATATGCATACTTTCCAATTTCCCCACCTGCCCACACACCAAGAACAAGTTGTCAAATAT
Organism: Ia io; assembly: GCA_025583905.1. NCBI lineage: Eukaryota > Metazoa > Chordata > Mammalia > Chiroptera > Vespertilionidae > Ia > Ia io. The sequence goes on from JAJQQW010000001.1 coordinate 133,874,325, forward strand.
TTACCAGCATGCCACAGCCACCAAGGGGTGGTCAGGCACCAAAAAAAAAAAAAATCTTCTCAATTTATTCATTTTTTGTTAAGCCTCAGCTGAGGAAAAGCCATCTTCTCTATAGCAAAGCCTGGGCTTAAAGGGGCGGGGACAGGGGTCAGTGCTCCTGCATCCCCTGAGAGCTGAGGAATGCAGCCACTCCCAGAACTGCAGGGAGTCCCCGAGGAGGTGTGAGGAGACAAATACCCTGGCTTCTAACTCCTCCCACCCTCTGGTCTCCACTGGCTGAGCCCAACTGGCATCCTGGACAAAGGAGCTTCCTGAATGGTGCCATCCACCTGGGGCAGCTCTGGGGCACAGAGCAGGGCTGGGTAAGGACAGTCACCAGAGCAGCAGGTAGAAGGGGGGCCCAGAGGCAGCAGAGAGGAACCCAGACATGGCCTGCGGCCCCTCCTGTGCCTGACATGTGAGGGGTGGGGCCTGGCACAGGAGCAGGAGCGTCAGCACCCCTGGATCGGTCAGCTGGGGAAGCAGGGTCTCCCAGGCCCCGAGCACGGTGGGGGAGGGGGGGAGGAAGGGCACTCCAAGGTGAACTTGAGAGCAAGTCGTGTGGACCTCCATAGCTCCTGTGATTCCAGGAGCTTCCTGAGGGCACTGGGATTTGGATTGCTTTAACAGATTTTTATCACAAAATCTTAGTGCACTGTCCCTGTCCTGTCCTGCAGCTGGGAGTACCTGTGAGACCTGAGCACCTCCTCCTGTCACACCTCTCCCAGCAGCTAGCGTGGATTCGCCATCAGTCAAGATGCTGTTTCGATGTTTGGTCACATCCATCCTTGGCTCCCTGTTAAAAATAGTCACAAACACAGCCCTGGCCGGTTTGGCTCAGTGGTTAGAGCGTCGGCCTGCGGACTGAAAGGTCTCAGGTTCGATTCCAGGCAAGGGCATGTACCTTGGTTTCGGGCACATCCCCAGTAGGAGGCCGCTGATTGATGTTTCTCTCTCATCAATGTTTCTAACTCCCTATCCTTCTCCCTTCCTCTCTGTAAAAAATCAATAAAATATATTTTAAAAAATAGTCACAAACACATAAATGGAGTCAGGGAGGAACACTCTGCTATGGACTGAATGTTTGGGTCCTTCCCCCGCTCCCGTAAAATCCATGTATATTGAAGCCCTGACCCCCAACCAGATGGTATTTGGAAATGGGGCCTTTGAGAGGTAATGGGGCTTAGATGAGGTCATGAAGGGGGGCCTGCACGAGGGGATGAGTACCCAGTCCTGAAGACACCCCTCACGACTAACCTCCCAATTTGGGGGACACCCCTTTTCTTGGAAATCACGGGCTTGCCCTGATGCTTCTGTGCAGTCTTTGGATTTATGTCGGGGAGGGTAAGGGGGTGTTGAGGTGGGGCAGTAGCCCTTATTGTCCGCCTGGAGCAGCACGGTTTGGAGCTGCTGTCGCGGCCGTGGGAGTGGAAAGCCTAAATTAATCTCTTGGGGTCTCCATGGGCACGGGGGCCCTTTCACAGCCCGTCCTCAGGGGCAGTGAGTTTCTGGGCTGCCCCGAGGGAACTGGCTGCTTGTGGGACAGGAGCCCATCAGTACATTTAGAGAAATACTATTTATTCTCAGATTCCTAAAAGTTTGAGGCTGGCAGAGACTTTTAATATGGCCAGCTTTCCCCCAGCGGGCCACCCGCCCCTCGCCATTTACTGATGGACACACAGTGTGCCCACAGGGACCTGGACCATTTCCTTCCCTCAGGGCACGGCTCTGCAAGCCCGAGAGATGGTGTTCCTGCACGGCTAAGGCGGCCATGTCTTGACCCTGTTTCCCCCGCCACATTCTATCCACCTTTCTGGCCCCTTTTCCGCGGACGTGTTCAACCTCCAGGCATCCAGACCTTTCATTCCAACCTGGCCCTTCCAGGATGGGCGGGGCCCGCGGGCGGCACGCACAGAGGGGCGGGGCTTCGAGAAGACGCCCAGCCGCTCCTCACACGGGGTCTCCCTGCAGGGCAGACTGCAGACAGGAGCCAATCCAGTGCCAGGTGCCTCCCCCAGGTCTGTGTGCGCAGGCGCAGCCTGCAGGGGGCGGAGCTTCTTGGGAAGACCCATTGTCTCAGGGTGAGTGAGAGGAGGTTTCCGGTTTGTGGCGGGCAGCGCAGCCATGCAGGCACCAGAGGAGGACGACGACGGCAGGGGCAGAGTGGACGGTGGTGCCGGGTCACCCAATGGCCCAGAGGGCGCCGTGGGCCCTGGAGACCAGAACAACCCCAGAGAGGAAAGCCCTGCCGCTGAGGGAGCCCCCCAGGTCGAGGGGGTCTCGCGGCCCTCACGGGCCTCACGGGCCTCGCGGGCCTCACGGGCCTCGCGGGCCCCAGGGCAGGCTGCAGTGGCTTCTACCTCCCACAGACGCCTGAGAAGTCGAATGTCGGAGTTGTATCTTTTCCATGGAGCCCCCTCCCGTGGGAGGAAAGGGTGAGGGGATGGGCGGGAGGTGGGGGGGGACTCAGGAGGATGGGCAGGATAGGCTTCGGGGGCTGGGGGTTCGGGGTGGACATCTGGGAGGACAGAGGGGGCTTATGGAACCAGGGTGGCTGGGGAAGCAGCTGTGGTGGCCTGGAGACGTGCGGTGTGGCCTGGAGACACGGGAAGTGGCTCCCGAGGGGCTGTGGTCCAGAGTCCTTGAAGGGGCATCCTGGAGGGTCTTGGGGGGCCTGAGGGGTGGCCTGGGGCAAGACCGGCCTCCGTGGGGCAAGGGGGCCTGAACCACAAAGTCTCTGTGGATGGAGCTTTTCCTTAACCCCACCAGCATCCTCACGGTGCCTTTCCTGTCCTACGTGGATGCGGAGGTGGCCCGCAGGTATCTGATGGCAGGTGCTGAAACCTACCACGGGAGGGTTCACTGGAACCTCACCGTGACTGGCTGTGACCTGTTCATGTAAGTTCCAGAAGGGACTGGGTGCGAGTAGCAGCAGGGGGCGGGCGGGGCCGATCTCTGGCCCAGGGGCGCTCTGTTAGCGATGTGGGGACCCCTGAAGGGTGGTCTAAGGATGGCCGTGGGGCACCGGGTCATTAGAGGGTCTTCGGCAGCCTGAGGACCTCTCTGAGGAAGGAGTTGGTCGAATTGCCAGTTGGGGGAGGGGTTGGAGTGAGGAAGGTGCAGAGTTATCGCCTCTAAAATGATTTTCTTCTCCCCTCACTCTTAGCCGATTAACTGCTGAAGATTCTGACCTCCTGCAGATTTCTACTGCTTCCTTGCTCCACCGGCTTTCCATAGTGGTGCAGACCATGCAGCACTTTGTGCCCCAGTTTTGTTGTAAATGTCAGTCCCAAAAGGGGGCTTGAGGCCACAGTAGTGTCCCGTCCTAGGAAGTACATCCTTCCCTGGGGCCATGGTTTTTGCAGTAGCTGCCATTTTATTTGGGGGTGTGGGGTTCCTTCGTTGTTTGCCTACACTAGCCCTTGGGCACTCTCTGCCGTCTTGTTTAATTGATGCTTAAATGTTGCCTAAATCAAGTAATAAAAGTGAGCTACTATTTTGTATCTGAGTTTCTTGTCAGCATCCAGTTTTTCTTGCCTTTGTCCTTGGGTTGGAGGGGAGGTTCTGGGTTCAAATATTCAAGTAGTACAGGCAATGGAAGCCGATTTAGGAAATAGAAACCAATGAAAGGTACTTGGATCTTGTCATTCAGCATGAACTGCTATCAGCAGTTTGGAATACTTTTATAGTTCTAGAATTGTAGGTCTACAGTGAATGTAGAACAGTAGTATGCACAAGTAAGATTTTTCAAGGTTAGCATTGGGGGTTTTTCCTGAAATTTTCTCATCTAATATCTGGGCCTTAGTTCTTATTGAATGGATGCATAGAAGATGCATTATAATGTCATTATTCAACACGTGAATCATTTTCATTTTCCCCATTATACATAAGGTATTAATGGGCTTATTGTATATAATACCTGCATGAATGGTTGTTTTCTTAAGATAGATTCCAACAGGTAGATCTACAATGCAAACTTGATTTCCAGAAAATTTGCCCACCCACACCAGAATGCTGGTTTCCCCACATCCCTGTCACTGCTGGAATTGTTTCCTGCCACCAAATACACACACACACACACACACACACACACACACACACACACTCAGTTTGCATGAACAGAGCAAAGAATCCAGAAACACTAGAATAAGAATTGTGTGCTTGTCCTGGCTGTGTTTTCTCAGTGGTTAGAGCATCAGCCTGCAGACCAAAGGGTCCTAGGTTCCATTCTGGTCAAGGACACATGTCTGGGGTGCAGGATCGGTCCAACGTGCAGGAGGCAGCCTATATAACAAAAGACTAATATGCAAACTGTCCCCTCGACCAGGAGTTTGACCATCAGGCAGGCCGGCCAACCGCCCATGTCCCCTTCCCCCTGGCCAGGCTGGCTGGACCCAACCCATGCACGAATTCATGCACCTGGCCACTCAGTGTATAATTCTCATAACAACCCAGTGAGCTATATACTATTAAACCTTTTGAGGCTCAGAGAAGCTAAGTAACTTTCTCAAGGTCACTCAGCCAGGAAGCGTCAGAGGCTGGATTTGAGGTTTTATTTGATTCAGTACCCACTCTCTTAGCCACGGTATCATACCTACCTCAGCACTGCCACCTGGAGCCACCGGGAGACTGGGAAAGTGCTTTCCCTTCCGGTGGCTCTGGGGAAGGTCCATGTGACTAACGCCAGGTGCAGGAATGGACAAATGCAGGGAAGGTAGAAGAGACAAGAAGGTTCGTAGGAAACCCCCCTTTCCCCCCCGCCCCCGCTTTCAGGTGGCTTCCCTATACTCCCAGGTCCTTTAATGTCTTGAAACGCTTCACCCTCTTTGAACTGGGGGTACAATGCTGATACCTGTTTCCCTGCTCCCCGCCCCTCTCAACTACGAAGAGGGCTCTTTTCAGGTACTTTTAGTAGCTAAGAAATAAAAAGTACAACTAAACCTTCTGCCAACCCAGGGAACGTCTCCTTTACAAAGGTAGAAAAGCAGTTTCGTTATTGAGTAACCATTGCACCTGATGGACATCCGGGGCAATCTAAGAGATTCCAAGGACAGAAAGAAATGTAGCCCTTTTGCATAGCCAATACAGATCTCGTCCTCAAATAAGAGAACTTGACACCACCAGGTCTCATATATAGTTCATCCTAAACTTACCTGGTAACTGGGGTGACCGTGTGTATCAGATCACTGGGGTTTTCTGTGGGTTTTTTATTTTAAAAATATTTTTACTGATTTCATGAATGAAGGAAGAGGGAGAGAGAGAGAGAAACATCAATGATAAGAGAATCATTGATCCGCTGCCTCCTGTTCGCCCCACACTGGAGCTCGATCACACAACCCGGGCATATGCCCTGACCAGGAATCAAACCATGACCTTGTTCATAGCTCGATGCTCAACTGAGCTTCATGGGCCAGGCAGTTCACTGGTGTTTTGGACCGAATGTTTGTGTCTCCCCCGCCCGCCCCGCCCCCCCCATTACCTCAAGGTCATATATTGAAGCCCTAAACCCTGTGTGGCTGTATTGCGAGATGTGGCCTTTTAGGAAGTAACTAAGGTTAAATGAGGTCCTATAAGATTAGCCTCCTTGCCCTGGCCGGTTTGCCTGAGTGGATAGAGCGCCGGCCTGCAAACTGAAGGGTCCCAGGTTCAATTCCGGTCAAGGGCATATGCCTGGGCTGTGGGCTCGATCCCCAGTGGGGGACTTACAGGAGGCAGCCGATCCATGATTCTCATCATGGATGTTTCTATCTCTCCCTCTTCCTTCCTCTCTGAAATCAATAAAAATACATATATTTTTAAAAAGATTAGCCTCCTTATAAGAAGACACCAGAACTCACCTGCACTACCTTCTCCTCCTCCTCCTCCTCCTTCCTCCTCCTCCTCCTCCTCCTCCTCTCTCTCCCTCTCTCTCTCCCCCTTCCTCCTTCCCTCCCTTCCCCTCTCTCCCTCTCCCCACTCCCTCCCTGTGCACCGAGGAAGGCCATGTGAGGACATAGGAGAAGGTGGCCACCCACAAGCCAGGACGCGTCCTCCCCAGAAGCTGAATTTCCTGGGACCGTGATTGTGGGCTTCTAGCCTCCAGACCCCTAAGGAAATACATTTCTGTCGTTTAGGCCACCCCTGTTGGTATTTTGCTAGAGCAGCTCGAGTAGGAGGGAAATGAATACCCTGTTTCTGTATGACAGGAGCTAGTTTTGCAACTTGGAGCCAGGTGTCCACTGAAGTTAGGCTTCTACCCCCCCCCCCGCCCCCCACAGAAACCCGGAGGCAGGGACGCTAACTTGCTTGATGTTTCCATTGCAAAGAGCTGCTTCCCAGGCCCTTGGAAAAGACACTCCTGGGTCAGAAGGGTGGCGAGAGGCCTTTAACAATAGATACGCGCCTCCTGCACGGGACCGTGGGTGCGGGCTGCCTGCGCCCTGCTGCTGCTGGATAGCGCAGGGAGAGCAACTGCTGAGGGCGTTTCCCCTGTTTGGAGGGTCCACCCCTGTCGCGTCCGCACCCTGAGCTTCCTCACGCCTGTCTCACCACCTTCGGAAGCCTCCTGGCCCCTGGGGTCCGGCTCACTGAGTGCGTGGCTCAAGCTGGTTGGTGCGAGGCCTTGGCTAGGGGAAGGCGAGGGCGTCCTGCCTCAGGCAGCGCACGGGGTGGTTGTGGAGCCACCGCTGTGGTCTCCTGACGCTCGGCCCCGGTTTCCACAGCTCTGGGTCCTTTTCTGTGCCTGTGTTTGACCTGAGGACAGGCTGCCTGCATCGTGGAAGGCAGGCAGAGGACAAGTGGTACGGTGTGCCTCATACTCGGAGGATCCACCCTCGTCCCTTCCTATGGGACAGCCTCAGGGACTGCCGGGGACTGAGCGTGAGGTTCACGGGAGGCAGGGGTCGGTGCGTTTAGGTCCTAAGACGTGGACTCCCCAGGTGGCTTTCTGGGGATGAGCGAGGTGGTTTTTGCACATGGAGGTAGTGCCAAGTGGCCAGTCACGTGCTGGTTTCTTGTCTCCTGCAGGAAAAGAAATGCACACGCTTTCAAAGAGGCGGACAAAGAAGTTACAAGCTTTCTAAAGTAAATGCTTTACGAAAGCGGAAGCGGGGGTGTCTCCTATGGTAACAGGGAGAACTAAGCCTCTTATTTTGAACTTTTCCACGTTCTTCTAGTTACTCTCTCTAAAAAGATGTTGCCTACCTGGCTGGTGTGGCTCAGTGGGTAGAGCGTCGGCCTGCGGACTGAGGGGTCCCGGGTTCGATTCCGGTCAAGGGCATGTACCTTGGTTGAGGGCACATCCCCAGTAGGGGGTGTTCAGGAGGCAGCTGGTAGATGTTTCTCTCTCATCGATGTTTCTAACTCTCTATCCCTCTCCCTTCCTCTCTGTAAAAATCAATAAAATATATTTTTATAAAATAAAATAAATAAAAAGATGTTGCCTCCTGCAAACTTGCTAAACTCCCTGATTAGTCTAGTAGCTCTTTTGTAGAAACCATCAGATTTTCTCTATGGCGATCATCTCTGCAAATAAAAGGCCGTTTTTCTTTCTTTCCAGCCTTTTCTTGCATGATTCCTTTCCTCATTATTGGTTGTTATTTTTCTGATTCTGATAGGTTTCTGGATGCCAGACGTTACGATTTCCCCCTAAGTGCTGGGTATCTTTATAGTCCTAGACGTACAGTGTGGGGCAAAAGTACGTTTACAGTTGGGAGTATGTGGAACAGAGTTTATTCTTGTGTCATTGTTTTTTATTTATTGTTTAATTTTCCATACAAACAACTGTAAACCTATTTTGCCCAACCCTGCATCTTTTTTTTTTTTTTTTTACCCTGCATCTTTTGAGCTTTGTTCTGGATGCTGTTAAGTGACTTGGAAACAGTTGGATCCTTTAGAGTCTGGCTCTGAAGATTTGCTGTGTGGGCCCTTTTTGTATAGGAGTCATTTTCCCCACACTACTGAGGCAAGACCCTTCTGAGCGCGCCCCCCGCCCGATGCCTCCCGAATCGTGAGGTCTGCCATCCTGGCCGCCGGGGACAGCCACCAACCACTCCCTGTCCCGCGTGACCGCTGGGCAGTAGTACCTTTCACCCCTTCGGTGGTTATTGCCCAGCCTCATGCAGTCTCCTCACACATTTGTGCTGATCAGTCGTCAGTGGGATACTCCAGGGGGACCCTCTGTGGATACGCGGGGTTCTCGCCCTCTGCCACTCTTCCCTCTGGGCCTCAACCCCCCAAACTCCAGGTGCTGAGAACTTCAGTTCCTTCTCCTAAATGCGGGGTGGCCACTGGCCTCTGCCAGGAAACCCCCTCCCCACACAGTCCTGGGGCAAAGGCAGGGCACACCTCCTGTTTCTCGTCTCCCAGACAGCACTGTCCTTCATTGCTTGATGCCCATTTTCTTTACAGCCTGTGCTTCATATATTGTTTTTCATATCTGGTTTTGGGGAGTTTTTTCAAGTAAGTGGCAGGGTCAGGGCAGTCCCTGTTACTCCACTTGTGTGAACAGAATCTGCCACTGGAGAACTTGGAGAACATTGTGAGCTGGAGGGAGAGAGGTGCTATCGATGGGGATATTGCTGGTGGTCACGACGACAATGACGCATCTCACCTGACAGCGTGCAGCTGCTGTAGTGGCTACAGGGAGGGTCTCAGTCCTCCCTCCACCCATACATCCCTACCTTCTTTTTTTTGTAATTGGCCTTTTTTTCTTCCTTCCTTCCTCCTATTTCTCTTGCTTCCCTTCCCCTCTCTTCCTTCCTTCCTTGTTGTCTTCCTCCTTCACCCCATCTTTCTCTCTTCCTTTTCCTCTCTTTCTTGCTCCTTTCTTCTTTTTCCTTTCTTGCCTCTTATTTTTTAGAAATTAATTATCGATGAACAGAAGAGAATTCAGCCATTTTACAACACTGTCCACTCTCTTCTGCTCCTCACTCTTCCATTATGGTTCCAGTACATTTTGTTCATTTATGAAAATGTGGATATTTATTGGTTAAAATAGTACAATGCATGGATGTTCTTTGTGACATTGCCAACAAAGGGCACAGGAGGAATCCAGAGCTCCATTCCTCCACGCAAGCAACTAATGAGCTGGCAAAAAGTATCAGATCAACATTTACAAAAGTCTGGAATCTAGTCAAAAATGTACCACGAGGGCCTGGCCAGCGTGACTCAGGGGTTGAGTGTCAACCTATGAACCTGGAGGTCATAGTTCGATTCTCGGTCAGGGCACATGCCCAGGTTGTGGGCTCAATCCCCAGTGTGGGGCGAGCAGGAGGCAGCCGATCAATGGATTCCCTCTCATCATTGATGTCTCTCTCTCTCTCTTTCTCTCCCTTCCTCTCTGAAATCAATAAAAATATATTTTTTAAACGTACTACTAGGGAAAAGCTTAGTGAAAAAAGGAGGTGCCGATTTGTAGTGGGGGAGTGCGGTGACATTTTAAATTGCCTACCCAGCATCCGTAATATCCAAATCGGCAGAGGCTGGAGCGGGCAGCCAGCACACTGGGTGCAGGTTTCTGGTGCCATCACCTTTCCTGCTTCCTTCTCCTTTGAGCAGAGAGGCTTATACAACAGGGCTTAGAATCTGTGTGGCTATCCTTAAGTTCTACCCTCCACAGAAAAGGATTGGGGAAAGGCCATGTCTGTGAATTACAGTTTCCGCCTTTTATGCTTTTGTATGTATCATGGAAGTTTTTTACTTAGAGCACTTGTCAGTTTTTAAATGGAGAACCAATGAATATTAGAGTGTATCCCATATAATAAAAGCCTAACATGCAAATTGTCCCCTCTGCCGGTCGTTCAACCAGACCAGGAGTTTGGCCGCTCACTATGAAGTGCGCTGACCACCAGGGGGTGGCACGGAACATGGCGGGCGTCGGCGACGCGCTGTGACCTCTCACCAGCTCCCTGGAGGCGGGGGTGATGGGGAGGGAGGTGCGGTGAGAATGCGGGGTGTCTGCCGAGCTGGCTCTCACTTCCCCTGCTACCCTCCCCCTGGATGCCAGGGCTTGCGCCAGGGAAGCCCCTGTGCTCAGGTGCTGGGTGCCCGCAAGGACCCCACCCTGCACCCGCATGGTCTCTTCTGGGTGAGCCGGGCCGCAGCCACCAGGACTGCAGGGGCCAGTCGGGCTTCCCTTGGGTTCGCGCAGGAGCCGGTCTGCAAGGCCAGCTTGGAGAGAGCGTGCTGCCCGCCCAGCTTCCATGCAGCATGCTGGGTGGCCCAGAGGCCCACGCTGTGCCCTGGCCCACAGTGTCTGACCACGCTCACTGCATCTCGCATGGAGACTCGGGCACCATGACTCAGGTGGAGGGGGTGCATGGGGACCTGGGGGCCCAGGTGCTGCCCAAAGCCCAGAGGTCAGCTGGGACCTGCCCTTCCATGCCAGACGCTTGCGCTTCAATCACCAGCCAGACCTAGGGACTGCAACCATGCACAAATTTCGTGCACCAGGCCTCTAGTATGTATACAGTATACACTGAGTGTCCAGATTATTATGATCTCTGACACATAATAATCTGGCCACTCTGTGTATATCCTATATAATAAAAGGCTAATATGCAAATTGTCCCCTCCACCAGGAGTTCGACTAGCAGGCCAGCCAGCCAACCACCCATGTCCCCTCCCTGTGGCCAGGCTGGCCGGATCCCACCAATGCACGAATTCATGCACTGGGCCTCTACTATATATGTATATACACTAAGTGGCCAGATTATTATGCATTCAGAGATCATAATAATCTGGCCACTCAGTGTATATGTACATGTGAGGAAGTTGGGGCAGTAGGGAGCCTTTGAATGGTATCAGGGGGGAATCAGGGAAGACTGATAGGTTCCAGGACAGGGCTGTACCATGTACCAGCATTCTCTACTCATCCTGGCTCAGCCCCTCCTGTCCTGAACAAGTTGTTTTTCTCCTGGGCTCTCTAGACTGGGCCTGCTGTCTGTTTCTCTTTCTTCCCTAGTCATGTGCTGTCAGGCACGCAGGATAGCAAGAGGTTACCGTTGGGGGCAATTTACTTAACGTCATGGAGCATCACCAGCTCAAAATAAAAGCTTGCCCTTCATGGAGAATGTTTGAAATAAAAACTGTTCTTTTCATTTAAATCACTTCTGATCTTTTTGTTAATCTCTTCCCTTGCTGCCCTGAGGCACACTGCCACTTGATCACGCTCTCGGGTCTGGTGGTTGCGCTGGAATGTCAGAGGGGCGTCCTAGATCCTATGACTGGTCAGGAATGTCTGGCCGGCGGGCTGTATCAGGCCCATGAAATCATTTGGTCTGTCCCTGCCAAGGCATTAGGGTTGAGTTAATTAAATGTTTGACCATATATAGCAGGCTAATTTCTAAGTGGATGATTGTATATGGCCCGTGAATGATGTTATACAATATCCAAATGGCCCTTGGAGGAAAAAAGGTTCCCCACCCCTGGTCTAAGACAATAAAATCCTGTGAACCCCAGCCTTCTATTCGCCCTAGAGAGGTCACACTCGTTCTTGCCGTTTTGGAGGTGAGGTTTTTTGTTTGGCTCTCTAAGGTCCCTCAGCAAATTTCCTAAGCAAAAACTGAAATCTGCACGCCCCCTCTGGCATTGCCCTCTGCCCCATGGCCTGACTGCCCACCTGGTGCAAGTTCAGGTGCTGGAAGCAGAACCAGAAGCAGCCTGGCACGTGGGACAGTGGCTCTGAGCGTGGGCTCTGGAGCCAGACTGCAAGGACTCAGTCGAAGGCCCTCTCCTTGAGAGCTAGGTGACCTCTGACCAGTAGCCACCAGCTCTGGACCTAGGCTTCTGGGTCTGGCGACTGGAGATGGTAGAACACCTACCTGGCAGCGTTGTCTTAAGAATTCAAGGGACTGTAATTAAAGTGCCTGGAATAAGGACCCATAAAAGTCAGTGTCGTGTAAAGGTTAGCAAACATGCTGTTGTAGCCATCACTATGGCTGCATAAGAAATCACCCCCAAAGTTAAGCCACTTAAAACAGCCACATGTTGGGGGCGGGGGGGGCTGGCTCAAGTTGTTGGCAGAGTAGGTGGATCTTGCTAGCAATGCCTCCCAGAACCAAACTGGAATTTACAACTAAATTGGGGAACAATCACCCTGAATTACCAACTAAAAGCTATCTGAAGAGGAGACTTTTAACCAAGGACTGGCAGAAGAAGCCACCTCGAGACTAGTAGGAAAGTCAGAGACCCTAAAGGGGCTGGCCCTGCTCCTACAGGTGGCAGGCCAAGGTTATGGAGGGATATCTCAGCTGTGGGAGGTTCCCTCTGAGGGGCGTGAAGTCTAAACCCCAGACCAGGCTCCCCAACCCGGAACAAAAGAGCCAGGAATAGGCACCCTCATAGCATTCAGCTGTAAAAGGCAGCAGGGTTTATGTCCACCAAGGGGAGGCAGAGCCTGCTGGAGACAAAGCCACCCTTTTAAAGGGCCAATGCACAATTCTTCACAGCCACTTACCCTGGGCTCCTGCAGAGGAAGGGTGGTGCAGACTGGAGTTGCCTGAAGGGAGTCTGGGGTGGGTGGCTTTGGGAAGAGGTGTGGGAGAGCAGCCACTAGGATCCTAGGGCTGGGTCATCCTCTGGTACTGCAGCTGCCATTTTTCTTGGGAGAAACAATCCCCTCCAAGCAGCATCAGCCTGGAGAAAAGCAATTTCCACACCTTCTGGAATCCCACTCACCCCACCCTGCGTCTTAAGCCCTGCTGAGGAGTCAGCGGTATCAGCTAGGGCATAGAGGTCTGAGCGGTCTCAGGGGGTGTCATAGAATGGCTTTGGCGGGGGGGCATTCCCCCCACTTTCCCATGAAACTTACTGGCACTTCCCCCTCTCAGGAGATCAGATAGAAACACCCTTCCGGCTTTTGGCAGACCCAACCTCTGTGTTCCAGAAGTCCCACCCACTTGACTACTAGGGGCTCTGCCCTACTTAGGTCATGGAAAAAAATCTGGGACAGACTCAGACATGTGGCTCTGGGGCAAAGAACACATCCACCATCTTCCCTGAAATCTGAACAGCACCTCCCCCTCACAGGAGATTCAATCGTCCCATCCTCCAGATTCCGCCAGAGGCTCTTTCAGAGACAGCCTGTTCAGTGACTAAACCTAACAGCCAGCTGGCAGGCTGAGGCAGGCAGAGGCGGATTCCTGGGCTGCCTTTGGACATTTGCTGACCCACCCCTAGGCCCTGTGCTGGTAAAACAGGGCCTTGGAGCATGGCTTAGTCCTTCCCATGCTCAACCAAGCCCAGCAGAGGCAGCCACAAACTATGGATCACTTTTCGTTTCAGACAGGTTGTCAAGGGCAAAGCATAGACAGCATCTGACATTGCCTTACACCAGAGAACCTCCCCTGAGGCCTAGAACCAACACACCAAGTGGCCAGCTTCAGACAACATTGTAGCGGGATCCAACTAGCTTCACAAACAGCATACCCAAAGGGATATCACAGCAGGCACTAAACTGCTGCAGAAAACGCCACTTTTTTTTTCTTTTCCTTTTATTATACTTTTCTATTTTTTTCTTTTTCTCTATTTTCCTTTATATTTCTTAGTAGAGGCCCGGTGCACAAATTTGTGCATGGGTGGGGTCCCTCAGGGTGGCTTGTGGGGATCGGGCCCCAGCTCGAACACCCCAGCCTCACAGCCCTGCAGCCCCACCTGGCACCCCATCTTGACCTGGTCGCTGTCTGTGGGGTGATCAGCGGGGCAATCAGGCCCTGCTCACACCCGCCTTGGCCTGGCGCTGCCCGTTCACCTGCTCCACCATCACGCCAGGGTCCTGCTCTCATCGGGGCCCATCAGGGCCAGCAGTGCCTCCACTGCAGCCCACTGCCAGCTGTGTCACTGATGCCCACTGTATTCCACGCCACCCCCTGGTGGTCAGCACACATCATACCTATCAATAATAACCTTAAATGTAAAAGGATTAAATACTCCAATCAAAGGGCATACGATAGCTGAATGGATAAGAAAACATGACCCATGTGCCCACCTCAGAACAAAAGATTCCCAAAGGCTGAAAGTGGAGGGATGGAAAAATATATTCCATGCAAATGGAAACAAAAAAAAGCTAGGTTACCAATACTCACGTCTGAAAAAATAGACTTCAAAACAAAGGCCATTAACAACAGCCAAAAAGGTCACTACATAATACTAAAAGGATAACTCTAAGAAGAAAATATAACCCTTGTAAACTTATACACACCCAACATATGAGCACCTAAATATATTTTAAAAACTCTTGGTAGACTTTAAGGGAAAGATCAATAGCAATACAGTCATAGTAGGGGACTTTAAAACCCCATTGTCATCACTGGATAGATCTTCCAGACAAAAAATCAACAAGGCAACACTGACTTTAAATGACAAACTAGATCAGATGGATTTAATTGATATTTACAGAACATTTCATCCCAAAGCTGCAGAATATACACTCTTCTCAAGTGCATATGGGACATTATGAAAGATAGACCACATGTTAGGACACAAAATAAGTCTTAACAAATTCAAAAAGATTGAAATCATATCTTCTTGGATCACAATAGCATGAAACTGGAAATCAACTATGATAAAAATAGCTTAAAAACAAACACGTGTAGGCTAAATCACATGTTATTAAACAATGAAAGGGTTATCAATGAGATCAAGGAAGAAATTTTAAAATGACCTGAAAACAAATGAAAATGAATACACAACAACCCAAAATCTATGGGGCACAGCAAAAGCAGTCTTGATAAGGAAGTTCATAGCATTACAGGCCTACCTCAAGAAACAAGAAAAATCTCAAATAAACAATCTAACCTTACAACAAAAAGAACTAAAAAGAGGGCAAGAAAAGCCCAGAGAAAGTAGAAGGAAGGAAATAATAAAGATCAAAAAGAAAATCGAGCTGAAACCGGTTTGGCTCAGTGGATAGACCATCGGTCTGCGGACTGAAAGGTCCCAGGTTCGATTCCGGTCAAGGGCATGTACATTGGTTGTGGGCACATCCCCGGTGGGGGGTGTGCAGGAGGCAGCTGGTCGATGTATCTCTCTCATCAATGTTTCTAGCTCTCTATCCCTCTCCCTTTCTCTCTGTGAAAAATCAATAAAATATATTTAAAAAAAAAAAAGAAAATCGATGACTTTCTCTGAACTCCAGTTCTGGGTGAGACTCTGGGGGACCCAGACACATACGGGGAGAAACTGGACTGTCTGGCATCAGGACAGGAACACGAGGGCAGCTTTCTCTCAGAGGTGCTCACAGCGATCATTGTTCCTGCACGGGGGCACAGGATGTGGAGACCCGGGGACCTCTCCGGTGCATGGCTGACTGGCAGCCATTGCTGTTTGCTCCACCTTGGTGATTCCCAGAGACCCCGCCCCACCCAATTTACAACCCCACCCAAGCTGTGCACATCGGCTTTTGCATATGAATGGCCTGTCCTTTCTCTGCCTAAAACCTGTCAAACTGCAGCTGGGTCAGAGAGCCCCAGAGATTCCAAAAGAAGGCCCAAGGCCCAGCAGCAGCAGCCTACCTTGCATCACAGCTGGGCCTCGTCTGGGTACTTCCAAACGCCATACAAAGAGGAGGAATCTGCAGGTGTCTCTGTAGCTCCTGCTGGGTGGCCCCAACTAGTGGCTGACCTTGTACCTCCCTGGAGATCCAAGAGCCAGGGTACCCAGTGGTCAGAGTGAGACCATACTGGATTACAACTCTTCACATCCATAAGAGACACACTCAAGGGGCAGACTCAGTGAGCACCAAAGCCCCACTGAAGCAAGTCCTGCCCCATAAGGATGTCTCCTGCACAGCAGATCTTCCAGTGTAGACACAGCTGGTCATCACAGCCAACTGGCCTGGAGGTCAATTCCTCCCAGTGATACCAACAACAACCAAGGGTTAACTACAACAAAACTGTGTACCCAGCCCACAAAGGGGTGCACCAAGAGTGTCCCTCAGGTGACTGGGGAGGCTGAGCCACTGGGCCCTATAGGACACCTACCAAACAAGGCCACTCTATCAACTCAAGGAGACTTAGCAGCTACCCAGTACATAGAAACAAACACAGGGAAGCAGCCAAAATGCAGAGATAAAGAAACAAGTCACAAATGAAAGACATGGATGAAAGCAAAATACTGGATATAGAGTTCAAAACCACAGTTATAAGGTTACTCAAGAATCTTCTAGAAACCTCCAAGAAATTTAGTGAGATCCTCAAGGATATGAAAAAGGACCAATCAGAAATTAAGCATACACTGACTGAAATAAAGAATAATATAGAGATTCAACAGCAGACTAGAGGATCCCAAGAATCAAGTCAAAGATTTGAAATACGAAGAAGCAAAAAACACCCAACTGGAAAAGCAAAAAGAAAAAAGAATCCAAAAATATGAAGATAGTGTAAGGAGCCTCTGGGACAACTTCAAGCGTACCAACATTCACATTATGGGGGTGCCAGAAGAGAGAGAGCAATATATTGAAAACCTATTTGAAGAAATAATGACAGAAAACTTCCCCCACCTGGTGAAAGAAATAGACTTACAAGTCCAGGAAGCACACAGAACCCCAAACAAGAGGAATCCGAAGAGGACCACACCAAGACACATCATAATTAAAATGCCAAGGGCAAAAGACAAAGAGAGAATCTTAAAAGCATCAAGAAAAAAAGTTACCTACAAGGGATTACCCATATGACTGTCAGCTGATTTCTCAACAGAAACTATGCAGGCCAGAAGGGAGTGGCAAGAAATATTCAAAGTGATGAATAGTAATAAAATACAACCAAGATTACTCTACCCAGCAAAGCTATCATTCAGAATTGAAGGGCAGATAAAGAGCTTCACAGATAAGAAAAAGCTAAAGGAGTTCAGCACCACCAAACCAATATTATATGAAATGCTGAAAGGTATTCTCTAAGAAGAAGAAAAAGGTAAAGATAAAAAATTAGGAACAATAAAGTGACAACAAATACATATCTATCAACAAGTG
Organism: Ia io; assembly: GCA_025583905.1. Classification (NCBI taxonomy): domain Eukaryota; kingdom Metazoa; phylum Chordata; class Mammalia; order Chiroptera; family Vespertilionidae; genus Ia; species Ia io. The sequence goes on from JAJQQW010000001.1 coordinate 133,891,309, forward strand.
AATCTAAAAATCAAATGAATAAAAAACCTGATGAACAGAACAGACTGGTGAATGTAATAGAATCAGGGGCATGGAAAGGAAGCAGACTGACAATTCTCAGGGGTAAGGGGTTGTGGGGTGTGCTGGAAGAGATTGGACAAAGAGCTTACACCTATGGATGAGGTCCGTAGTAGGGGGAAGGCCTGGAGTGGGGTGGGAACTGGGTGGAGGGGAGCTATGGGGGGAGAAAAGAGGAACATCTGTAATAATCTGAACAATAAATATTTTTTTAAATAACAACAACAAGGAGAGCCCTGGCTGGGTAGCTCAGTTGACTAGAGCATTGTCCTGATATGCCAAGGTTGTGGGTTCAATCCCAGGTCAGGGCACATACAAGAAACAACCAATGAATGCATTAATAAATAGAACAACAAATTAATGTTTCTCTCTCCCCCTTCCATTCTCTCTAAAATCAATCTTTAAAAAAAAAAAGAAAAAGGTACAAAGAGAGAGGACCCAAATAAATAAAATCAGAAATGAAAGAAGTAAAGTAACAACTGACACCATATAAATACAAATGATTGTAAGACAAGTACTATGAACAACTACGTATATGCCAACAAGCTGGACAACCTGGATGAAATGGACAAATTCCTAGAAAAATACAATCTTCCAAAACTGAATCAGGAAGAATCAGAAAGCCTGAATAGGCCAATAACTACTGATGAAACTGAAGCAGTAATCAAAAAACTCCCAGCAAACAAAAACCCTGGTCCAGGCGGCTTCACAGGGGAGTTTCAACAAATATTCAAAGAACTAACACCTATCCTCCTCAAACTATTCCAATAAATCAAGAGAAAGGAATACTTCCAAGTTTGAAGGGGCACCCATCTCTTTCTCCACTTGGCTCACAGCCCACTGAGTGTGCCATGAAGTCACACCCGTGCTTGTACAGCCACCTAGTGACAAGAGCCTCCAACTGCACATTTTTTCCTCTTAGAAGTCACAGGAGCCTCTGTAGTTCCACCCAACAAGTCATTCTTACACCAGCAGGAGGTGAGCATGCCATCCCTTCTTTTTTTAAAAAAATATATTTTATTGACTTTTTTACAGAGGGGAAGAGAGAAGGATAGTTAGAAACATCGATGAGAGAGAAACATCAATCAGCTGCCTCCTGCACACCTCCTACTGGGGATGTGCCTGCAACCAAGGTGCATGCCCCTGACCGGAATCGAACCTGGGACCCTTCAGTCCGCAGGCCGACACTCTACCCACTGAGCCAAACCGGTTAGGGTGCCATCCCTTCTTGATGACACTCGCCATCAAGCAGCACCTTCAGAAAATGTGAGGTGGTTTGTGATTAGCAGTTACTTATTGGGTCCAGGTGGGGAAAGCCGAGACTCCCACTCACACTGCAGGAGAGGGAAGCAGAGAACCCAGCTGTCACCGTCATCCATGGGCAACTGGACCAAGTGCTCTCTGAAGGCCAACTCTGGGGTTTGGGTATAGGCTGCCGTGAAACCATTTTTACAGGTGACACCTGGGTAGGCCGTCACTTCTGATGGTCTCCAGACCCGGAAGAAATCTTCTGGCCTCTCCCCGAACTTGCTGATGGGGTCCCTTAGTGCAGGTAGCTAAAGGGTTGAGATGCCAAGGAAACCCAACTGGAAACGTATTCTGAAAGTTAGGAAAGTACAATGGTAGTTGTATTCCCAACTCACCCTATCTCTGTCGAGAATACAAGAGCACCAATTCCCTCTCAGTTCTCATGGGGAGACCTGAGATTGTTTGGGAAGACTTGGAGAACCACAGATCCCTCCAAAATGTCACCCAGCTGAGAGTTCTGTAAGTCTTGCTCCCAACATTCTCAAGAAACCAGTTTTTTTCTGCTAAAAAGGCTCTCTCTCTCTCTTACTCACTCTCTCTCTCTCCCCTCACCCCATTCCCCACATCACCTACTGCATCCTTCCCATCACTCCCTCAGAGGTCATCCTGGAATCATCCAACCTAAATTAGCTGGAAGAACAAATATGCAAGAATTTGGTGATGGGTATTTACAATTTGGTGAAGATGATATTTCAACTCAGTGGGGAAATATGGGTTAGTCAATAACTGGTGTTGGCACACCTAAAACTTTGGAGAGAAAACAAAGTTAGATCCCGATGTCCTTTATCACTGACATTAGTTTCCCAAAGATTAAAATGTTAAAGTACTAAAGGATCTTGTGAGTGGAGAGTTTTATAATTTTATCATCACTTTTTTTGTAGGACAAAACATCCAGGAAACATCATGAAAAAATTGATCACATGAATACATTTACATTTTTAATTTATGCATAGAAGAGGACTGTGAACAAAGTTAAAATGCAGCAATGAGTAGGGAAAGTATTTTCCAATTAGGATAAAGATTTGATATTCTGAACATGTACAGAGTATTTACCAATCAATATGAAAAACATGACTGTCCCAAAATAGTTCTCAGACGACGAGATGCCACTGGGCAAATGTCACACACATTATCATTCAATTACATTAAAATCAAAAGGAAAGTGGAACACCGCTGAGATGTGATTTCGGTTACTATATGTATTTAGTTTTACAAAAATGTAAAAGATTGAACATATTCTGTGTGAGGTGGGATGTAGGAAAATGGTGTCTTTCATACACAATTGGTTAGAGTTCAAATTGGTGCAAACTTTGGGAGGCAATTTGGTGATACGTATCAAATACCTTTTCGTTTTGTTTTGTTTTGAATATTGTTGGAGGTATTACATATGTCCCCTCTTTTCCCCTGTTGACCCCCTCCAGCCTGCCCCACACCAGGCCTTCACCACCCTGTTGTCTGTGGTCCATGGGCTATGCATATATGCACTCAAGTTCTTTAGTTGATCTCTTCCCACCCTTCCCCGCCTTTCCTCTAACATTCTGCACTCTGTTCCATGCTTCCATGTCTCTGGATCCACTCTGTACATCAGTTTATTTTGTTACTTAGATTCCACAAATGAGTGAGATCATGTGATACTTGTCTTTCTCTGACTGGCTTATTTCACTTAGCATGATACTTTCCAGGTCCCTCCATGCTGTCTCAAAGGGTAAAAGATTCTTCTTTTTACAGCTGCATAGTATTCCATGTACCAAATACCTTTAAAAGGGGTTATACTTCAACCCAACAATTCCCCTTCTAAATATCTATTGCACAAAAACAAGTGTACCAGGATATTTATTTCAGCACTGTTTATAATACTGAAAAATGAGAACAGCATAAAGGCCTATACATAGGGGACTGGTTAAAATAGCTATGGAATATACATTTGTGGATTATTATATAGCCTACTGCCTCCTGTTTTGGGATAGAGAAACTTTAAAAGCACAAAAAGGTGCCCAGCCAGCATGACTCAGTGGGTGAGCATTGACCTATGAACCAGGTCATGGTTCGATTCCCGGTCAGGCTTGCGGGCTTGATCCCCAATGTGGGGTGTGCAGGAGGCAGCCGATCAATGATTCTCATCATTGATGTTTCTATCTCTCTCTTCCTCTCCCTTCCTCTCTGAAAGCAATAAAAATATGTATTCTTTAAAAAGCACAAAAAGGTGTGGGAGGAAGGGAGAGGGAGAGAGAAATAACATCCATGCAAGAGAGAAACATTGATCAGTTACGTGATCCTGACTGGGGATCGAACCTGAAACCCAGTTATGTGTGCCCTGACCAGGAATCGGCCTTTCTATGCAAGGGACAATGCTCTAACCCACTGAGCCACACTGTCCAGGGCTGGAAACATTTTTTAAAGGATTCCCCAGACATCTTTGAAAAGAGAAATAAACTAGGCAAACATCTGGAAAGACTGATTTTTTTTTAAAGTTACACATTATGAATAGAAATGTTAGGAGTAAAAAGTATATAATAAAGTACAGCAGAGATTTTTAAATGATAGGATAAATTTATTGCAGTAAATTTGAAGTGATTAGCTGAACACTGTGCTAAGAAAATATAACTTACTCAAGAAACAAAACACCTGAGTACAACTAAATTCAGTTTCAAGAAAATTGAATCAGTGGTTTAAAATCTACCCTCACCCATATGAAATCCATTAGATCTAAGCAGTTTTACCAAGCATTCAAAGAGCAGCTATTCCTAATGTTATGCAAACATTTATACAGAAAAATTATGAATGTTCTCACAGCTCACTTAACAAAGCATCATATATTAATTTCATGCACAAATATTGTATTCTTAAGAGAAAGGGCCTTGTTCTTGTTCAAAAGACAATGACCATACCATTTTCCCACCCAAATGGTAGCAGGGTGTGCATCTGCAGCTTTTACTTTTTTATTAGGGTCACACCTTACACATAATTTTGTCTACTGGCTTTTTCACACCAACCTGCTACAGAGCGTGTTCCACACCGCAAGATGTTCACAACCCTCGCTGTGTGGGCCCATGTGGTCCAGAGGGAAGCCTCCTCTTTCACCACAACTTTTGGCAGCTACAAATGATGATGCAGCCTGGCCAGCGTGGCTCAGTGGCTGAGCGTCAACCTATGAACCAGGAGGTCAAGGTTTGATTCCCAGTCAGGTTGAGGGCTCAATCCTCAGTGTGGGGCGTGCAGGAGGCAGCCGATCGATGATTCTCTCATCGTTGATGTTTCTCTCTCTCTCCCTTTCTCTCTGAAATCAATAAAAATATATTTTTTTAATTTTTAAATGATGGTGCAGTGAGCATGTCTACAATGCCAAAGTCAAAGTACCTGACTGTCTCTTATGGTTAAACAGGCTGAGAATGTCCATTCTGCCATACCAGTCCACAGGAGTGGCACCACGGGCCTATCCCCTGCATCTCATCAGCAGGGCGCCAGACATCATTTGTTGCACTTTTGAAATTACTTTTTGTTCAGTTGGAGTCTGTGTTGTTTTAGTGACTGGTGAAAGAGAAACGCTTTCTTGTTGTGCTAACTGGCCATCTGGATTTCTCGTAATCATCGAGCAGCAGGTGTGTGAGCAACAGGGAACAACATAGGTTCTGGCAGGATGTGCTTCTAGCTATCTATCTACTTCCCAAAGCCAGGCTCATGAGAATCAAGGGGCCACAGCTAAGAAGGCAGGCAAGCTACTTCCCTCACCGGAAGAATCCCACCACTTGTTCCGGAAACCCAACCAGGGCAAAGCCAGAAAGAAGAAAGAAGAATCCCTCTTCTGGGCAAACAGCCTGGTTCAAAATCTCTGGTGTAGAATGTAGAGTTGGCCCTACAGAAGGAAGCAGGCAAAAGGGAAGGTTTAAAAGAGCAGTGGATGCCTGGCCAACATGGCTCAGTGGTTGAGCATTGACCTATGAACCAAGAGGTCACAGTTCGATTCCTGGTAAGGGCACATACCCGGGTTTCGGGCTTAATCCCCAGTGTGGGGCGTGCAGGAGGCAGCCGATCGATGATTCTCTCTCATCATTGATGTTTCTATCTCTCTCTCCTTCTTCCTTCCTCCCTAAAATCAATAAATATCTTTTTTTTAAAAAAAAAAAAAAGAGCAGCGGTTCCCAGCCATAGCCCAGTGCCGTGGTCAGCCTCTGACTCAGGTGGTCCAGGGCCCGGGCAGGAACATTTGTAAAGCTCCCAGCTGCTGCCACTGCTGTGCAGCCCTCATGGGTGCCACTACCGGAGCCTCGGGAAAGTCCCCCCAAAAAGAATGTCCACCTCTCACTGATCCTGTGTCATACCTGCTTTCTTTCAACCCCCCTTCAGAAAAGGGAGCTGGTCAGAGAAGGACTCCTACGTGCCTGTGTTCACCCTGTGAGAAGTACAAAGCCAGTAGCCACCACCCAGGGCACAGCTGGTCTAACAGCTCTACCATACTGCAGCCTACCCCCTCCTCCTACTCACATCTGCTGGAACAGTATCACAGACTTCTGGAACATGATGAAACATGGCTGCCACCACTCACACTGGGTGGCGATGATCTCGGGAAGGACAAGAGCATGCTTCGGTGTTGGGATAAGGAAAAGTATACTTGTGAGCCTGGCTGGTGTGGCTCAGTGGTTGAACATCAGCTTATGAACCGGGAGGTCACAGTTCAACTCCTGGTCAGGGCACATGCCCAGGTTGTGGGCTCCATCCCCAGTAGGGGGCGTGCAGGAGGCAGCTGATCAATAATATTTCTATTGCATCCATCATTTATGTTTCTATCTCTCTCCCCTTCTCCCTTCCTCTCTGAAATCAATAAAAATATATATATATAATTTTTTTAAGTGTACTTGCAGCTGGCTAGCATGATTGAGCGTCGACCTATGGACCAGGAAGTCACGGTTTGATTCCCAATCAGGGCATATACCCAGGTTGTGGGCTCGATCCCTGGTCAGGGACGTGCATGAGGCAGCCAATCAATGATTCCCTCTCATCATTGATGTTTCTCTCTCCCCTTCTCCCTTCCTCTCTGAAATCAATAAAAATATATATATATATATATATATATATTTTTAAAAAGTGTGCTTGTGAGAAGCATCCCCCCTACATCCCGTCAGACCATGAGGTGGCCACAACTCCAAACCCAAAGCAGTGGAGGAAGGGTGGGAAAATGTGACTACACAAAGATAACAAACTTCAAGTCCAAACCACACTAGTACCGAGTCATGGTGGGAAAAAGATCACTGCAACTTCCACCACATGGAAGAGCTGACCCCACTAATGGCCAAAGAGCTCCTACAAAGCGAGGAACAAGAGACTAACAGCTCAAGAGCAAACTGGTCAACCGATACAAACAAGCCATTCACGCCAGAATTGGAAAGGACCCTGAAGTTCTGAAAGATGCTCAAGCTCACTCTTAATGCGAACTACATGATGGCAAAAGCCCACAGGTTGACACCCCTCACCAGGGCAAGGCTATGGGGAACGAGGGGAGAGCAGGAAACCACACTGGGGGGCACCGGCACCATCTACCCCATTTGCAGATGCTCAGTGTGGCCGCTTCTAAGAATCTGACCCAAAGACACACAAGGTGGACCCAATGCATTTTCACTGCGACATTATTTATGACAATTAAAAAGACTGGCAACAAGGCAAATGCTGTGGTGCAGCCTCCCAGCGGAAGAGCACACAGCCCAGGACTGTGCCGGCAGCGCATGCGCTGGGCCAGAAGGAAGGGCTCCCTCCCATCTCAGGCTGGGAAGCAGTCCTTCTCTGAGAGCCTTGACCTTGATTCCTGACTTCCCCAGTGGAGGTGGAAGAGGGAGCCCAAGAGGCAAGTGCTTCAAGCAGACAGAACGGACAAAAAGAGCACAGCATCAGGCTGGGACCCCGTGGGCCCTGAAAGGGGCAAACCAGCAGCCGGGGAAGCTGAAGCGGAAGTCCCTGCAGCTAGCTCGGGGCGGGGGGGCTCAAAGAAGCAGCCTGCTCTTTGTCACCTCGCCTGGAACGAGGCAGGCGGGAGAGGAAAGCGGAGATTGCACTGTCCTGGGCTGGTCGCTGGCAGGCGGCTCTACTGAATGCACTCCATGACGTGGATCTGCAGGGTGTCCATGTCAGGAGCCTGATACTGGCACTTGGGGCAACAGAAGTCAGGTGGCTCCTCGGGGGGGCTTCTCCTCTGGCTGAACAAGGCGGGGTGAAAGGACTGGTGAGCTGCAGAAGGAGAATAGGCACCCGGTTACAGCACAAACTGCAAGAGGGGGGAGGGGACAGAAAGTACTGAGACCTGATTGGACCATCGGATCCAATTACCAAGGTCACTGCCACTAGCACCTTCCCTTTAGCATTCCTGGGGTTGGGGTGGGGAGTGTACCCATGAGAAGCAGCCCATTCGAGCTCCCACCGCCCAGGCTCCCCAGGCTGCGAGCACCCTGCCCTCCCCAGCCCCTCCTCCTGCAGCTCTCACCTTGGGCAGGGGGCTGGGAGACCTCTACATGCCGCTTCCTCATATCTTCAATCCTTTGAGAAGAGAAACTATGCAATCAATACGTGCAAGCCAAGCTCCGAGCGGGGTGCAAAGCTGATGGAAGGACAGGGCGGCAGGAGGAGAGACGGAGGGCCAGAAGCCCTCGGTCTCTTGCGCTCACCGCTGGAGCCCCCACAGCACCTATCCCGCTCTGCTCTGCGTGGGCCACGTGCTCCAAGACCTACCTGGCCGACTCCTGACAGCTGGCCTTCAACCTGCTGTACTCCCGCTGCAGCTGCTCCAGCTGCTCCTGCAGCAGCTCCTTCTTCTCGGCCAGCTTCTCCCGGGCCTGCCTCTCAGCCTGGAAATCAGCCTCGTAGATATCCGCCTGGCAACGCCAAGAGAGAGGAACATGCCCCCCATCCATCAGCCACTCACTGGACACTGTGCCGGGCACCAGGGGCGAAGGCAGAGCCCGCTTCCACCCTCCCACGGCCCATGGCATAGAGAGAGTCCCCAGGTGCACTGAGAGGCCATGGAATAGTCACGAGGTCAAGGGGCTTGAAGAGCTTCTGAGAAGCCACTGCAAAATGACACCAGAGACATGCCAGGTGCCAGCGCCAGCAGGCCTGGCCTGCTCACCGGCATGTAGACCACAGACCCCTCACCTGGGCCTTGAGCACCGGAACGGTCTCCATCACAATCTTGTGCTGCTCGGCCTCTTCCTTCAGCTTATCAATCAATTCCTGCTTAGCCACTAGGGCCTCCTCGGCCTGCTGGAGCTGCTGCTTGAGATCTTCCAGCTGCATTCCCTGGGGATGGGCGAGGGGAGCTGATGAAGCCCGAGCTGGCCCAGGCCTGGGGTCGTGCCACCCCCATGCTGGCTGCTACTTCAGGCAAGAAGAACCAAGAGGAAAAGATCGGACCCAGGTGGCCTGCCAGCCACAAGATGTCAGTGTGTGCAGGGCACGGGGAGGTGGAGGCTGAAGAGGACCTCTGAGGTCACCTGGCACAAGCCCCCACCCAGGCCAACACTCCCTTCCCAGAATCCCAGCTGGACAGCCCTCCTCCAACCCGTCAAAGGCCAAGAGCCACACTCCCTCCTGAGGCCGCCCACTCCACGCTGAGCTGGTCTCACAAACTAACACTCCACCACGCGCCCGCTACACCAAAACGCATCGATCCTTCCACTCTGCCACCTGGTCAAAGGTCTGCTGGTCCCTCCCAGGCACCCACATACACACACACACTCACACACAGACACTCGCACTCAGACACACATACGCAGATGCACTCAGTCATAGCACAAATACACGAGCACACAAACATACATACCCAGACACACATCCAGACAGACACATGCACAGATGCACAGACACAAGGACACAAGCATGCACACACACCACCCAGCCATCCTTCTGGAGATCCAAGGGCCGCAATTTGGCAACTAACTCTTCCTGTGTAACCGGTTTCAGGCTTTACCCTTATAAGTCTCTTCTGCATATATTCGTGTTTGACCAGCTCCTTCTTAAATTGTGATCACTAAAAACTGTACCTAGCCTAGCTGGCGCGGCCCAGTGGTTGAGCGTCGACCTATGAACCAAAAGGTCATGGTTCAATTCCTGGTCAGGGCACATGCCCGGGGTTGCGGGCTCAATCCCAGTGTTGGGTGTGCAGGAGGCAGCCGATCGATGATTCTCTCTCATCACTGATGTTTCTCTCTCCCTCCCTCTCCCTTCCTCTCTGGAATCAATAAAAATATATTTAAAAAAACAAAAACTGAACTCAGTAGACAAATTAGAAAAGGGCTCCCCGCTGACTTCAACACTGAGATGGAATCATTCCCAGAGAAATCTGAGCCAGAAGCCAAACTGGTGACGGCTAGCAAGAGGATCCAGCCCAGGGAGGGGGTGGAGACCCAACCCAGGTCACCACAGGCAGCAATCAGCACAGCCCAAGTGTCCCCATCTCCCCGTAGTCTACCCTGAGCCATCACACTGCAGCCTTGACAAAACTCTAAGATAAGTTGAGTATCCCTCCCTCCCATTTGTGAGAGCAGGCCCCATAGGGGAGGAGCCAGGCCAGCTCAGTCCTAGACAGTCCCTGGGGTGTGCCCGCCATACTCACTCGGTTTCGCTCATTGCTCACTAGGCTACTCTTCATGTGGTTGTCATAATCTTGGAAGAGCTGGTGATAGGCTGCCTGGAGCTGCGCCAGCTTCCTCCTAAGAAAAAGGAGCTTTCACTGGAGAAACCACCTTGTCCTGGACCAGCCACAGCTTTTCCTGCCTCCAACTCCACCCCCTTTCTTCCTCCCACAAACCCGAATGGGGCTCCCAGGGCACATACGTGCCTTAGAGGCCATCAGTTCCAAGGCATGCTTGGCTAAGTAGTTAATATTATTTTCCTCATAACTAGCATATTTTGAAGAATGAAAAGAAATGTTGATAATAAAATGGAACTGTCTGCACTCTTTAAAAAAGTCAACTTCACACCCTAGCCCAGTGATGGGCAACCTTTTGAGCTTGGTGTGTCGAACTTCGCCAAAAAACTGAGCATAACTCGGGTAGTGTGTCACTTTGAGGAAAAAACATTATTTCGCAAATGTTTCATCCTCGGCATGCGGCCGCCTCAGTTGCCGCGTGTCATCAGAAATGGCTACGCGTGTCAGTGCTGGCATGCGTGTCATAGGTTCGCCATCACTGCCCTAGCCAGTAAGGCTCAGTGGATAGTGTGTCAGCCTGTGGACTGAAGGGTCCTGGGTTTGATTCTGGTCAAGAGCATGTACCTTGGTTGCAGGTTGGGGCACATGTGGAAGGCAACCAATCAATGTGTCTCTCTCACATCGATGTTTCTCTCTGTCCCTACCCCTCCGTTACATTCTCTCTAAAGAATAAATAGGAAGCCTGGCCTGGTGTAGCTCAGTGATTGAGCATTGACCCAGGAACCAAGAGGTCACCAGTTCGATTCCTGGTCAGGGCACATGACTGGGTTGTGGGCTCAATCCCCTGTGGGGGGCGTGCAGGAGTCAGCCAACTGATGATGTTTCTCTCTCATCAATGTTTCCATCTCTCTATCCCTCTCCCTAAAAATATTAAAAATAAAAACGTTTAAAAAATAAATGAAATTAAAAAATAAATCAACGGGGGCCCTAACCGATTTGGCTCAGTGGATAGAGCGTCGGCCTGACTGAAGGGTCCCAGGTTTGATTCCGGTCAAGGGCATGTACCTTGGTTGCGGGCACATCCCCAGAAGGGAGTGTGCAGGAGGCAGCTGATAGATGTTTCTCTCTCATCGATGTTTCTAACTCTCTATCCCTCTCCCCTCCTCTCTGTAAAGAAATCAATAAAATATATATATTTTTAAAAAGGATCAATGGGGAAAATATCCTCAGGTGAGGATTAACAAAACAACAAAAAAAAGTCAATTTCATGAAAAACAGAAAGGCAGGACTAGTCAAAGGTACACCAACAAAAGGAATGAAGGATCCTGGACCAGATGCTGTAAACACGTGGCCAAACAGTGGAGTCTGAATATGGCCTGGAGAATGTTGTCATTTCAAGTATGAATCACTTGGGTGTGACGATGGTTAAGGAACTGAATCCAGCTCTCAGCCACCGACAGTCCCTAGAAGGGCTCTCTCACAGGTAGAAAGCCACCGACACCCCTCTGGTCTCCATCCCTCTCATGTCAGGCACCACTCACTTCTCCTCTGAGGCAGCCTGGCGCTCCATGCGCAGAGCAGCCTCCATGCTCTGGTTCTGCATGCGCAACTGGTCCACCTGCACGCTGTGCTGCTGCTGCAGCGCCTCCCGCTCGCTCTCCAGCTGCCGGGCCTGCTCACTGGCTGCTCGGGCCCTGCATGGGGGAATGGGGAGGTCACGGTGGGGCCCCAGCAGGAGTGAGGGTGCTCACAGGAACCCTGGGGAAGGCAGGTGGGAGCCAGAGAGCACTAGAAACTCTGCAGTCTGAGGGGAAAGGACGGGCACTAGGAGCACGGGGAGGAGTCATGGTTCAGAACATCCTGTCAATGCAGAGCCAACACAGTGTGCGAAAGGGGGAGGTTGCCCTAGGCAGTTTGGCTCAGGGGATAGAACGTCAGTCCTCGGACTGAAGGGTCCAAGGTTTGATTCCAGTTAAGGGCACATACCTCAGTTGCAGGCTCGATCCCCGGCCTCAGTCAGGGAACATGCGGGAGGCAACCAATCGATGTGTCTCTCTCACATCAATGTTTCTCTCTGTGTCTCTCCCCTCCCTTCCACTCTCGCTAAAAATCAATAGAAAAATATCCTGGGGTGAGGATAACAAAACAAAACAAACAATAAAACAAAAAAAGGAACCACGAAGACAAGAGGAGAAACAGTCCAGAGATGGAAGACGCTGACGATGCCTTGCCATACTAGCAGTCAGCAGCTGTGCGTCGCTGCAGGTTGCCCAGGACCAAACCAGAGAGGGTCGGACCTGCATTGCCACCATCTGTCTATCATCCAGATAGCATTGCTGACATATACACATAAGGAACTATTTGACATTGAAGCTGGGTCTCAGAACTGTTGGACATTGAAATTGGGACTCAAACATTTTTTGTTATTATACGTTTATTTCTAGTCTGCAATTGCAAGATTTTTTAAAGAAAAGAAATGGGGGGAAAAATATATATAGAGGTAAAGAACCATTGAACAGAATGCCAAACTACAGTGGGAAGGCAGGGGAGGTTGGGGGGGGGTGCTATAAGAGATCAACCGAAGGAATTGTATGCATGCATATAAACATAACCAATGGATACAAGACACTGGGGAGGGGGCAGGTGAAGGCATATGCTGGGGGGTAGGGGAGGCTGGGGGGGAGGTCAAGGGGGGAAAAAGGAGACATATGTACTACTATTTGTAATACTTCAAACAATAAAAAAAATAAAAACAAAATTAAAAAAGGAGGCACTGTCACTGGAGACAGGGACAATTACAGGGCACCAGGTTAGGGGCAACGTGTTTGTGTCAATGCAGGGGCCCAGCCAACAACCCAGTGCAGGTGCCAAGGAGACCTGGGGCTCAGGTTCAGGCTGATGCCCCATTATGGAAGCCCCTTCAAAGGTGAAGGAGTGATCCCAGAAGAGGATGCTGCTGCGGCCAGGGGAGAGGAGCTCTCAGGAACCACCCCTTAGGGGCCAAGAGGCGGGGAATGGGGGGCCCAGGCAGAGAAGTCTCAGTGGAAGGGCCAGGAGAGATTGGGAGGAGAGGAAGTGGAGGCAGCCAGAAAAAATAAGACTTTCTAGAAGGTGCGGCGGGGGAGCAAGGTAAGAAATAAGGTGGGGGTTGCTGGCCGGCGTGGCTCAATGGTTGAGTGTTGACCTATGAACCAGGAGGTCATGGTTCAATTCCGGTCAGGGCACATACCCAGGGTAGCAGGCTCCATCCCCAGTGCGGGGTGTGTAGGAGGCAGCCGATCAATGATTCTCTCTCATCATTGATGTTTCTCTCTCTCTCCTTCTCCCTTCCTCTCTGAAATCAATAAAAATATAAAATAAAAGAAAAAGAAACGGGTGGGGCAACTGGAGAGAGAGGCAGGGTCAGTGTGCTCAGGCAACTCTTTCCCTCCCAGTGACTATTCTAGAAGTGGCAAGGAAGTGACTGGCCCACCTCAGTGGCTCATTTGGAAATCCAAACATCCACACCTGTGAGGAGAGCCTCCCACCGGCCTGGCCTGCCTGGGGGCAGCAGTAGCCTGGGAAGGAAATTCCTCTTTCCCTCTGTACTCCTGCTGTAGCAGCTCGTGTCTTCTCCCCTGGGTCCCCCCACAGCCCCCAGTCTTCCGATTCAGGCCCCATATTACCCCACAGTCCCTGATCTCCCGTCTCCACATTCATATCCCCCTAAATCTACACTTCCAGGTTCCAACATGTCACCCTGCCGTACCGAGGTCTTCCGTAGGCCCCACTAAGAGGGCAACAGTGAGTGTTTCTGGGTGGGGGCAGGTTACTGGGGTTTTTTTCCCCACACCCGTCCAAATATACACTGAGTGGCCAGATTATTATGATCTCTGAACGCATAATAATCTGGCCACTCAGTATATATACATTAGAGGCCTGGTGCATGAATTCATGCATGGGTGAGGTCCGGCCAACCTGGCCAGGGGGAAGGGGACATGGCAGTTGGCCGGCCTGCCTGCTGGTCAAACTCCTGGTGGAGGGGACAATTTGCATATTAGCCTTTTATTATATAGGATATACACTGAGTGGCCAGATTATTATGCGTTCAGAGATCATAATAATCTGGCCACTCAGTGTATATATATATTGAACACACATTTGCATCTGTTATCAGATACAAGTTAGGTGCTGATGCCCAGCCAGCATGGCTCAGTGGCTGAGCATCGACCTATGAACCAGGAGGTCACGGTTTGATTCCTGGTCAGGGCACAGCTCAGCTAAGCACCTGTCTCCACGCCCCTATGCTCACTCACAGTCCTCCAGTCCCCCATCATAGAGGAACCCCCAGAGATACCTAAATGGCCTCAGTCTTCTCAGGTGCCCTGACAGAGGCCTCTAGGTGGGCTTGCCCTAGACACTCACCTGACTTCCAAAGCCTGCCGATCCTTGGTGGCAGCCTCCAAGCGACTCTGGCTCTCCTGGAGCTCCCCCAGCAAGGACGTCACCTGGGCTTTCACCGAGGCCTTGTCCTCAGCCATCTGCTACATGAAAAAAACCCCACTTCCGGTCAGCAATGCTTTCTCACCAGCTGCCCACCATTGGTGGCCCCATACCCTGGGGCAGCCTGCAAGTGCTAAGATGTGTCACCCTGAGGGCTTCTCTCCTGCCCCTGGCACCCCTACTCATCTCACCTCTCGCCTCCAGCAGTTTCCAAACCCCAGCAAGGCAACTGATGCAATGGAAAGGGGTTGAGTCCCATGAGCCCCTCCTCATCTCTGCGGATGGGGTATGATGAGACCCAGCACAGAGCGGCCTCAAGTCTCCTAACACTGACGACCAGGCCATGAGGACTGAGCCCTGCAGGAATCTCTCAGCCTCTCTGAGACTAGATGCCAAGAGAGGCGAGACACAAAGACAGCGACAAAAGTACATGCTCCATTCCACAGGCCTGGGGCCACTAGGAATGACACTATTCCCAGAAGACCTCTGCCAGCGACAAAATTCAAAAGTTGTCCAGCCCTGCCGGTGTGGCTCAGAAGGTGAGTGTCAACCTATGAACCAGGACGTCACGGTTTGATTCCCGGTCAGGGCACATGCCTGGGTTGCAGGCTCAATCCCCAGTGGGGGGCGTGCAGGAGACAGCCGATAGATGATTCTCTCTCATCATTGATCTTTCTATCTCTCTCCCTCTCCTTTCCTCTCTGAAATCAATAAAAATATATTTAAAAAGAAAAAAATGTATAGATCAAATTTTCAGGCTAAATATTTTTTTTAAAAAAGAGCCCTAGCCGGTTTGGCTCAGTGGATAGAGCATCAGCCTGTGGACCAAAGGGTCCCAGGTTCCATTCCAGTCAAGGGCACATACCTGGTTTGCAGGCTCTTCCCCGTCCCAAGCCCTGGACAGGGCTCGTGCAGGAGGCAACGAATCGATGTGTTTCTCTCACATTGATATTTCTGTCTTTCCCTCTCTCTTCCACTCTCTCTCAAAATCAATGGAAAAATATCCTCAGGTGAGTATTAAAAAAAAAAAAAAAAAGAGTTGCTCAGCCGGAGTGGCTCGGTGGTTGAATGTCGGCCTATGAACCAGAAGAACACGGTTCCATTCGCAGTCAGGGCACATGCCTGGGTTGCGGGCTCAGTCCCCGGTGGGGCACATGCAGGAGCCAGCCATTTGGTGATTTTCCCTCATCACTGGTGTTTCTATGTCTCTCTCACTCTCCCTTCCTCTGTGAAATTAATTTTTAAAATATATTTATAAAAAAAAAAAGATGTCCAAACTCACCATTGCCTGATCTCCCTCATCAAACAGTCCGGACCAGATCCCCGTAACCTCAAGCTGCTCTAGCCCAGAGTTGAGACTCAGTCCTCCCCATCACTGACCCCCGTGCAGTAACCCCTCCATTGTAACCGCCACTCCTGAGGGTGGTCTGGGGGACCCCTCTGGAAACACTGACATCCCTGTGGGTTTTCAGAACGCACAAGGCTGGTCGCACAGGTGGCCAGAGCCCCTAGCTTGGCCGCTCCTGGGAAGGAAAAGGCCTAACTGCCCCCTGGGCTACCTGCTGGCATCGCTTCAGGTGCTCCACCTCCTGTAGGGCCTGCTCCCTCTGTCTCTTCAGGTCCAGCTTCTCCAGGTTCAGTCTCTCCACCAGTTTCCTGGCCTCCTGGAACTTCTGCATGAGGAACTCCTTCTCCTCCCTCTGGCTGCCCTGGAAACGCTGTAACTCCTCGCAGCACTCCCGCAGCATCTGGTTGCTCTGCCGGATGGCATCTGGCAGCAGAGGAAACAGCCGAGGGGAGGTGAGCCCTGGCAGCCAGCCTGGCAGCCCCCTGGGCCTGGCACAGTGCACTCCCCATAACCCCGAGCCGCCTCTCACACCGAGTCTCACTGAATGAGAAGCTAGCGATGCCACCTGGGCACCTGGGGCTACGCCTAAGTACCAAAGGAGCAGATTTGGAGCCCTGGAGGCATGATCAAGGGGTGAGGCGCCGTCACACAGAGGAGGGGGGATGCACGACACCCAGGGACAGCCATAGTGCCAGAGGGGCACAGTACAATGGCCACTGGGACCTGGAGAAACTGCCCTGATTCGGGTGAGGATGTGGGGGGTGAGAGTGGGGGCTGTGGCGGAGACAGGGATGGGGTGGCCAGGAAAATACTCAACCCCCATCCACAAGTGGGAAGGGGGCAGCTGGATGGCCTTCAGCTGAGGGCTCTTCACAGAGACACCTGGCCTAGGGTCAGGAGCCCAAGACTCCTCCCTTTCTTTCCCAAAGCAGCCCACAGGCCCTTCCCAGGGAAGGCCACGCCCCTTCACACAGAAGGCCACGCCCCCTTCCCAGGATAGCCAGCACTTAATGACTAATCAGTATGGAAACATAAAGGCCTGGCCACATTGGCCCAACTTGGGACAACTCAGAAGGGTCATTCCAGCTCCAGAGCTCCCTGTAAGGTCGGCCTGCACTGCAGCCCAACTTCTCCCTCTGCCAACCCCTGCCTCTGCCCTGTCCTGTCCTTCCCTACCCTTCCCTTCCCTTCCTCTTCTGGTCCTCAGAGCACTCTAAATAAACTTCCTACCCAGCCAGTGTGGCTCAGTGGTTGAGCATCTACCTATGAACCAGGAGATCATGGTTCAATTACCAGTCAGGGCACATGCCTGGGTTGTGGGCTCCATCCCCAGTGGGAGGCGTGCAGGAGGCAATTGATTAATGATTCTCTCTCATCACTGACATTTCTCTCTCTCTCTCCCTTCCACTCTGAAATCAATTTTTTAAATTTCTTTATTGATTAAGGTATCACATATTTGTCCTCATCCCCCCATTCCCATCCCAAACTCCTCCCCACGCATGCCCCCACCCCCCGGTTGTCCGTGACCACTGGTTAGGCTTATATGCATGCATTCAGGTCCTTTGGTTGATCTCTCCCCCTTTCCCCCATCCTCCCCTACCTTCCCTCTTGAAATCAATTTTTTAAAAGAAACTTCCTGCACATTCATCTCTGTCTCACAGCATCCAGGGAACCCCACCTGAAACGCTGAGGGAGGGTGACTGAGCTTGAATTGCTAGCTGGCTGTCAGATGTCCGCCTAGACCCAGTAGACACAGAGGCACAGGTGAGCCGAATAAGCCTTCCCCCAGCAGGGCTGGGTCCCCTGACTTTTTACTCCACACCGTGTCCTCCTCACCTCGGAGCTCTTGATTCTCCTCCAGGCAGCGCTGGAAGGTCTCAGGAGCACCCTGCTCCGAAGGCAGGTGGAGCATGGCCGGCTTCCCCAGAGAAGGCTCTTCACCCAGCACGTCCTGGTCCCCAGCCGGGCCACCGCTGGGCTGCACCATCTCACACAGTGGACTCTTCCAGGGGGGCCTGCTCATTCAACAAGTCAAGGTTTGGAAGAGAAAGGCAGCAGGAGCGTCACACGGGATCTGTGCAGATTCCCCTGCAGGACAAGGAGCGCAGATGTCAGCAGCTCTGGGGCCATGCTGTAGGCAGAATGCCGAGCACTCTGTCTAGTGTCACGGGATGTGAAAATGGGCTTTTTGGTCTAAGAGGTGACCCATACTCCCATTCCAAAGGGAGGTGCAAGCCAACATGTGGGACTTGGAAAAGCCATGGTTCAGCACTGGTTAGAAACTCTTGTCTAGCACCTGTCTCTAGGCTGTAAGCTGAAAGTAAGAATGTCATGCCCTGGCCGGTGTGCTCAGTGGTTAGAGAGCCAGCCCACACACTGAAGGATTTCCCGTCAAGAGCACATACCTCGGTTGCAGGTTCTATCTCCAGCCTGGCCTACTAGAGGCAATCAATCACCAATCGATGTGTCTCTCTCACATCGATGTTTCTCTCTCTGTCTCTCCCCCTCCCTTCCATTCTGTCTAAAACTCAATGGGAAAATGTGCTCAGGTGAGGATTAACAAAAAATAAAAAAAGAAACAACTCACAAAAGACCACATATTGTATGATTCTGTTTATATGAAATGTACAGAATAAGCAAATATAAAAAGACAGAAAGCTGCCCTGTCGGTGTGGCTCAGTGGTTGAGCATCGACTCATGAACCAGGAGGTCACTGTGTAATTCCCGGTCAAGGCACATGCCCAGATTGTGGGCTTGATCCCCAATAGGAAGCGTGCAGGAGGCAGCCAATCAATGATTCTCGCTCTCCCTTCCTCTCTCTGAAATAACTAAAAAAAGTTTTTTTTAAAAAAAGAAAGCTTGCCCTAACCGGTTTGGCTCAGTGGATAGAGCGTCAGCCTGCGGACTGAAAGGTCCCAGGTTCGATTCCGGTCAAGGGCATGTACCTTGGTTGCAGGCACATCCCCAGTAGGGGGTGTGCAGGAGGCAGCTGATCAATGTTTCTCTCTCATCGATGTTTCTAACTCTCTACCCCTCTCCCTTCCTCTCTTTAAAAAATCAATAAAATATATTTAAAATAAAATAAAAAAAGAAAGCTTGCCCTGACTGGTTTGGCTCAGTGGATAGAACGTCAGCCTGTGGACTCAAGGGTCCCAGGTTTGATTCTGGTCAAGGGCATGTACCTTGGTTGTGGGCACATACCCAGTAGGGAGTGTGCAGGAGGCAGCTGATCGATGTTTCTCTCTCATCCATGTTTCTAACTCTCTATTCCTCTCCCTTCCTCTCTGTAAAAAATAAATATATATTTAAAAAAAGAAAGCTTAGTGGATGCTTAGAGGTAGGGGAGATGGAGTGATGGAGGTGATAGCCAAAGGGCAAAGGGTTTCTTTTTGAAGTGATGAAAATGTTTTGGAATTACTAGTAATTGTTGTACAACTCTGAATATCCTAAAAACCAGTGAATTGTACACTTTAAACGGGTGAATTCTGTGGTATGTGGATTATATCTCAATAAAGCTGTTCTTGAACAATAATAATAATGAGACAGGATTATAAGGGGTATAAGCAAAATCAGCCATGAGTTGATAATTGTTCAAGCTGGGATGTGGGTACATGGGGTTTACTATACTATTCTTCCTACTTTTGTACATCTTTTAAATTTTCATAATAAAATGCTCAAAGTACCATGTCTCTTACTTGGATTACCGCAATAGCCTCCTAACAGGCCACCCTGTTCCTAACCCTGCTCCCTACAGTCGGCCAGAAAAATCAGCCTAAAAGAGTAATTCCAATCACTTCCCTGCTCTAATCAGACACCTACCATGGATCCCTATTGTCCTCCGTGCAAAAGCCAAAGTTCCTAGTAGAGCCTAAAGATCCGGTACCATCTGATTCCCCATTACTTCCTCTCCAGCTATAGTGGCCTCTTTGCTGTCTTAAAAACATGCCAGGATGGACCATTCATTCTCGAGTCACACACACACACACACACACACACACACACACACACACACGGTATGAGGTCGGGTAGACATTAATCGTTTTGCAAAGTGAGCAAACGGAGGCACATGGAGGTAAGATAGCTGCCAAACTGTATTGGGATCTTTTTAAAGAATTGAACAACCTCAAATGCTGTCAAGTTTGATGAACAGAAAATGTCTCCGAACTAGAAGAGTCATCCACGAACTAGGGGCGTGGTCAAACTCCGCGGCCGCGGAGGAGGGACGAGCGGAACAGTCAAGCTCGCCGCCAAAGTAACCTGGGTCCAGCATTGGCCCCACCTGGGCCAGTGCCCTAGGAGCGGGCGGCAGAAACGGGCCGGGGCCCAACAGGAGTAGGAAGCCTGGACGTCCGGGGGAATCTAGGAGGCGGCGGAACGCCCACCGATGGTACCCTGTCTTCCTGTCTTCGGGGAAGAGGGCCACACCTGTCAGCAGAATCGATCCGACGTGAGAAGGGCGGGAGCAGCGGGTCGCGAGCGCTCCTCGAGCCCGTCACTTCAAGCAAGTCCCGATTCCGCCCGCGGTAGCTCTTCCCTTCTCCGGCTGCTGAAATCCCCACTTCCGGCTTCCGGTGTCGTTGCCGCGGTAACCGGAAGTAAAACACACAAGCCCCGCCCCCACCCAGGAGGCCGGCAAGAGGTGTGAAGGAAGCTGTTCCCCAAGAAGCCCGAGCCCGCCAGCCTCAGCCGGCCCGCAGTACGTTCCCTAGTGACGTGACCACCCGCTGCTTTTCCCGGCGTCAAGCCCACATTTCCCCTAGTCTCTCCAGGGGGGGCATCCAGCCCCGGGTCGCTCGGCCGCCCCGCCCCCGCGAGGGGAGGAGCCATGATGAGGCGATTTAATAGGGCTGGATTGACCCCCAGCCGGCGACCTGTCTGGACCAGGAGGCGGGGCCGAGCCGTAAACGGGGGTCCAGGAGGCGTGGCCACGCCGCCGGCGGATGTGGAGCCCTTAGCGAGGGCGCAGGGCGACCCGGGTCGGAGGAGAAAGCCGGTTGCAGGGGCGGGGCCGAACCTGCGATGGATCAGTGAGCAAACGGCGGCGCAGAGCTGCACCCGAACCTGCTAGGCGTCCGGTACGCTGAACAGCGGCGGCGGGAACAGCAGCCTGACTGCGGCTCAAGAACCGGCGCAGGTGCCCAAGGGGCGGGGCGGGCAAAGGGAGGAGACCTCGCGCTGGGGCGGGGGGGCGGGGGGGGTTAGCCTGGGATGCGCGCGCATCTGCCCGTGCCCCGCCCCCGCGAGGGAGGGGTCCGTGGAGGCCCCGCCCGCGCGCCTCGCCTGAGGCGGTCAGCTCAGCTCGGGCGCCCGCCTCCGCTAGTTAAATGGACCGGCGGGTCTCAGCCTCCGGAAACGGCCAGGAACTCCAGGGCTGCGAGCGCGACGGGCAGCGGCAACGAGGCACAGGTAACGAAGCGGGTGAGTGTCACGCCGTCCGAGGGGCGTGCTGCGCCGCGAGGCCCTCCGATGTGCCGTGCTGGGTAGCCGGGCAAAATCAAAGGGTCTCCCATCCAGTCGTCCCCATTGGACCCCTGAGGCGACTGAGACCCTGAGGGGGACGGGGACTCGCCGGAGTCTCCCAGCTTGGCCGGAGGAGGCCTGGAGCTGCAGGATCTCACGTGCTCCAGCTCATTGGGGAGTTTCCACCTGGGTTCCTGGGTGAGATGCTCCAGCAGAGTTTTGCTCACCCCCCCCCCCAGAATGGGGGCTCCAGTTGGAATCCACTGGTGCTTTGTGTAACCTTATAACGTACACTGTGAAAGAAGGCTGCTCTGGGGAGTATGGCCAGAACCCACAGCCAGAAGTTTCTAAACCGCCCCCCACCCCATTTTGCTCCTGCCCCCGCCACTCACAGCGAGTGGTTTCAATCATTAGACCTCAGCTCAAAAGACCCCTGAAGAGAGGGACCAACTTCTCAAAGCTTTTCTGTTCTCCTGCCTGGCCAACAAGCCTTTCTCTCAGCAGAGAGCATCATGGCGGAGCAGATGGACCTGAGCCGGACCCAGGTGTGCGGGATCCTGCGGGAAGAGCTGTACCAGGGTGATGCCTTCCATCAGTCCGAAACACATGTCTTCATCATCATGGGGGCATCGGTGAGTCTCCCCTAGGCCCTGCCTCGGAAAATCCAAAGCTAGAGCGCGATATTGCTTAAGATCCTTTCCTGCTGGGTGCCGGAGCTTTCCCAACTGATTCTTGGGGGGCCACTTGGGCTCTCCCTCTTGTTCCTGCCTCTGTGCCGTTATCACCCCCAGCCCCGCCTGGAATGCACTCACTTCCAGGCATTTCTGAAATCTCCGCACAGCCCTTGACTGCAGACCTGTGTCCTAGAGCTGGGAAGTCCTTCGGGACCGCCTGATGGGGCTTCCTCCTCCCTGGGGAAAAGCGAGGTGCAAACAGGGGAGGCTATTCATGCCACGCCTGTCTTTTTCAAACCTGTTTGTGACTTGACAAATGTCACACAGCCTGTTCATTCCAGAGGCAGGATCTGAGGCCCTGTCTGCATCTTGTCTCTCCCCCTGACCAAGTCACGTCCCCCGGGGACAAACCCTCATCCTTTCTTTGAACGCTGTCTCTTTGCCTTCACTTCTAAGGCCTGCTGAGCCCCGTTGCCTAGCCAGTGGCACCGTCATTTTGCTCTGAAAGGGAAGACCATGACTCCCACACTAACCCCCCGCCCTCCCCCCGCCCCCTCAGTGTGAGGTACAGAAGGGAGAACTGCCAGGTGGCAAGATGTGTCCATGGGCTGGTGAGATGAGCTGCCAGAGCTTCATCTGGAAGTAAAAGTGGCCTCTTCATTTTTAACCCCGCTCGTGACCAGGAATCGGCTAAGCAGCGCATGGCCATTTTTACCTGTAAATTATTCTATAATCTTGAGCCAGAATTCTACCAAAAGCCCTGGCCGGTGGTTAGTGTTGGCCTGACGACCGAAGGGTCATGGATTCAATTCCCAGTCAAGAGCACAGACCTCGGTTGCAGGCTTGAGCCCGGTTCCTGGTTAGGGTGCGTGCTGGAGGCAGCCAATCAATGTGGATCTCTCACATTGGTGTTTTCTCTCTCTCCCTCTCCCTTCTCTCTCTCCTCCATCCCTTCTACTCTCTCTATAAATCAATGGGAAAATATCCTCGGGCGAGGATTAACAAACAAACAAACAAAAAGAATTCTACCAAAACTAGTTAGCATTGTCTCTCTGCGCCTTTCACATCTTTGGTTCTTTGTTCATGTAGCATAGTGTGCTGCTGCCCTTTGCAGAGCCTGCTCCCTGCCAACTTGGCGATTCTGACCACCACTTGGAAAAGGAGAGCCAGAATGCGGGGCAGGAAGCAGAGCCTGGGAGGAGGGTCGGCCGGTGGAGGGTAGGGAGGTCCCCCTTAAGCATCACCCTCTGCCTCCCCATAAGCCCAAGTCGGGGGAATGCACAAGAGGAACACAGGGAGGAAGGCTTGGCCTCCACCCTTGGCTCAAGCCTGGCCCCCCTAGAGGAGCTGTACCTGTGTTGGCCTGTAACTTTAAGACCTAGGACTCTGACCATTAGGCCCTTTGTCTAGGACCGTGGTCGGCAAACTGCGGCTCGCGAGCCACATGCGGCTCTTTGGCCCCTTGAGTGTGGCTCTTCCACCAAATACCACGGCCTGGGCGAGTCTATTTTGAAGAAGTGGCGTTGGAAGAAGTTTAAGTTTAAAAAATTGGGCTCTCAAAAGAAATTTCAATCGTTGTCCTGTTGATATTTGGCTCTGTTGACTCATGAGTTTGCCGACCACTGGACTAGGAAATAGTTTGGAAAAGAAAGTAACTCAGGATTTTGTCTCCTTCTTTCCCTCATCCCCATACCAGCCTGTCACAGGATGCTCCAACAGAGCATCCCAGGCCACAAGAAATGGCTTACAGCTCCAGGCCCTCACGTTTTAGATGTTTCATTGAGAGCATCCAAGCTTGCTGTGTGACCTGGGGCAAGTGTCTTCCCTTCTCTGAACCTGTGTTTCTACATAGTAAATGAGGGCTTTTTTTCATATATTTTTATTGATTTCAGAGAGAGAGAAACATCCATGATGAGAGAGAATCATTAATCGGTTGCCTCCCACAACCTGGGCATGTGCCCTGACGTGGAATTGAGCTGTGACCTCCTGGTTCATAGGTCGACGCTCAACCACTGAGCCACACCGGCTGGGCGCAAAGGAGAGTTTTTTGAAGCAAGTGCCAGGGGTCCTCGGACTCGCCGAGCTGATTCTGTGACTCCTCGCTGCCTTCACCTGTGACCAGCTTGGGGTTGGGAAACGTTGTTTCTTTGCAATTGGTAGGGTTCCCCTTTGCTCTCCTCTGCCTGAGAGTGACAACCAGAAGCTTCCAGAGCAGAAGTGGGAAGTGCCGCTCCAGCAGGTGGAGTGGGGGAGCACAGGGTGTCTGTCCTCCACAGAAGGGCTCCTGTTCATTTCTCCATCTCCTGTTCAAGGGGCTGGAGCTGGGTGGGCCAGGCCAGCCTCCCACACTCAGACAGCACTTAGAACAGCCCCCAGAGTCAGGCCTCCCATGCCTGCTCCTTCCATGCAGGAGGTAGGTAGGGTGGGACTATGGGAAACCAGTGAGCTTGCTGTTCATCCTCCCAACAAATGGCGATCAAGTGCCTCCTTGAAGCACAGAGACAGGCCCCGCCCTCCCCCTGGGACCTGTGTGCTGGTGGCTCAGGACCCAAGGTGAGTTAGCAACCCAATAAGAATTCAGAGTGGCGCATGTGATAGAAGACACAAGCAGGCCCTTGTGTCACCTCCCCTATCCCTCAGCAGCCAGATCTCATGAGGAGAGGCCTGCGGAGCCAGGGCTGGGGGAGCATTCCATGCAAAGGGAAGAGCAAACATAGAACCCCCAGTGACTGGTGGGCCCCCCGGGGCAGCCTGGGCCTGTGTGGCCAACCTTTGCCCCTTCCTCCTCCCCCACCCGCTTACCCAACCCTCGCCACACACCCAACTTCCTTCCTGATGCTGGCTCACTGGGTTACCCAATGGGCTTGAAGCTGCTGTCTGTTCCCCCTACTGTGTAGCCACTTCCCCCCGTCTCAGGATTCCCACCCCAAGCAGGAAGAGCGTGTAGGTACTTCCTGTCCCATTCCAGAAGGCTTTGGGATAAAAGAAGCCAGTTTCTACCTGGCCGGTGTGGCTCAGTGGTTGAGTGTCGACCTATGAACCAGGAGGTCACGGTTCCATTCCCGGTCAGGGCCCATGCCGGGGTTACGGGCTCGATCCCCAGTAGGGGGCATGCAGGAGGCAGCCGATCAGTGATTCTTTCTCATCATGGATGTTTCTATCTCTCTCTCTTCCCTTCCTCTCTGAAATCAATAATAAAAAAAATTTTTTTTAAAGAAGAAACCAGTTTTTCCTTACAGACCAGCATGAGGGGAAGAATCCTGGGCCCGGCAGATCCCTTTCTTCCCCATCTGGTAGGACCTGGGCCAGCCTGGAGTGACTCTTCCCTCCAGGGATATAGAGAGGAATGGGAGTAAGAGAAAGAGACAGGACTGGGAATCCACTTGGACAGGATTGGCTTACTGCATGGTTCTCAGTGAGCCCCTCATCTCTCTGGGCCTCAGACTCCCCACCTGGACCACAGAGGCCATGGGCTCAGTGGGTGCTCCGGACCCATCCCAGTGACCTGGCAAGGGATGACCTGGCAACCCGGCACCTCCCTTTCCTCGGAATGTTTCTGGACTACCTTCCCCTTGGGCCGATAAGATTCTTGCTGTGTCATGATGATATTGGCAACACTCCCCTCAAAAGTCCTGGTGACTCACCAGCCCCAGGGTGGAGTAGGGAGGCTCTTTTGTTGGTTTTGCAGCCAAGCCTACCTCAGCAGCCCCCAGTTAACTCAGCCCAGTGGCCAAGAGCCAACTGGGCCCCAGCCAGGGCCCAGGCTCCACCCCAGGAGACCCAGCAGGTCCTTTTTTAAAGATGTGTTTTTATTGATTTCAGAGAGGAAGAGAGAGAGAGAGAGAGAGAGAGAGAGAGAAACATTAATGATGAGAGAGAATCATTGATCGGCTGCCTCCTGCACACTCCCCATTGGGGATCAAGCCCGCAACACAGATGTGTGCCCTGACCAGGAATTCAACCACAATCTCCTGGTTCATAAGTCGACTGAGCCACGCCAGTTGGGCACCCAGCAGATTTTTGACCTCAGTGACCCTAGGGGGACGGGGTGGCCCACCCTTCAGGGCTTTGAGCTGGCAGCCAGCCCCTGGAGCTCTCTGTCACGCCTTTTGCCATAAAACACTCAAAAACACATCAGTGGTGGTTTGGGCTTATAAGACAGGATACAGAAGTCAAACCTGGGTGGCAACAAGCAGGTGGTGGCCCAGGTTCCTTTGCCCCAGCCAGACGAGATACTAGTGGCTGGAGATCCCAATTAGGTCCTGCTTCTCCAGCTAAGTCACTATGTCCCCAGGCAGCTCCTTCCCCACTGTGGTCCTCCAGCAAAACGAAGGGTTTAGGGCCCAGCCAGTGATGCTCAGTGGTTGAGCGTGGACCTATGAACCAGGAAATCACACTTCGATTCCTGGTCGGGGCACATGCCAGGGTTGTGGGCTCAATCCCCTGTGTGGGGCATGCAGGAGGCAACCGATCCATGATTCTGTCTCATCATTGATGTTTTTCTCTCTGTCCCTCTTCCTTCCTCTCTGAAATCAATACAATTTTTTTTAAATGAAGGATAGAGGAAAGATTGCCGCATCTCACCAAAAGCCCCTGTAATTGCTCCATACCCACGTGTGGCATGCTTAGATTTGATCAATGTCTTCCCACATTCCTTCTTACAGAGGAGTCCAGCCCAGGCCGGCTCAAAGAGAGCAGCTGCCAGGCCTCACACTCTCCACTGCCCTGGGTGCTGTGTCACCTCTTCCTTAGGTGACTTGGAGCCCAGCAGACCGCTGGTTGCAGGGGCTGAGCGGAACAAGACAAGCAGGTTCTATTGCTAATTAATCCTAAAGGGAATGGCAAGAACAAACAGACGGGGTGTGGGCACCGTGACTCAGCAGACAGGAAACTAGTCCCCTGCCACCACTCCATTGCCCACAGCCTGTCCTGATTCCCCACAGCCTGCTGGAATGCGATGGTTAGCAAACAGCTCCTGCCATGAGGCATTTGCAGGCCGAGTTTCTGATTATGTCTCCTGCGGACTAGTCCCCAGCAAACCCTCTCTTGAACAACAGGCCAGCACTGAGCCAAGGTGACAGAAGCAGAGTCCTCATGCAGCCCCACTGATGGGAGAAGCCAGAGGCGGGCACTGCTGTTCGCTATAGGCATGCCGCTGAGGCACAGAGAGGGGAAGCTCGAAGCCCAGACTGTGCTCAGAGCTGGACCTTGAAGGACCGGTGAGGGCGGCCATCTGATGCCACTATGGCAGCGCTTCACGTGGAAGGTGGCAGTTAGGGACGCGCTCCCAGCCATTTCAGATCAGTGGTGAGCAGTTGGCAGGCTTGGGCAGGGGCACCGGCACAGCAAACCCTGGTTTGGAAATGGCCCACTTTGCAAGTGTGGTGTCCCGACTGGAGATGGCCAGTCTACACCTGCTTGTGTGAGCCTGGTGCTCAGCGAACTCTGGGCTGGAAGACGCTTGGAGTTGTCCGCTTGCAGGTCCCCACCTTAAGCCCTGGGTAGAGGTGAGGTCACCCAAGGACATTGGAGACGAAGCAAAGGACAGGAAGAACATGAACATTCAAGGCACCAGGCAGCCGAAACCGGTTTGGCTCAGTGGGTAGAGCGTCGGCCTTCGGACTCAAGGGTCCCAGGTTCAATTCCGGTCAAGGGCATGTACCTTGGTTGCGGGCACATCCCCAGTAGGGGGTGTGCAAGAGGCAGCTGATCGATGTTTCTCTCTCATCGATGTTTCTAACTCTCTATCCCTCTCTCTTCCTCTCTGTAAAAAATCAATAAAATATATTAAAAAAAAAAAAAGGCACCAGGCATTCCATGGAACCTGCAGTTTCAGAAACGGCCTTCCCCCACCTCCACCCACATAGGGATCCCCCCTACCAGGAGCACCCTCCCAGGCCCCCAGTGCCTCCTAACTGCCTGTCTTTGGAGGGATTTTTTTTTATTTATCGTAAAGTGCCACTAGCCTTTTTTTTTTAATTTTTTAAATGTATTTTTATTGATTTCAGAGAGAAAGGAAGAGGGAGAGAGAGATAGAAACATCAATGATGAGACAATTCATTGATCGGCTGCCTCCTGCATGCCCCCCACTGGGGATCAAGCCCGCAACCCAGGCATGTGCCCTTGACCAGAATCGAACCTGGGACCTTTCAGTCCGCAGGCCGACGCTCTATCCACTGAGCCAAACCGGCTAGGGCGCCACTAGACTTTTTAAAATATTTTTTTAAATTTATTTCAGAGAGGAAGGGAGAGAGAAACAGCAATGATGAGAGAATCATTGACTGGCTGCCTCCTGTACACCCCACACTGGGAATGAAGCCCGCAACCCAAGCATGTACCCTGACCAGGACTCGACCTGTGACCTCCTGGTTCATAGGTCGATGCTCAACCAACTGAGCCACACCGGCCAGGCTGCAGAGGGGTTTTAACCAGGTTGGGATTGCGTTGGTCCCAGTCGCATGGCCTCCTTTTTTTTCTGCCTGGGGCGAATTCAGGTCCATCCCAGCCTAGCATGTTCTTCCCCCCACCCCCACCCCCACCCTATTGATTGGCAACGCTGAGTGGAGCGTGGGTCGTGCCGGGGCCTGTCCCGAGCTTCAATTACAGGGCAGGCAGATGAAAGGGCTCGCTGCTCTGTTCCTCTCCAGGAGCCTGTGACCATAGGTGCCCATCCTCTCCCAGCTGGAGGGGAGGATTCCATCTTCGGCTTACAAAGTGAAAGCGCATGGGAATGCCCACAGCCACTGGACTGGAGCTTGGGGAGAAGGAACTTTGTGATTCTTTCTAATGAGTCTTCTGTCACATTTGTGGGCTTTGCCATATCCTTGCTCACAGTTGCCGTGTATCACACCCTTGCTTTTCTTTTGGAAATTTTCACATGCATGCAAAGTCGACAGAATAGCTCTATGAATGGCCACTGTCCATGGCCCAGCTCCCACAGTGCTCTACCATCTTGCTTTACCCACTCTCTACCCTCTGCTCAATTCTTGTGGGTTTTTTTTTTTTACTATGTTTTTTTAAAAATATATTTTATTGATTTTTTTACAGAGAGGAAGGGAGAGGGATAGAGAGTCAGAAACATCAATGAGAGAGAAACATCGATCAGCTGCCTCCTGCACACCCCCCACTGGGGATGTGCCTGCAACCAAGGTACATGCCCTTGACTGGAATCGGAATCGAACCCGGGACCCTTGGGTCCACAGGTCGACGCTCTATCCACTGAGCCAAACCGCTCAGGGCTTTTTTTTTACTATATTTTTATTGATTTCAGAGAGGAAGGGAGAGAGAGAGAGAGAGAAACAGAGAGAAATATCAATGATGAGAGAGAATCATTGATAGGCTGCCTCCTGCACGCCCCCTACTGGGGATCAAGCCTGCAAACCCCAGCGTGTACCCTGACCAGGAATCAAACCTGGGACCATTCAGTCTGCAGGCCGATGCTCTAATCACTGAGCCAAACCAGGTAGGGTTTTATTAGTCTTTTTCAAACATCAGATTTTGACTTTGTTCATCTTTTGCTTTGTTTTCCATTTTATTAATTCTTCTTTATTTCCCACCCTGTAATTAGTTTGGCTTGAAAATTCTGTGCTTGCCCTGGCTGGTGTGGCTCAGTTGGTTGGAGCATTGTCCCATGCACCAAAAGGTCGGGGGTTTGATTCCCGGTCAGGACACATATTCAGGTTGCAGGTTCGATCCCCAGCCCCAGTTGGGGGCATGTACAAAAGGCAGCCAGCTGATCGATGTTTCTCACGTCGATGTCTCTCTCTCTCTCTCTCTCTCTCTCTCTCTCTCTCTCTCTCTCTCTCTCTCTTTTTCTCTCCCCTCCCCACCCTCTCTCTAAAAATCAATGCAAATATCAGGTGAGAAATTTTTTTTAAATTGTACTGTCCTATTTTCTAACTTCCTAAATTGAATGCTTAGCTCTTTAGTTTCGAGCCATTCTTTTTAGCCACCATCAGCACTTAAGGCCACATCGCACAAGTTTTGATATGTGCCACTTCCACTGCCGGGTTCCTTCTTCAGCCCGTGAGCTGCCTGGAAGTGGGCTCTCTGGTTGGGGTTTGTCTCCCTTTGCTTGAACTGAGGCCAGAGACCATGGCCTGTGTGATTGCAGAGTGGCCAGGCTGGTCATGGTGCCTCCTGGCCAGCACAGGGTCCATCCACCTCAAGGTGGCTCCTGTGATACGTGGGTGCTGTTAGTTCAGGGTCACCGTAAAGGGCTAGCACAGGCTCTCATTCAAGCTCCTCTGACTACATTAAGGAGGAAAACAGGTATGCTTGAGGTTGAGTGCTGACCCTGAGTGAGTACCTGGGTCTCAAAGTGGGGAGACAACCTAGGTCATGGCCCCAGCTTCTCTTTCTTTTAAAACATGTATTTTTATTGATTTCTGAGAGAAAGGGAGAGGGGGAGAGAGAGAGAGAAACATCAATGATGAGAATGAATCACTGATCAGCTGCCTGCTGCATGCCCCCCACTGGGGATTGAGCCCACAACCCAGGCATGTGCCCTGACCGGGAATGGAACCTTGACCTCCTGGTTCATAGGTCAATGCTCAACCACTGAGCCATGCCGGCTGGGCTCCCCAGCTTCTCTTAACCATGCCTGTTCCCTCTGCCACAGGGTGACCTGGCCAAGAAGAAGATCTACCCCACCATCTGGTAAGCACCCCCCTCCACTAATCCCACTGCCCTGAGCCTTCCTGGCCTTCCCCTCCCTCCCCTCCCTGCCCATAGCCATGCTTTGCCCTCAGGTGGCTGTTCCGGGATGGCCTTCTGCCCGAAAACACCTTCATCGTGGGCTATGCCCGCTCTCGCCTCACGGTGGCTGACATCCGTAAGCAGAGCGAGCCCTTCTTCAAAGTGAGTAGCTGCTGGGGTCTGTGAAGGGGTGCCCTTCCCTCCTCCCATTCCCGCTCTCTGCTTCTCCTCCCCCGAGGCCCGGCCCTCCTCTCCTTGTCCTGGCAGAGGGTCAGGCCTTGTTAAGACAGTCACCTGGGGCCACTCATGCCCAAGCGTCTCATCCTTTCCCCCCTCAAAACCACCCCCACCACTCTGCCAAGTTGGCACAGAACACTCTGCCTTCCTGCTTCTGCCACTTCCTTGATGACAGGAGGCACGCAGGGTGGGGTGTAGGAACCCTAGGAGACTCCCGTTTCCCAGTTCCCCCTCATGTGGACTCGCTGTGCCCCAGGACCAGGAGCAGAAAAAGCCTCTAGACCAGGGGTGGGGAACGTCTGGCCGGAGGGCCGTATAAGGCCCACAAAATCCTTTGTTTTTTGGGGTTTTTTTAATATATTTTATTGATTTTTTACAGAGAGGAAGGGAGAGGGATAGAGAGTCAGAAACATCGATTAGAGAGAGAAACATGGATCAGCTGCCTCCTGCACACCCCCTACTGGGGATGTGCCCACAACCAAGGTACATGCCCTTGACCGGAATTGAACCTGGGACTCTTCAGTCCGCAGGCCGACGCTCTATCCACTGAGCCAAACCGGTTTCGGCTCACAAAATCCTTTGATCCGGCCCTGCCAAGGCATTAGGAGTGAATTAAATGTCTGACCAAATATAGCAGGCTAATTTTTTTAAAGGCCACTTATTTATTTACTTGTGTAGATGTTACTGTTAATTTTCACCTGAGGATACTTTTTCCATTGATTTTTTTTTAATTTAACTTCTCTAGATTCCTTTTTATTTGTTTTATTTTTATTGATTTCAGAGAGGAAGGGAAAGGGAGAGAGAGATAGAAACATCAGTGATGAGAGAGAATCATCAATTGGCTGCCTCCTGCATGCCCCCTACTGGGGATCAAGCCCACAACCTGGGCATGTGCCCTGGACCGGAATCAAACCCGGGACCCTTCAGTCCGCAAGCTGACGCTCTATCCGCTGAGCCAAACCGGCTAGGGCTCCATTGATTTTTAGAGAGGATGGATGGGAGGGGGAGAGACAGAAACTTCAACGTAAGAGAGACACATTGTTTGGTTGCCTCCTGCACGAGCCCCGACCAGGGCCAGGGATAGAGCCTAGCAGGCTAATTGTTAAGTTGATAATTTTGTATGGTCCTCAAATGATGTTATAAATATCCAAATGGCCCTTGTCAGGGGAAAGTTTTCCCCACCCCTGATCTAGACCATGGAAATCCTAGATTTGCGTTTTCCCAACACACCGAAGTTTGGAGTAATTACCTTAGAAAGAGAGCTCTTTCTCCAGTGTGTTTCTCCCAGGCCAAACTTTCCCAAAGTCTGACTTCTGTCTTAGGGCATGAGGTCCCCAGGGTTGACTGTGCCCATCCTGG
This sequence comes from Ia io, assembly GCA_025583905.1. Lineage (NCBI taxonomy): Eukaryota > Metazoa > Chordata > Mammalia > Chiroptera > Vespertilionidae > Ia > Ia io. The sequence continues at coordinate 133,923,563 of JAJQQW010000001.1, forward strand.
CCCTCGCCTAGGACTGCGAGGCCCCATCTCCTGCAATGATCCATGCTGCCTTGGCCTCCCCTTCCGGTGTGCAAAGCTGACGAAATGGGGGGGTGTCGCCGAAACCGGTTTGGCTCAGTGGATAGAGTGTCGGTCTGCGGACTGAAAGGTCCCAGGTTCGATTCCGGTCAAGGGCATGTACATTGGTTGCGGGCACATCCCCAGTGGGGGATGTGCAAGAGGCAGCTGGTCGATGTTTCTCTCTCATTGATGTTTCTAGCTCTCTATCCCTCTCTCTTCCTCTCTGTAAAAAAATCAATAAAATATATTTAAAAAAAAAAAAGAAATGGGGGTGTGAACCTAGTGTGGAGCTAGGCTGATTCACTCCCAGAGGAGCCTGTCCTGGCTGCAGGATGGGTGAGGAGGGGCTGACATCCCTGTGTCCGTCTCCCCCAGGCTACCCCTGAGGAGAAGGCCAAGCTGGAGGAGTTCTTTGCCCGCAACTCCTACGTGTCTGGCCAGTACGATCAAGCAGCCTCCTATGAGCACCTCAATGACCACATAAATGCCCTCTGCCAGGGGTCACAGGCCAACCGCCTCTTCTACCTGGCCTTGCCCCCCACCGTCTATGAGGCCGTCACCAAGAACATCCGAGAGACCTGCATGAGCCAGACGTAAGGCTTGTCTTTTGCCCTTCCTTCCTGCCTCCTCGGTGTGCTCTACCTGGAGCTGGCCTCCCCTGGCAGCTGTCCATAGACCCGGGGCACACTAGTCTAGGGAGTCGCAAAAAGGCTCGACATGGATTAGCTCCACAGAGAATGGGATAGGCTGCAAACACGGTAGCTTTCCAGCATCCTTACTGAAAATGCTACCACACATATTTACATTCCAAAGTCTCATGTGGACCCTCAAGGTTTACCTCACTAGAAATTCAACTGTTCCTGGATGCAGTCCCCAATAGCACCACAAGGTGTCAGTGTGGTTCCATGAAACCCCGTTGCGGCTGCGTTGGCTTTTTGGCATTTCCCAAGGTTCCCTTCCCGACCACAAGGTGGCGGTGTTGCTCCACAAGAAATCACACTTCCTGGGCCTGGTTGCTCCGTTGTTTCCCCAAAGCCACAGCCATCTTTTTCTTTGGCCTGGTTTTGAACACAGAATACCATGTTAACTCTCAGTGGGGATTAACCAAAAAAGGGACTTTTTGCCATTTTAAAACGCACAGAGATAATTGTCCCCTCCTCCGGTCTCCCCCACTAGCTCTGGGGTCACTCGCGAGGAGAGGTTATTGGGGAAGGTGAGGTTCTGGCCTCTGCTCCCCACGGAGGGTGCGGGAGTCATGTGGCTCTGGGCTCCTGCAGGGGCTGGAACCGCATCATTGTGGAGAAGCCCTTCGGGAAGGACCTGCAGAGCTCCGACCGCCTGTCCAACCACATCTCCTCCCTGTTCTGCGAGGCCCAGATCTACCGCATCGACCACTACCTGGGCAAGGAGATGGTCCAGAACCTGATGGTGCTGAGGTGCAGCCGGGGATAGTTCTGGGGGATGGGGTGGAAGGGGACTGGGTTGAGGGCGGGCACTGGGGGGCTTAGCCTGCCCTGTTGCTGCCCCATCGGATAAAGCACCAGCCTCTGCCCTGCCCCTCCTGCAGGTTTGCCAACAGGATCTTTGGCCCCATCTGGAACCGGGACAATGTCGCCTGCGTCATCCTCACCTTCAAGGAGCCCTTTGGTACTGAGGGCCGCGGGGGCTACTTCGATGAATTTGGGATCATCCGGTGAGAGCCCATCACCCCTTCCTAGGAGGCTGGAATGGGCATGGGGCGCAAGCCTGCCTCCCTACAGGGTTCCTCCTTCCCCACCCCGAAGTTTCAATTCTGCAGGAGTGTCTCATCAGTCAGCAGTAGCTATGAAGGGAGGGTCACTGCCTCCTTCCTTGCCTTGAGGGAAGGAACCTGGGAGACACTAGGATGAGGAAACGAGTCTTGTAACTTGCGGCTCAGAAGTCTCACTTGAGCCCTGGCCGGTGTGACTTCGTTGGTTGGAGCATCATCCCATACACCAAAAGGGCATGGGTTCAATTCCCATTCAGGGCACATACCCAGGTTGTGGGTTTGATCCCCAGTCAGGGTGCATACAGGAGGCAACCAATTGATGTTCCTCTCTCACATCAATGTTTCTCTCCTTCTCTCTCTCTCTCTCTCTCTCTCTCTCTCTCTCTCTCTCTCAAGAAAAAAATCAATAAAAACATTTTCTGCCTAGCCAGTTTGGCTCAGTGGATACAGTGTCGGCCTCCAGACTGAAGTGTCCTGGGTTCAATTCCAGTCAAGGGCACATGCCTGGGTGTCTGGCTCGATCCCCAGTGTGGGGAGTGTAGGAGGCGGCCGATCAATGATTTCTCATCATTGATGTTGCCGTTTCTCCCTCTCCCTTCCTGTCTGAAATCAATAAAAATATTGGGAAGGATTAAAAACAGAAAAAGCCCTAGCTGGTTTGGCTCAGTGGATAGAGCATCGGCCTGCGGACTGAAGGGTCCCAGGTTCGATTCCGGCCAAGGGCACATGCCTGAGTTTCAGGCTCGGTCCCCAGTAGGGGGCGTGCAGGAGGCAGCCAATCAATGATTCTCTCTCATCATTGATGTTTCTATCTCTCTCTCCCTCTTCCTTCTTCTCTAAAATCAATAAAATATATTTTTAAAAAAATAAAAACAGCCCTAGCCGGTTTGGCTTGGTGGATAGAGCATCGGCCTGTGGACTGAAAGGTCCCAGGTTCGATTCCAGTCAAGGGCATGTACCTTGGTTGTGGGCACATCCCCAGTAGGAGGAGTGCAGGAGGCAGCTGATCGATGTTTCTCTCTCATGAATGTTTCTAATTCTCTATTCCTCTCCCTTCCTCTTTGTAAAAAATCAATATAATATATTTTTAAAAATAATAATAATAAATAAATAAATAAAATAAAAACAGAAAACGTCCCACTTGAAGCCCCAGCCCCCAAAACCTGGCCCACAGGGAGGGGGCTGAGGCGGGCTCACTCCTCACACCTGCCTTCCACTCTGGAAGCCCTGACCGAGTTCCGCCTGCTTCCCTGCCAGGGACGTGATGAACCACCTGCTGCAGATGCTGTGTCTGGTGGCCATGGAGAAGCCAGCCTCCACGGACTCCGACGACGTCCGCAATGAGAAGGTGGGTGGAGGCATACCCTCCCAGTCCTCGCTGCCAGCTCTGATGAAGGCGTGCCCTGGGTGTCATGTTGCAGGACTAACAGTGACTGCTGTGTGACCAAGGGCAGACCCATTGCCTGTCTAAGCCTTAGCTTCTCCTTCAGGAAAAAAATGAGGGTTTTCTGGGGGCTTCGGGGTCATGTGGCTCCTCATGCTGTGCTCCATCTTTTTTATTTTCCATTTTTTTATTAAGGTATTATATGTGTACATATATTACCATTGCCCACTCCCCCACCCCACACCCATACATGCGCTCACCCCCCAGTGTCTTGCGTCCATTGGTTACGCTTACATGCATGCATACAAGTCCTTCGGTTGATCTCTTATCTCCCCCACCTCTCCCTAACCTTCCCGCTGTAATTTGACAGTCTGTTTGATGCTTTACTCACTCTGTATCTATTTTTTTGTTCATCAGTTTATAATGTTCTTTATTATCCACAAATGAGTGAGATCATGTGGTATTTGCCTTTCATTGACTGGCTTATTTCACTTAGCATAATGTTCTCCAGTTCCATCCAGGTTGCTGCAAATGGTGAGAATTCCTTCTTTTTTATGGGAGCATAGTATTCCATTGTGTAGCTCCATCTTTTTTTTAATACATTTTTATTGATTTCAGAGAGGAAGGGAGAGGGAGAGAGAGATAGAAGCATGAATGATGAGAGAGAACCATCGATCGGCTGCCTCCTGCACGCCCCGCACTGGGGATCGAGCCCGCCACCTGGGCACGTGCCCTGACCAGGAATCGAACCATGACCTCCTGGTTCACAGGTCAATGCTCAACCACTGAGCCACACAGGCCAGGCTAGCTCCACCTTTTTGCTCAAGGGACCCCTCTCTCCCTGCCTCTATCCCAGGTCAAGGTGTTGAAATGCATCTCAGAGGCGCAGGTGAAAAACGTGGTGTTGGGCCAGTACGTAGGCAATCCCAAGGGAGAGGGCGAGGCCACCAAAGGGTACCTGGACGACCCCACGGTGCCCCGGGGATCCACCACTGCCACCTTCGCAGCTGTTGTCCTCTATGTAGAGAATGAGCGGTGGGATGGTAAGTAACACGTCCCCACCCGGCGGGCAGGCTGGCAGCCCTCACTGAGCGCTTCTCCCCGGGGTCTGACCACTCCGGGACAGGGGACGCCGGACGGGAAAGGGCCAATAGGGTGGGACCCGGCCGCCTCACTGCACAGGGCCGTGCACACGCCTTTGCTCCGAGCACACACCCTGTCGTACACTCGCTCCCTGTCACACACGCGGCACCGGCCTGGGCTGTGACAGAGCCAGCCCTGAGGCAGCCTCGCTCCTGCCCAGGGGTGCCCTTCATCCTGCGCTGTGGCAAAGCCCTGAACGAGCGCAAGGCCGAGGTGCGCCTGCAGTTCCGCGATGTGGCCGGTGACATCTTCCAGCAGCAGTGCAAGCGCAACGAGCTGGTGATCCGTGTGCAGCCCAACGAGGCCGTGTACACCAAGATGATGACTAAGAAGCCCGGCATGTTCTTCAACCCCGAGGAGTCCGAGCTGGACCTCACCTATGGCAACAGATACAAGGTGGGCACCCAGGCCTGGCGGGGGTCACCCAGCCCTGGCAGTGGGGGGCCCCGAACCCTGGGGATGCGGGGGGCTGGGGGCACGCAGGCAGCCTCAGTGACACCCTCTCCTACAGAACGTGAAGCTCCCCGATGCCTATGAGCGCCTCATCCTGGACGTGTTCTGTGGGAGCCAGATGCACTTTGTGCGCAGGTGAGGGGGTTCCCATGCTCCTGTGTGCCGGGGGGCTGGGCTCCAGGCGGTGGGCACAGCCTGCGCCCGCCCTTTCCTCCACGTCCCCCCAAAGACACACGTGTGTCCCCTCAGTGACGAGCTGCGGGAGGCCTGGCGGATCTTCACGCCATTGCTGCACCAGATCGAGCGCGAGAAGCCACAGCCCATCCCCTACGTTTACGGCAGGTGAGGCGCAAACAGGGTGGGGGCGACGGAAGGGGACCCTGGAGCTTGGGGGGGGGACACTCATGTCTCCCCTCTGCCCATCTCTCTCAGCCGAGGTCCAGCGGAAGCAGATGAGCTGATGAAGAGAGTGGGCTTCCAGTATGAGGGCACTTACAAGTGGGTGAACCCCCACAAGCTCTGAGCCCTAGGCCCCTCCCCACCCCCTGTTGGTTTCTGCCCTTCCCACCTCCCCACCGCCTGACCCCACATCGGGAGGACTTCGGGACCATAGGCCTCAGCCTCACATTCCCGGCCTTGGGCCCAGCTACATTCCTGAACCACCGACACTCGCGCCGTGACCATCCCTGGCCACCCCTGGCCCCGCCTGAGCCAGCCTCTGTCTACGGGACTGAGCCTAAACGGAAGGAAGAAGAATGGCCCTTCCATTTGTCCCAGGCTCCTCATAGGACAGGAGTCAGGGACGAGGGGGAGGATCAGTGGGTGGGCCTCACTGGGTCAGTGGCTGGCCTCCCCCTCCGCTGCCTGTGGGCAGGCTCCTCAGAGCCCGGGGAAGGGCGCCAGCGTGGCCACACCAGCCTCAGGGCCACTCTACATTCCTCATCACCTGCTGGAGGGGACTTGATGCTGCCCAGCAGTCCCCCATGTTTTGGGCCCCCTGAACGTCCCTGTGCCCTGCCAGGCCAGCTCTGCACTCCATGGCCCACCCTCCATAGGTACCCCTCTCGCTACTAGAAAAGCAGAAGCAGCAGGTGGGATGCCCCACCTCCGCCCTTCCCATTAAATCCACAGACACACCTGTCCCCTGGCTGTTTCCTTTCTACCACCTGTGACCACGAGCCCAGTCCACCTGGTGGGGGCCTCTGGCTCCCTGCCTTTCTCACGACCCATCCCTCACCCCCTCCCTGTCAGCCACTTCACCTCTGCCCCTGTGTCCCGTCGTGACCCGTTCCTGCATCCCAGCACCCCGAGAGTCCCCCTCACCTCTGTGCCTTCACCCTGTCCCACTCCACAGGACACAAGGATAGAGCGAGTCCTTTGCACCTGAATGCTTCCGTGAGTGTGCTGCCCACACGGACCTGCACCCTGAGTGTTCCTGCCCGGCCAGGTCACTGCAGGGACTCCATGAGGGCTGTTGGCACATTGCCAGTCCATGGAAGTAAGAAGGATTTAGGAAGGAAAGGCAGCAGGGCTTGTGACTAACATCAGAGGCCAAGAGGGAGGAGGTAGTCCAGGGAGGCGCCACAGCCTGGCCACTCTGAGGCAGACAGCTGGGGTCCCCAGGGCCACCTAACAAGCATGCACGGGGGCTTACGATAACTTATTTATCCCGTCACAATCCTGGAGGCCAAAAGTCTGAATTCTAGGAGTGGGCAAGGCTGAACTGCCTCCAAGCTAGGGGAGGGACCTTCCTTGTCTCTTCCAACTTCTGCTGGTGGCGAGCATTCCTCGGCTTGTAGGCACATCCTTGTCTGCCTTCATCTTCTTGTAGCCCTCTCCCTGTGTGTATCTCTCTCCTACTTTCTTAAACTTACCTTGACTACCTCTGCAGACACGCTATTTTCAAATAAGGTTACATTCCAAAGATCCAGGGAGTCACGGATTTGGGGGGCACACTGTTCAACCCAGTATGATCAAAACAAAGGCAGCACCCCTTGTGCGGCTGTCCCCCCTCCTCCCCAGCTCCTAAGCTGAGCACTGGAAAGATGGCAGGAACCAGCACTGTGGTCCCTGCATTCATGGGCCTGGGTTCCTTTAGGTGCAGCCAACCAGAAACAAAAGGACCGGTGAGCTCAATGGTTAGAGCATTGGCCCTATTCCCAGTCAAGGGTACATACCTAGGTTGCAGGTTTGATGCTGTGTGTCTCTCACATCGATGTTTCTCTCCCTGCCCTCTCCCTTCCACTCTAAAAATCAATGGGAAAAAATGTCCTCCAGTAAGGATTAGGGACTGCAGGCACCTCCCCATCTGATCCTGCTCTGGGTGTATGATCAGATGGTGGGTAGTACATTTTCTGGAGGGAAGAAACCAGCAATCTAGGAAATGACCAGGGGAGGAAAGCTCCAGTCCCAGGGAGGTGAGAACACGTCCTGGGGCCCTGCCGCTGCCAGGGCTGGGGTGCCAGGATGGGGAAGGCCCTCAAGCTGTTAGCAAGAACTTGACCACCACAAATCCTCCCTCCAGCTTGGCCTGTGCTCCCTCTGTCCCCCACCCCTGCTTGGGAAGCAGTTGCCTGGGGCTCTTTCCTCCCACCATCCTTGGTCTGCCATTGGAAGCCAACTTACTCCTGCACAGTCCCCCTGGGCTGGGATGGCAGCAGTTGGGAGTTCAGTGCCGTTTGACAGGTGGAGCGCTAGGCAGGAGGGGTGAGCTGAGGCTCTGCTTAGGTCTCTGCAGAAGCAATATATAGAGGAGGAAATTCAAATTGCGGATCAGCCTGTTGCCATCCCATAAGCGAGGATGGCATGTCACCCCACACATACACAGCATATACAAACCATCTCTGGGCACCATTCCTTCTCTCCCCATCTCCTCCATCTCACCATGGGAGGTGGCACCTCCAGGATGTGGGAGGAGGGAGATCAAGTTCACCTGGACCCCATTGAATAGGGAAAGAAGGAGCTTTATGGGACAGGGACAGGTCATAGACCCTTAAGTAAGATGGCTTTTCAAAGCTGAGTGTGGTCCAGGTCCACACAGAGCACCTGAGAAGGCTCCATGTGGACAGGATTGGAGGCCAGGCTTTGGCCAGGGGCCATGGCCTTGGTCCTCACCCCTGTGCCCTGGAGAAGGGGCCATGGGCCAGTCTAGGGACTCAGGCTCCCTGTAACCCTTTGGCTCCGGTGTGGCTACAGAGGATCTTACCCTTGACTCTGAGGTGCAGTCATGTGGCTGCGATGGGGCAGAGGCGGCTTTGCAAAAGGCCCAGGATGGCACTAAGAGCAATGAACCCCCAGATGGTGAACTGAACAGTGCAGAGCCAGTCTTCCCCCTGATTACCACCAGAGGGCGGTGTCAACCCTGCAGCTGGCAGAGTAGACAGCTAAATCCCCACCCACCCTGGCCTGCACTCCTGAAACCCAAATCCTCAAAATACAGACCTGAAGAGGACATCAAAGCCTTGGGGGCAAAAGCAGATAAACTAAGGTACAGGGGCCCTTACTAACCCCGCAGGGGTCTTCATGCTCAGAGTCCTGTCACAACCCCCCCCCAACTTTACAGACTTTGGGGGCGCCTATCAGATCTGTGTACTAGGGATAGTCTTTCCCAGGGGAAGGTGCTGGCATGGCATCATCAAGGGGGCCCCTCCAAGAAGTGTGGGAAGCTCCAAATAGGGGCAGCAGCAGGGCCATGGAGGGGGCCCCCAGCACATGACGGTGTGTGAGCAGGGAGGAGGGACTGCGGGGACCTCCCCATCTGATCCTGCTCTGGGTGTATCTGCTGTGACACAGATCTGGGTGCTACACTGGGGCATAGATGTGAGGACACTCAACTGTCACCTGATCTCTGGGTGCCTATGAGAGAGAAATAGGTGAAAGCGCTGATGGGGACAGCCAGCTGTCATGTCAGCTGTGGAAGCCTACAATGGGGGAGAGGCCTGAGGTCCTCGGTAGAGACATTCAGCTGTTACCTCAGTCTGGGTACCTACAATGAGGGATCAGGTGAAGACAGTCACTTGTCACCTCAGCCCTGGGGCCCTACAATGTGGAACAGAGGTGACAGACCTGGTGAGGAGAGACGTCTGGCATATCTGTGTGCTTACACTGGACAGATGTGACAGCTCTCGGGTGAGGAAAGACACCCGTCACCTCAGCTCTGGGTGGCGACATTGGTGCTGAGGTACAAGGCTTTCAGCTGGCACCGAATCTGTACACTGGGACCAAGCAGAAGGGCCATGTGAGGACAGCCAACAGCTCCCTCAGCTCTGGTGCCTGCACTGGGGTAGAGGCATGGCATTGATTGGGTCAACTAACATTTAACTTCTAGATGCCTAGACTACACGGAGTGGCCAGATTATGATGATCTCTGAACACATAAGAATCTGGCCACTCAGTGTATATCCTATATAATAAAAGGCTAATATGCAAATTGTCCCCTCAACCAGGAGTTCGACCAGCAGGCAGGCCAGCCAACCGCCCATGTCCCCTCCCCCTCGCCAGGCTGGCCGGACCCCACCCATGCACGAATTCATGCACTGGGCCTCTAATATATATACTAAGTGGCCAGATTATTATGCGTTTAGAGATCATAATAATCTGGTCACTCAGTGTATAGTGGGGCTTAAGGGCTCACGAGTGGAGTCACCTTTCACATCAGGTTTTGTGGGGTGGGGGTTAATTGAGAGAGGAAGGGAGGGAGGGGTGAGGAAACAGATTTGTTATTCCACCCATTTATGCACTCATTGGTTGCTTCTTGTATGTGGCCTAACTGGAGATTGCACCCACAGCCTTGGCATATTGGGAGGGCCCTCTAACCAACCCAGCTACCCGGCCAGGGCTCACATCAGCTCTTTTTTCATGTGTTCTTTAAAAAAAACATTTTTTGTTTTAGAGAGGAAGGGAGAAGGAGAGAGAGAGAGAAACATCAATGATGAGAGAGAATCATTGATCTGCTGCCTTCTGCACGCCCCCCACTGGGATCAAGCCCCTAACCCAGGCATGTGCCCTGACCAGGAACCGAACCGTGACCCTCTGGTTCATAGGTAGATGCTCAACCACTGAGCCACACCGGCTGGGCTCACATCAGCTCTTGATGCCTAACCTCTGGTAGAGGCATGAGGGACAGATGAGGGTATTCAATGTTACCTCAGATCTGAGTCCCTACCCTGAGGCACAGCATGAGGACCCAAGACACAACACAATTCAGTGATGAGAGCTAGACTGGGGCAGACATAAGGGCACTCAAATGTCACCTCAGCTCTGTGTAGCTACACAAGTCAGAGATATTAGGGACCAGGTGACAGCATCAACAGAAAGCCCAGATACTGATATTTATGCCAGAAAGGAGAATGGAGGGACTGGGTAGAGACATGAGAGCCCAATGGGACCACCAACTATCAGTTCACACTGGGTGCTCACAGATGAGGGCCCGGGGGAAGACAGTCAACAGAGGGCACAAATCTTGGCGCCTACACGGCAGAGGGGAATGAGGGACCATTGAGGTGATTCGACTGCCACTTTAGCTTTGGGTGCCAAGTCTGGGGCAGAGGCAGGAGGTACCTGCACCAAGGCAGAAGCACACAAGCACACATGACTGTCATCAACTGACAACGGAACCATCGGTGTCCACACTGAGAGAGGGAAAAAGGGATCCGTTGATGGTATCAAGTGGCACATGAGGACCCAAGGCAAAATAGTCAACTGGCACCTCAGCTATGGGAGCTACACTGGGACACAAGCAAGAGGGCCCAGAGGAGACATTCTCTGCCACCTCATGCGAGTGCCTGTACCGGGTCAGGGACATGGGTACCTGTGACACGAGGGTCTAATCCTCTCTACGTTCCCTTCAAAAAACAGTCCCAGAGGAAATTAAGGACTCACACAAGGCTGTGAGCAAGATGGTAACACTGTCCTCTAAGAACGACCAGTCTGGCAGATGCCCCAAGCCTGGCCGGAAGCCCAGGAGTGTAACTAAGAGCTACCTCTAGGGGACATTACAACTATGAGCATTTCAGGAGAGAACAGTGAGGGTCAGTGCCCACAAATATGTGAGGGTTTGGCACATGGTCACCATTATCTCTAAGACCAAACTCCATAACAAAATCCAAATACTAACCCCCAATTGCAGCAGCAGGGCCCTGAAACTGACCACCTTGATCTTGTTAGCGAGAAAGAGAGAGTGTGTTGTGTATGTCAGTGTAGAAGCTACTGGATTCTAACCAGAGATCTGGCACTGCCCAGCTGTATAAGCTTTCTCTGCATTTTGGAATGTCAGGTTCCCCGTAGTGAGGTCATGGGATCAAAGGGCACGGATGTTTCTGTGATTCCCATGCCACCCAGCTGCTGCCCTCCAGAAGGAGTCCCGCTGACAGGGCCCAGCTCTCCCAGTGCAGTGGCTGATCAGGCGCACTGGGTGGTGTAGACAGTCAACTGAGGGCACAAATCTTGGCGCCTACACGGCAGAGGGGAATTGAAGTGATTGGCTAGAGAGGCTAGAGGAGCAGGTATTCTCCCCTCTCTCCCCTGAGAGAGGCTAGAGGAGCAGGTATTCTCCCCTCCCATCATCAGAACGACATGGAAGACGGTGTGAATGCGCTGCCATCTGGAAATCAGACTGCAAGGAAAGGCATTGGAAGGCTGAGCCTCCTGGTCTCTGGTTCGTCGCATTCTGGTGTTTTCTCCTGCATCCTCTTCTGTACCTCCGTGTTTCTAAAAGGCACATATATCCACTTTAAAACAATTTCTAATTACGCCCCCAGATCCATCCGCCTCTCTCTAGGCCTCAGAAATCCGACCGGAGGGCACCAGCGTAACCCCAGCACTCCAAGCCTGAGAAGCTGGACTCTCCTAGCAAACTGGCCTCTGATGGGAGACTTCTGGGGCGGGGCATACGTGGGACAGGGGCGTGGCCGGATAGGGCTCCTCCCACTTGGCGACCAGTCAGCTCTTCCCAAGCACACGTCAGAGGCGGGCCGTTCTCACCCGGTGGCTGCAGCAAATGGAGGAGGAGGCCTGTGGGCGGGACTTCTCAGGCCAGGGGCGGGGCCTCCGCTGCTTTCCACGCCCACCCCCCCACCTGGCTAAGGAGCGGCAAAGCCCTCGCCCCAGGCGGGGGTGGTGCCTGCGGGCTGTGGCCCCGCCCCGGGCCGCCATTGCAAGGCCTTGTGGGGCTGTGTGTCCTCTGCTCTCGCTCTTTCCTTCCTTCGCTGAGCAGGGCAGCGTGGCCGGCCTGGCAGGGTTGCCCCCGACTGAGGTCGCATCTCCCCACGGCTAAGCAAGTCTCCGGCCGGCCTAGCCCGCGTCGCAGGCCCCCGGGCCCGGTGGGGCGGCCTGAGCTCCGGGCCTCCCATGGGAGGGGCCTGCGTCTGAGAGAACCACTTCCATTTCCCAGTCCCAGAGGCTCCGTAAGCACGATCGACCTCTAACCAACGCGTTTCCGAGACCCCTCTGGTCCCGACAGGGCTTCTCTTCGCGTTCCCCGGAGCCTGGCCAGGTGGATGAACAAGTCGGTGCACCGATCGCGCCCGTCCCGCAGCAGGGGCCCAGCTCTGGCTCATCCCTGACCCCCACCCAAACCTGCTCTTCTGCTTTGTTGCCTCCAGAGCGCACGGTCCCCAAACAGTTCACCTGCCGGCGGCCCCAACCCAGCGGGAGAAGTGGACATGAGGTTGGCAGGTGGGTGGCTTCCACAGCGAACAGGAGGAAGTTGGAAAGGAGACCCGGCTGGCCCAGGTGTCCAGGGGTCTGCAGCTGGAGGGGTCCAGGTGGACCACTGGGTTTGCTTTTGGAAACGGAGGACTATGCACAAGCATTCATTCCAGGACCTTGAACAAATCCTTTCACTTTCGAGCATTTCAGCTCCCCAAACTGTGAGATGAGGATTAGGATAGTGAATTTCTACCACCTCGGGCAACTGGTTGCTGTTTGGAAAACAAGTTGTGGGAGGGGAGAGAGGCTCCTGGGAGCAACGAGACTGGGTAGAGAGGTAGTGGTCTTAAAGGAGAAACTGACCCAAGTGGCTCTGGGGTTGAACACCAACGTAGTGCTAGCCTTGTTGTCGGCTGGATAAGGAAGTATGAACATGGATTGGGGAGGGACAGCTTGGGGGATGGAAAACAGAACTCAAGAATTAGAGTTCTGTACCTGGTAAGGTTGCAACATTTTGAATGCATTCCAGTGGAGCGAGCCAGTGGGAAACTGGCTGGGAGGGTGTAGCCTCAAGGCTAGGGCAGAAAAATAGAGTGCCACTGCTCCCTGGGGGGGGTTGATTCAAGGCGGGGAGTAGGTGAGAGCAGCTATAAGGAGGGTAGAGGAAGAAGAGTAGGGTAGGCAGAGAAGACAGCCTGAGACAGAAGCCTGGGGAAGTCTAGATTTTCAGGGGAGGGTAGAGGAGGAGGATAAAGCAAGGAGGATGAGAAGCTTGTGTTCTGGAAACCAGCGGGGAATTGTTTTCAGCAGGAGGGCCTGGGGCAGTTGACTGAGAAGTCAAGAAAGATCAGGGCTGACAAGTGATGGGGGGAGCTGACACCAAGAATGTCATAGGTGGCCTTGTAAAGAAGTTTTTTTGTTTTGTTTTAAATATATTTTTATTGATTTAAGAGAGAGGAAGGGAGAGGGAGAGAGAGATAGAAACGTCAATGACCAAAGAGTGTCATTGATCAGCTGCCTCCTGTACATCCCACACTGGGGATCGAGTCCACAACCTGGGCGTGTGCCCTGACCGGGAATTGAACCATGACCTCCTGCTTCATAGGTGGATGCTCAAACACTGAGCCACGCTGGCCGAGCTTTTGTTTTTGTTTTTGTTAATCCTCACCCAAGGATATTTTTCATTGATTTTTAGAGTGGAAGGGAGGGGGGAGAGAGAGAGAGAAACATCAATTGGTTACCTTTCTCCCTCAGGCACCCCAACCAGGGCCAGGGATCAAGCCTACAATCGAGGCACACACTCTTGATTGGAATCGAACCCAGGAACCTTCCGTCCACGGGCCGGCACTCTAACTACTGAGAAAAACTGGCTAGGGCAGGAGGAGAGATGTTGAAAATAGAAGAGAAAGACAGAGATGGGATGATTGCTGTTACAAGAAACCTGAGCAGGGCGCTAGCTGGTTTGGCTCAGTGGACAGAGCGTCGGCCTGCAGACTGAAGGGTCCCGGGTTTGATTCTGGTCAAGGGCACATGCCCGAGTTGCAGGCTCAATCCCCAGTGGGGTGTGTGCAGGAGGCGGCCGATCTATGGTTCTCTCTCATCATTGATGGTTCTCTCTTTCCCTCTCCCTTCCTCTCTGAAATCAATTTTTAAAAAATTAAAACACACACACACACACACACACAAAAAAAACCACCAAGAAACCTGAGCAGGGAGGAGAGCTAGGGATCCACATCACAGCAGGTGAAGGGACTGGTCTTCAAAAGGACTCGGGACCTCCTCCTCCATCACAACAGGAGAAAAAGAGGATGTAATGGGTGGACCACAAACATCGGCAGCCTCAGGCAAGAGGTTGGGTGCTCCTTGGGGGAGTGCGAGAGCCCACTTGAGCAGTGAGTTCTGGAAGGTCCCCACACCTGCCTGGGGGAAACCAAGCTGAGAGCCTTGGAGCTGCCCCCCTCCGGCCCCCCTCCAAGTTCCCACCTTCCTGTCCTCCAGTCACTTCATCCCAAGTAGATGGGGAGACCTGGTCACAAGAGGCCCTGGGGTCATTGGGAGCTCACTGGCATCTGAGGTGGCCTTGCCTTGTCTGTCCTGTCTCCAGGCCCCCTCCGCATCGTGGCCCTGGTTGTGACTGTGGCTCTCACCTGGATCATAGTCAGCATCTTCCTGGGTGGGCCTGGCAGTGGCTTCTCTCGCATCCAGCAACTCTTCATCAGTGAGTGTGGGACTTGTCCTTGCCTGGCTACAGAGGTCCCCATGGTGGCCACCTGGGCCCGTGGGCTGAGGCTCAGGCTCGGGGTGGGAGTGGCCTGGATTTCCTTTCTCTTCCCCTGTCTGTCTCCTGGCATCCAGCACAGCCTTCTGGTTGGGAGGTTGCTTTGGCTGAGCAGCAAATCCCCGCTGATTCGATGATTCGCTGATTTGTTCTGAGCCCAGTTGGAGTGGGCAGGGCCTGAGTGAGGGGCAGAGGGACTTCCGCTGAACATTGGGGATGACTCCCTGGTTGCTCCCTGCGGACATTCTGCTGAGCTCTGAGATTAGGAGGGGACTCTACACCTTCTCTCTGGTGACCTAAGAACTTTGTACAATTCCAACTTACCCTTTTCCTGGAGCAGGGAGCTTTGCATATGAGCATCATTTAGACTTGAGCAAGAACATGCCAAGATCAGCCTGGCTTAGCCCTTGGCCTCTGAGCCTGATGCTCCACCACCTTGACTGCATGGTATAGGGCCAGGCTGCCCTGCTGCAGGCCAGGAGATCTCCACACTAACAGAAACAACTCTCTACCCACAGGCCCAGAGAACTCAGTGACGGCAGGTAAGGCTCCTGTCACCTGCCTGCCCTTCTTCTGGGCCTGCCCCTCCTCCTACTTATGTGATACCCCTGCCCGCCTCCAGCTCTCCAGGGTTTCTGGTCTCCACTTATCTCTCCCCAAACTGTCCAGCACAGCCCGCTGAGCCGCTTGCACGCTGTGAATCTAGGAAACAAATTCCCTGCTTCCAGAATATACTGGTGGGACAGGCATAGGATAGAAATTCCCATTCCAGCCCAGCTGGCTTGACTCAGTGATTGAGCACCAACCTATGAACCAGGAGGTCACAGTTCCATTCGCAGTCAGGGATCCATCCCCAGTAGGGGGCAGCCGATCAATGATTCTCTCTCATCATTGATATTTCTATCTCTCTCACACTCTCCCTTCCTCTGTGAAATCAATAAAAAAAATTTTTGAGTGGGGGGGCATAAATGTGTTTATTGGCAAGGTATAAAACCAATCCAGGAAAATAAAATTATCAGTTTAATAAAATGATTGCACACATGCTTTAAAAAATTATTCTTACTCATTTACTTGGAAATAATTTCACATCTATAGAAAATTGAAAAAAAAATAAGACAAAGAATATTGTACCCAGCTTCACTTTTTGTTAATATTCTGCTGTTTATTAAAAATGTATTTTTAAAATATCTTTTGTAGGGACACAATATAGCCTGTGACAGAGGCTGTCCTTCTGTCCTTCTACCTCTGCCCCGTGGGAATCAGGTGCTCTCTCTCTCTCTTTGTTAAAAAAATATATTTTTCCCTAGCTGGTTTGGCTCAATGGATGGAGCGTCTGCCTGCGGAATGAAAGGTCCCAGGTTCGATTTGGGCACATGCCTGGGTTGCGGGCTTGATCCCCAGTAGGGGGTGTGCAGGAGGCAGTTGGTCAATGATTATCTCTCATCACTGATGTTTCTATGTCTCTCTCCCTCTCCCTTCTTCTCTGAAGTCAATAAAAATGTTTTTTAAAAAATATATTTTTATTGATTTCAGAGAAGAAGGGAGAGGGAGAGAGACATAGAAACATCAGTGATGAGAATCTTTGATAGGCTGCCTCCTGCACGCCCCCCATTGGGGATCGAGCTCAAAACCCCGGCATGTGCCTTGACCAGGAATCGAAACATGACCCCCTGGTTCATAGGTCAACGCTCAACCATTGAGCCACGCCGGCCGGACCAGGTGCTCTCTTAGTTACTGCTCTCCTGCAGTCTCTTCTGGCCATACCCTCATCTGTACATTTGCCCTCCCAGTTGCTACTCCTTTCTCTTCTCGGATCAGTGGCAGAAAAGCCTCCCTAGGGGTCCCTGTCACCTTGCCCTGCGGCCCAGGGGATACAGAGTGTCTGTGGAGGTGTTCCTGGCCTGAGCCATGTCCTCTCCCTGCACTGGCCCCCTGCTCAGTCATCAGTCATTCCTCCCTGTGGGCCGGTCCTGACCTCCCTCTCTCAGACTTTGGGTGACCCAGGGCCAGGCCCATGGGTCACCCCTACTGTCCCCGCCCAGAGCCACGGGCCAGGAAGTACAAGTGCGGCCTGCCCCAGCCATGTCCGGAGGAGCACCTGGCCTTCCGCATGGTCAGCGGGGCTGCCAATGTCATTGGACCCAAGATCTGCCTGGAGGACAAGATGTGAGTTCCTTGGCGGGGGGCGGGGGGAGGCGGGGGGGGAGGGAATGGGTGATCAGAAGCTGGTCCTGCAAGGTCAGGAGAGTGGAGCAGACATGCCACTTGAGGGCTGTCCCCTTGCTAGGCTCATGAGCAGTGTCAAGGACAACGTGGGTCGAGGACTGAACATTGCCCTGGTGAATGGTAAGTTCCCTCTGATGTGGGATCAGTTTGGTTGAGGAAAGTGGAACCCTGCTGTGCTGTGACCTCCCCACCCCCTCCCCACAAGGGGGAGGCATCTGAGTGTTTATCTTAGCCCTCCTCTTCCCTCCCTTCCCCTCCCCTCAGAATTCCCAAGGAGGTGGGGAAGGGATTTGTGCTAGCTGAAGGGTCCACAGAAGTGACTCGGTGAACAAAAGCATGGTAGCAGGAGAGCCCTGCTGGTGTGGCTCAGGGGTTGCGTAGTCAACCCATGAACCAGGAGGTCACAGCTGGATTTCAATTCCCGGTCAGGGCACATGCCCGGGTTGCCGGCTCCATCCCCAGTGTGGGGCGTGCAGGAGGCAGCTGATCATTGATTCTCTCTCATCATTGATGTTTCTCTCTCTCTCTCTCTCCGTCTCTGAAATCAATAAAAAAATACACATACTTATTTTTTAAAGGATGATAGTAGGGAAGAATTAGGAGTTTCCAGGAATTTAAAGGGTGCACCTGGAAGGCCTCAAATGCCAGGCAGAAGCTCTGCAGCCTTGGATGGGCCACAGCTGTCTGAATAAGGGGCATAGTTGGCAGGAATATGGGGGGGGGGGGTATATATATATATATATATTTTTTTTTGCTTTTTAAAAATTTTTTTCCCTTTATTGATTTTTAGAGAGAGAGAGAGAAAGGGAGAGGGATAGAGAGAGAGAAGCATCATCGATCGGCTGCCTCCTACACACCTCCTACTGGGGATTGAGTCCACAACCCAGGCATGTGCCCTGACCGAGAATCTCAGTCCAACCATGACCTCCTGGTTCATGGGTCAACATTCAACCACTGAGCCACACCAGCCAGGCTGATATGGGGGGACAGCTGAAAAGGTTCCAGAAGGGCTGTACCCAGTGGCCATGCCATGTGGTGAGCCTAGTTTGGGAGGACCGAGGTGGTAGGCTGGGTTTGCCCTGGTAGCTTGCCCAGGAAGACCCCATCCTCCCTGTTGATCCAGGGGTCAGCGGCGAGCTCATCGAGGCCCGGGCCTTCGACATGTGGGCAGGAGGTGAGTGGCCGCCTGGCCTCCCAGCGGCAGAATGACTGGGTGTCCTTCCCCTAAACACTGCCCTTCCTCTGGCCATTCGCTGGGGGCCTCTCGAGCACTTCCTTGGGTTCGGAAAAGGCAGGGGCAGGGACAGGTGTGTGGCCATGGGGCGTGCCCTGGCTTCTTACGCCAGTTTGCTCCTGTGACCCTTAATGGGATGTGTCCCTGGCCTGATCCCTACTTTAAGTGTCCTCGTTTGGAGAATAGGGGCTGGTGGGGGAGGGAAGCCCAATGGTGCCTGATGCTCCGTGTTCCATGGGACCTGTGCCCCCCAGATGTCAACGATCTACTGAAGTTTATTCGGCCACTGCATGAAGGCACCCTGGTGTTTGTGGCATCTTACGACGACCCAGCCACCAAGTAAGTGCTTTCCCGGGCCAGCCTCAGCCTTGCCCTCCTATGGCGACCGCTCACACCTTCTCCTTCTGTGCGGCAGGATGAATGAAGAGACCAGGAAGCTTTTCAGCGATCTGGGCAGCAAGAATGTCAAGGACCTCGCCTTCCGGGATAGCTGGGTGTTTGTGGGGGCCAAGGGTGTGCAGAACAAGAGCCCCTTTGAGCAGGTACAGGGGGCGGGGGGGGAGGCTGGCAACTCCGTTTCCCAGCCCAGGGCAGCTGACCCGGGCTTTCTGCCTGCATCTCATGAGGTCCCCTTCTGTTCATGCTGCAGTCTTCCCTAAATCCTGCCCCTACACCCCCACCTGAAGCAGCCCTGGCCCCCTCCCGGTCTGTCCTGTATGGATTTCCTCCTAAAGTGTCTTTATTTTTATTTTTACAAGTATTAATTTCTTTTTTTAAAAAATATATTTTATTTTTATTGATTTTTTACAGAGAGGAAGGGAGAGGGATAGAGAGTTAGAAACATCGATGAGAGAGAAACATCCATCAGCTGCCTCCTACACACTCCCTGCTGGGGATGTGCCCGCAACCAAGGTACATGCCCTTGACCAGAATCGAACCTGGGACCCTTGAGTCCGCAGGCTGACACTCTATCTAATGAGCCAAACAGGTTAGGGCACAAGTATTAATTTCTTTAAATTTTATTTTTATTTTTATTTATTTCCGAGAGGAAGGGAGAGGGAGATAGAAACATCAATGATGAGAGAAAATCACTGATGGGTTGCCTCCTGCACACCCCCCACCTGGAACTGAGCCCGCAACCTGGGCATGTGCCCTGACCGGGAATCGCACGATGACCTCCTGGTTCATAGGTTGATGCTCAACCACTGAGCCACACTGGCCGGCCAGGCCCTAAAGGGTCTCTGAGTGTTGCACACTGGCAACTTGCCTCCTAAACATCTTCAAGATGCTTGGTCCCCCCATCCTCCCAAAACCTAATATCCAGATTCACGCTGCATGCTCTTCTCCACCAGCCTGGCTGCTGTCTGGCTGGCGGCTCCTCTGTGGCCACCCGTGTCATGCCCCATGCGAGGGGCTGGGAAGCCCCAGGTGCCCTCCTCATTGTTGGGAGGCTCCTTGTTCTGTGAAAGCCGTGGTGTCCCCAAGCCCTGCTCCCCACAGCAGGACAAAAGAAATAGCCTCCGCTGATTTCTGGAAGGTTCTGGTTACCAAAAGAGCAGCTTAACACCCCACCCCACCCCCCAGAGAAGAAACACTCCCTCTGAGCTTGCTCTTCTATAACCTCCAGCAGCTCCATGTGGGCTGGGCAGAGACAGGCGTACAGACAGACCCCTGCCTTTCCCTCCCCAGTGTGTGCCAGGCCCACAGAGGTGCAGAGGAGCTGACCTCTCACTGCCCCTGTGGAGGGCATGCCCGTGCAGCCAGGGCCATTTCTCCATGAGAAAGATCAAGGTGCCAGGACAGACAGAGGGGGCGGTTGCCTCCTGCACACTCCCTACTGGGTATGTGCCCGCAACCAAAGTACATGCCCTTGACCTGAGAGTGCACGGTTGGCTGACCCTGGCCCAGGGGCACGGCCAGTTCTTTCTTGGGTGCCTGAGGGCTGAGGCTCTGACTCCCCGCTCCCCTGACCCCGCAGCATGTGAAGAACAGCAGGCACACCAATAAGTATGAAGGCTGGCCCGAGGCGCTGGAGATGGAAGGCTGCATCCCGAGGAGAAGCACGGCCAGCTAGCCAGCCAAGCGATGACCAGGCCAAGAAGGCTGCGTGTGCCTGGCCCAGGAGGAGGCAGCAGTGGTGCCAGCGCAGGGCTGAGTCCCGACCCCACACCGGCCAGGAGTGCTCTCTTGTCCAACACATCAGGGCTCCGAGGCGGTGAGCGGTGACCCATGTGTGTGACTGGTGGTGGGGACTGCGATGGCCAGCCTCATTGTACTTTGGCAGGGGAACCCAGGTGCCCATCTCCTTCTTTTCCTAAGGCTGCTTTCCCTAGTCAGCCCCACCCACTTCCCAAGGCCCTGGGTGCTCACCCCCTGGCTGCACAGCCGCCTGGTTGGCCAACTTCCGGAACCTCTCTGCCCAGAGCCGCTCACTGCTCTGCAGTCTAGTCCTGTTTCCCACGGGTTTCATTCCAGTGAGCCACATCTGGCAGCCCATGGCAGGGATCTACCTGGCTGCCTCCTGCCCTGCTCTCCGTAGGAAGGGGCCGCCTTAGAGCCTGGCTGGCCAGGGCAAGAAGGTAATGAGCCTGGTAATGGGCCCTGGTGCAGTGGGTGGCAGCTCCTGCAGTTTGTTACAGGACCCGACTTCTAGATGACCTCTTAATAAATTGGTGCCCCAGTGGAATGTGTGCATTCAACATGGAGTCGGATGGTATTGTCCTTGGGGGAGGGACATGGCCTGGAGGCCCAGCCAACCCACCCCCACAGCCTTAGCAGACCGCCTTTGTCTCCAGGACTCTGCCACAGACATGTCCTGCTGTCGCTGAGGTGTGACTCAGGTAGCAAGCAGAGCAGCTCGCCAGCTGGTAGCCCGTATCCTTGCCCGAGAGAGACAATTCTGCTCTCCGGGCAGGAAACCCACTGACTCCCTCACACACAGCACATGCCTGTAGGAACACAGATGGGGATTAAATCCAGCCCGGGCCTCCCACTACACCCAGCCTCCCTGGATGCCTTTGAAATCAGGACTGCAAAGGGCAGAGTCATGTGGACTATTTATCATTTCTCACAGATTAGTTCTATTTCCCTTCATTGAGCGTGAACCAGGAAGAAACTAACAGTTTTGCTGGAATACCACATTGCTGGGGGCAGGCGGGGGGGGCAGGTACTATGGTATGGAGTCAGAAAAGGAAGAGAAGTCACTGCCCTAGCCAGTTTGCCTCAGTGGATAGAGCGTTGGCCTGTGGACTGAAAGGTCATGGGTTCGATTCTGGTCAAAGGCATGTATCTCGGTTGTAGGCTCAATCCCTGGCCCTGGTCAGGGCGCATGCAGGAGGCAACCAATCAATGTGTCTCAATGGATTCAATGGATGTGTCTCTCTTGCATCAATGTTTCTCTCTGTGTCTCTCCCCCTCCCTTCCACTCTCTCTAAAAATCAATGGAAAAATATCCTCAGGTGAGGATTAACCAAAAAAAAAAAAAAGAAGAAGAAGAAGAAGAAGAAGAAGAAAAGAAGGCAGTTTAGACTTTCTATATGGGAGGAGTTGGGGCAACCGGCCAGGCAGCCTTGAGGGGTTCATGGTAGGGGTGGTGGACTTACGAGTCCTGTTCTGGAGGTGAGCTTCCTGAGCCTCTGCCTTCTAGGAGTTCAGTGTGGTCAGAGTGCGAGCGAGTTAAGAAACAAAAGATTTAAAGAGCAGGCCGAAGAGAAGTGAGGAGGCATGAAGGAGAGGCCTTGGTTGTGATGCCAGGACTTGAAGGGCCAGGGAAGTGGAGACCCGAGGAGGGCCCAGATTGCTTGCCCAGGAGATGCTGATCATGGAAGCTGACACACTGTACATGTATCCATTTTTTTCCTAGACATTTTTTTTACTTTTTTTTTTTTTTTTTTTTTTTTTTTTTTTTGCTATCTTGGCCTGAGAATATTTTTTTCTTTTCTTTTTTCTTTTTTAGAGATAGTAGAAGGGAGGGAAGGAGTGGGGGGGGGGGGGGGGAGGAGAGAGAAAAAAAAAACATTGATGTGAGAGAAACACATCAACTGGTTGTCTCCCAACTGGGGCTGGGGATTGAACCTGCAACCTAGGTACGTGCCCTTGACCAGCAACCCTTTCAGTCCATGGGCCAACGTTCTAACCACTGAGCAAACAAGCCAGGGTGAGACTTTCCTTTTTTAGAGTTTTAGGTTCACAGCAAAGTTGAGCAGAAAAAGTACGGTGAGCCCTGGCTTGTGTGGCTCAGTGGAAGAGCACTGGCCCAGGCACTGAAGGGTCACGGGTTCGATTCCTGGTCAAGAGCACGTACCTGGATTGCAGGTTCGATCCCCAGCCCTGGTTGGGGTGGTGTGGGAGGCAAGTACTGTTTCTCTCTCCCCCTCTGGGTTTGCCCTGGTAGCTTGCCCAGGAAGACCCCATCCTCCCTGTTGATCCAGGGGTCAGCGGCGAGCTCATCGAGGCCCGGGCCTTCGACATGTGGGCAGGAGGTGAGTGGCCGCCTGGCCTCCCAGCGGCAGAATGACTGGGTGTCCTTCCCCTAAACACTGCCCTTCCTCTGGCCATTCGCTGGGGGCCTCTCGAGCACTTCCTTGGGTTCGGAAAAGGCAGGGGCAGGGACAGGTGTGTGGCCATGGGGCGTGCCCTGGCTTCTTACGCCAGTTTGCTCCTGTGACCCTTAATGGGATGTGTCCCTGGCCTGATCCCTACTTTAAGTGTCCTCGTTTGGAGAATAGGGGCTGGTGGGGGAGGGAAGCCCAATGGTGCCTGATGCTCCGTGTTCCATGGGACCTGTGCCCCCCAGATGTCAACGATCTACTGAAGTTTATTCGGCCACTGCATGAAGGCACCCTGGTGTTTGTGGCATCTTACGACGACCCAGCCACCAAGTAAGTGCTTTCCCGGGCCAGCCTCAGCCTTGCCCTCCTATGGCGACCGCTCACACCTTCTCCTTCTGTGCGGCAGGATGAATGAAGAGACCAGGAAGCTTTTCAGCGATCTGGGCAGCAAGAATGTCAAGGACCTCGCCTTCCGGGATAGCTGGGTGTTTGTGGGGGCCAAGGGTGTGCAGAACAAGAGCCCCTTTGAGCAGGTACAGGGGGCGGGGGGGAGGCTGGCAACTCCGTTTCCCAGCCCAGGGCAGCTGACCCGGGCTTTCTGCCTGCATCTCATGAGGTCCCCTTCTGTTCATGCTGCAGTCTTCCCTAAATCCTGCCCCTACACCCCCACCTGAAGCAGCCCTGGCCCCCTCCCGGTCTGTCCTGTATGGATTTCCTCCTAAAGTGTCTTTATTTTTATTTTTACAAGTATTAATTTCTTTTTTTAAAAAATATATTTTATTTTTATTGATTTTTTACAGAGAGGAAGGGAGAGGGATAGAGAGTTAGAAACATCGATGAGAGAGAAACATCCATCAGCTGCCTCCTACACACTCCCTGCTGGGGATGTGCCCGCAACCAAGGTACATGCCCTTGACCAGAATCGAACCTGGGACCCTTGAGTCCGCAGGCTGACACTCTATCTAATGAGCCAAAACAGGTTAGGGCACAAGTATTAATTTCTTTAAATTTTATTTTTATTTTTATTTATTTCCGAGAGGAAGGGAGAGGGAGATAGAAACATCAATGATGAGAGAAAATCACTGATGGGTTGCCTCCTGCACACCCCCCACCTGGAACTGAGCCCGCAACCTGGGCATGTGCCCTGACCGGGAATCGCACGATGACCTCCTGGTTCATAGGTTGATGCTCAACCACTGAGCCACACTGGCCGGCCAGGCCCTAAAGGGTCTCTGAGTGTTGCACACTGGCAACTTGCCTCCTAAACATCTTCAAGATGCTTGGTCCCCCCATCCTCCCAAAACCTAATATCCAGATTCACGCTGCATGCTCTTCTCCACCAGCCTGGCTGCTGTCTGGCTGGCGGCTCCTCTGTGGCCACCCGTGTCATGCCCCATGCGAGGGGCTGGGAAGCCCCAGGTGCCCTCCTCATTGTTGGGAGGCTCCTTGTTCTGTGAAAGCCGTGGTGTCCCCAAGCCCTGCTCCCCACAGCAGGACAAAAGAAATAGCCTCCGCTGATTTCTGGAAGGTTCTGGTTACCAAAAGAGCAGCTTAACACCCCACCCCACCCCCCAGAGAAGAAACACTCCCTCTGAGCTTGCTCTTCTATAACCTCCAGCAGCTCCATGTGGGCTGGGCAGAGACAGGCGTACAGACAGACCCCTGCCTTCCCTCCCCAGTGTGTGCCAGGCCCACAGAGGTGCAGAGGAGCTGACCTCTCACTGCCCCTGTGGAGGGCATGCCCGTGCAGCCAGGGCCATTTCTCCATGAGAAAGATCAAGGTGCCAGGACAGACAGAGGGGGCGGTTGCCTCCTGCACACTCCCTACTGGGTATGTGCCCGCAACCAAAGTACATGCCCTTGACCTGAGAGTGCACGGTTGGCTGACCCTGGCCCAGGGGCACGGCCAGTTCTTTCTTGGGTGCCTGAGGGCTGAGGCTCTGACTCCCCGCTCCCCTGACCCCGCAGCATGTGAAGAACAGCAGGCACACCAATAAGTATGAAGGCTGGCCCGAGGCGCTGGAGATGGAAGGCTGCATCCCGAGGAGAAGCACGGCCAGCTAGCCAGCCAAGCGATGACCAGGCCAAGAAGGCTGCGTGTGCCTGGCCCAGGAGGAGGCAGCAGTGGTGCCAGCGCAGGGCTGAGTCCCGACCCCACACCGGCCAGGAGTGCTCTCTTGTCCAACACATCAGGGCTCCGAGGCGGTGAGCGGTGACCCATGTGTGTGACTGGTGGTGGGGACTGCGATGGCCAGCCTCATTGTACTTTGGCAGGGGAACCCAGGTGCCCATCTCCTTCTTTTCCTAAGGCTGCTTTCCCTAGTCAGCCCCACCCACTTCCCAAGGCCCTGGGTGCTCACCCCCTGGCTGCACAGCCGCCTGGTTGGCCAACTTCCGAACCTCTCTGCCCAGAGCCGCTCACTGCTCTGCAGTCTAGTCCTGTTTCCCACGGGTTTCATTCCAGTGAGCCACATCTGGCAGCCCATGGCAGGGATCTACCTGGCTGCCTCCTGCCCTGCTCTCCGTAGGAAGGGGCCGCCTTAGAGCCTGGCTGGCCAGGGCAAGAAGGTAATGAGCCTGGTAATGGGCCCTGGTGCAGTGGGTGGCAGCTCCTGCAGTTTGTTACAGGACCCGACTTCTAGATGACCTCTTAATAAATTGGTGCCCCAGTGGAATGTGTGCATTCAACATGGAGTCGGATGGTATTGTCCTTGGGGGAGGGACATGGCCTGGAGGCCCAGCCAACCCACCCCCACAGCCTTAGCAGACCGCCTTTGTCTCCAGGACTCTGCCACAGACATGTCCTGCTGTCGCTGAGGTGTGACTCAGGTAGCAAGCAGAGCAGCTCGCCAGCTGGTAGCCCGTATCCTTGCCCGAGAGAGACAATTCTGCTCTCCGGGCAGGAAACCCACTGACTCCCTCACACACAGCACATGCCTGTAGGAACACAGATGGGGATTAAATCCAGCCCGGGCCTCCCACTACACCCAGCCTCCTGGATGCCTTTGAAATCAGGACTGCAAAGGGCAGAGTCATGTGGACTATTTATCATTTCTCACAGATTAGTTCTATTTCCCTTCATTGAGCGTGAACCAGGAAGAAACTAACAGTTTTGCTGGAATACCACATTGCTGGGGGCAGGAGGGGGGGGCAGGTACTATGGTATGGAGTCAGAAAAGGAAGAGAAGTCACTGCCCTAGCCAGTTTGCCTCAGTGGATAGAGCGTTGGCCTGTGGACTGAAAGGTCATGGGTTCGATTCTGGTCAAAGGCATGTATCTCGGTTGTAGGCTCAATCCCTGGCCCTGGTCAGGGCGCATGCAGGAGGCAACCAATCAATGTGTCTCAATGGATTCAATGGATGTGTCTCTCTTGCATCAATGTTTCTCTCTGTGTCTCTCCCCCTCCCTTCCACTCTCTCTAAAAATCAATGGAAAAATATCCTCAGGTGAGGATTAACCAAAAAAAAAAAAAAAGAAAGAAGAAGAAGAAGAAGAAGAAGAAAAGAAGGCAGTTTAGACTTTCTATATGGGAGGAGTTGGGGCACCGGCCAGGCAGCCTTGAGGGGTTCATGGTAGGGGTGGTGGACTTACGAGTCCTGTTCTGGAGGTGAGCTTCCTGAGCCTCTGCCTTCTAGGAGTTCAGTGTGGTCAGAGTGCGAGCGAGTTAAGAAACAAAAGATTTAAAGAGCAGGCCGAAGAGAAGTGAGGAGGCATGAAGGAGAGGCCTTGGTTGTGATGCCAGGACTTGAAGGGCCAGGGAAGTGGAGACCCGAGGAGGGCCCAGATTGCTTGCCCAGGAGATGCTGATCATGGAAGCTGACACACTGTACATGTATCCATTTTTTCCTAGACATTTTTTTTACTTTTTTTTTTTTTTTTTTTTTTTTTTTTTTGCTAATCTTGGCCTGAGAATATTTTTTTCTTTTCTTTTTTCTTTTTTAGAGATAGTAGAAGGGAGGGAAGGAGTGGGGGGGGGGGGGGAGAGAGAAAAAAAAACATTGATGTGAGAGAAACACATCAACTGGTTGTCTCCCAACTGGGGCTGGGGATTGAACCTGCAACCTAGGTACGTGCCCTTGACCAGCAACCCTTCAGTCCATGGGCCAACGTTCTAACCACTGAGCAAACAAGCCAGGGTGAGACTTTCCTTTTTAGAGTTTTAGGTTCACAGCAAAGTTGAGCAGAAAGTACGGTGAGCCCTGGCTTGTGTGGCTCAGTGGAAGAGCACTGGCCCAGGCACTGAAGGGTCACGGGTTCGATTCCTGGTCAAGAGCACGTACCTGGATTGCAGGTTCGATCCCCAGCCCTGGTTGGGGTGGTGTGGGAGGCAAGTACTGTTTCTCTCTCCCCCTCCTTCCCACTCTGAAAAGCAATGGAAAAATATACTCGGGTGAGGATTAACAACAAAAAAACTAGTTACCACATACATCATCATCACCCAAAGCCCACAGTTGACATTAGGGTTCCCTCTTGGGTGGTAGTCTGTGGGTTTGACAAATATACACTGAGTGGCCAGATTATTATGATCTCTGAATGCATAGTAATCTGGCCACTCAGTGTGTGTGTGTGTGTGTGTGTGTGTGTGTGTGTATTAGAGGCCTGGTGCATGAATTCGTGCATGGGTGGGGTCCAGCCAGCCTGGCCAGGGGGAGGGGACATGGGCGGTTGGCCGGCCTGCCTGGTGGTCAAACTCCTGGTCGAGGGGACAATTTGCATATTAGCCTTTTATTATATAGGATATACACTGAGTGGCCAGATTATTATGCATTCAGAGATCATAATAATCTGGCCACTCAGTGTATAAATAAGTGGAACAACAAATATATCTTTAAAATCAATCAAAAAAAATTTTAAGTAATAATAGGAGGGGGACTTATTATTCCTGTAATGTACCCCAAAGCCCACAGGTGATACCAGCTCTAATAAAGTCACCAGGCCCTGGCTGGGTTGGCTCAGTGGATAGAGCAGCCACCTGAGGACTGAAGGGTCCCGGGTTCGATTCTGGTCAAGGGCACATGCCTGGGTCTCAGGCTTGATCAACCACTAGGGGGCGTGCAGGAGGCGGTCAATCCATGATTCTCATCAATGATGTTTCTATCTCTCTCCCTCTCCCTTCCTCTCTGAAATCAATAAAAATAAAAAAATATTTAAAAAAAAATGTCACCATGACATGGGCTCCATCTCTTGGCTCTGCTTTTCTCTGTATTTTATTCGTTTTCAAACATGTGTTTCCCCCAGGTAAGGGGAGGCAACCCCAGCCAAAAAAACAGCTCTCACCTTCCCAATAGTTCCTCTATTCCCTGGGGACTGACTCTCATTGGTCCAGACTGGGTTACGGGCTTATC
Source organism: Ia io (assembly GCA_025583905.1). Lineage (NCBI taxonomy): Eukaryota > Metazoa > Chordata > Mammalia > Chiroptera > Vespertilionidae > Ia > Ia io. Next base: position 133,951,633 of record JAJQQW010000001.1, read on the forward strand.
CTTGCATCAGTCTGTGTGGCTCTGTTTGGCTATCCCTGGGCATATGCCTACCCCAGAGGCCAGCATTGGGGTCATCCACATGCAAGGCTTGTATACTGAGAGTAAAGGAGAGATGGTTCCCCCAAAAGGAAATTGAGGTACTGTGACCTGATACTAGGTAGGCACTACACTTCCCTGTAAAGATCAAATACATCCAGGGCCCAGCCAGCGTGGCTCACTGCTTGAGCATCGACCTATGAACCTGGAGGTCCCGGTTCGATTCCCGGTCAGGGCACAAGCCCGGGTTGCGGGCTCGATCCCCAGTAGGGAGTGTGCAGGAGGCAGCTGATCAATGATTCTCTCTCATCATTGGTTTTCCTATCTCTCCCTCTCCTTTTCTCTCTGAAGTCAATAACGTATTTTTTAAAAGATCAAATACCTCTCCTCCTTGTGCTTGTGTAGAACATGACTTCCTTCCATGCATGCTTATTTTTTTTTAATATATTTTATTGATTTTTTACAGAGAGGAAGGGAGAGGGATAGAGAGTTAGAAACATCGATGAGAGAGAAACATCGATCAGCTGCCTCCTGCACACCCTCTACTGGGGATGTGCCCGCAACCAAGGTACATGCCCCTGGCCGGAATCGAACCTGGGACCCTTCAATCCGCAGGCCGACACTCTATCCACTGAGCCAAATGGTTTCAGCAATGCATGCTTATTTTTATCACAGAGCATTCCAGGCGGCCCCTGCCTGGAGAGCAAAAGGTAGGAACTGCTCTCAGGATCACCATTGTGACCCTATTAAGGAGGTGGCAGGTCTCCCATCTGAGGTGCGTTTGTATTGGTTCGGCTGTTATAATTTGTTCTCTGTTCTCAGTCCAGACGACTCCTCTTTTGAAACTAGATATCTTGACTGATTTGTAGAGCCCTTCCTCCTCTTCTGGAGTAAATTATTAATCCGTTAAATTAACTGCAAACATTATCTTGCCTTTAATTTAGCCCTCCCTGTTTCCGGTAGAGAAAGCCTCCACATTGCCTCCTGCCAGACACCCCAGCAGCCCACTCTGGCTTTTCAGGGAAGGCTGACGTCACTGATGATAATGGGGAGCAAGCTTCTGACTGAATTTGCTCTCCTTGGCACCAATTCCTATTCAGTTGGAATATAAAAACACAGGTTTCATCCGGCTGCTGGGGCTCAATGACTGAGCGTCCACCCATGAACCAGGAGGTCATGGTTGGATTCCCAGTCAGGGTATATGCCTGGGTTGTGAGCTCAGTCCCCAGTAGGGGACATGCAGGAGGTAGCCAATCAATGATTCTCTCTCATCATTGATGTTTCTATCTCTCCCTCCCTCTCCCTTCCTCTCTGAAATCAATAATAATAAAAATAAAAAACACATAAGTTTTGCCCTGGTCTATGGCTCAGTTGGTTGGAGTGTCATCCCATACACCAATAGGTTGTGGGTTCGATCCCTGGTCAGGGTTCTTTTTAAAAAAAAACATATTTATTATTGATTCCAGAGAGGAAGGGAGAGGGAAAGAGATGGAAACATCATTGATGAGAATCATTGATTGGCTGCCTCCTGCACGCCCCCCACTGGGATCAAGTCTGCAACCTGGGCATGTGCCCTTGACTGGAATCGAACCTGGGACACCCCTCAGTCCGCAGGTCTACACTCTATCCACTGAGCCAAACCACCCAGGGAGCTGGTCAGGGTTCTTACGGGAGGCAACCGATCGGTGTTTCTCTTTCACATCCATGTTTCTCTCTCTCTCTCAAAATCAATAAACATATCCTCAGGCGAGGAAAAAACAAAACAAAAATAAACCAAAAACCGGTTTTCCTCCAGGAAGGACACATCTTTTACCCTGCTCTTGCACCGGACCCATTCCCCTTATCCCTCTGGTCACCTTTACCACATCCTCAGACAGCCCTACCCCCACCACACTTTTGCAAGCTGCAGTCCTCATTACAGCATGTGCCAAGCCAAGCCCTTTCACATGTGCCAGCCTGCTTCCAGAAGGACCCCTGAACTCCACTTGAGACGGGCAGTTGCAAATGTTCCCAGACATCAAGTCCACACGCAAATAGCTTACGACTTACTGGTCCTCTGAGACTAAAGAACAGCTTAGAGCTATGGCCCCTGAATATTTTTGATCACCCACATCAATCCAACCCTCTTGAGCATGCAACCCCACACTGTGTATATATACATGCGTATCATATGCACGTACTAATCTGAACTTTATAAAACAAATATGAAATTTTAAAATAAAATGTATTTAATACATTTTTATTAAAAGCATTATAATTAGCCCGGCCGGTGCGGCTACGTGGTTGAGCATCAACCTATGAACCAGGAGGTCAAGAGTTCGATTCCCGGACCACATGCCTGGGTTGTGGGCTTGATCCCCAGTAGGGGGCTTGCAGGAGGCAGCTGATCAATGATTCTCTCTCATCATTGATGTTTCTCTCTCTCTCTCCCTCCCTTCCTCACTGAAATCAATAAAAATATTTTTTTCAAAAAAAGCATAATTATTTATTTGAAAATGCAAATGAAAAGTAGAGATGATGTGGGTTTTTTAGACATTCTCAACGATGTGTCTTGTGTGCCTCTCAGGGCAAGTACCTGCAACTTTAGGGGCCATGGCCTCCATCACAGCTGTGACAAGAGGTTCTTCCGGAGCAGTGGGTTGCCATTGACCCAATGGCCGACTGAATGCAATTGCCCTGCGTGCGGCCTTTGGGAACATGCAAATCCCCTTCGACTCTGCAGCTGCTCACTGTCTTCCCGTGTCCACCCTCATCACCTTTTTGCCCAACCTTATGCCATCGATTTGCATTTCTTTTCTGTGAATCCTCTGGACCTTGCTGGTGGCGCCAAATAGTGTTGAAGAGTGGACAAGTCCACTGGTGCCAGGGATCAAGGAGAGCAAACGTAGTCAGGAGGAAGGTGGAACTAGGTCGAGCCTCGGCCCTAAAGCTACAGGGCTGGGCGCCGGGAGAAGGAACATGGTCGGAACCCGGACCTGAGGCATCCCCGCTGTGCTAACAGCTAAGCCTGTGGCCCACTGCCCCAGGAGGTCGCAGCGTGTTTGGGCTGAACGGGGCCCCAGTCCTGAAAGGGTGTCCCTGGCGACGATCACAGACGACTCACACCCGGCTCGCGCGCCGCCTGAGACCACACCCAGCAGCTACCAACTGCGACCGAGAAGGTGGCCAGATCCACGCTCCTGCGCCAGTGCGTCGCTCCCATATGCGTCACATCCGGTGGGAACGGCCCCAGCCTAGAGCATTGAGCAGGCGCCCCTGAGGGGGCGGGGCCCCGGGGAGGGGCGGGGCCTCGGGGGCGGGGCTGGCCCCTGCGGGCCCCGAGCTCGCCAGCGTCCGCCAGGCCCGGCAGGGTCTGGCGCCAGCGCTGAGCTCCTGGGTTGTGGCGGCCGGTGAGAGCCTCGGGCCGGAAAGGGCGGAAAGGAGGCGACCCCTAGCTCCGGCTCTGCGCTGGCCCTGTCAGGCCAGACGGGGAAGGGCCGCCGCTCCGCGTTCATGAGGCCTGGCGCGGCTGCGGGGCCTGGGAATGGCGTGAGGCCCCCTCTCCCCCCCCGCCGCGACCCTGGAACCCTCTGGCGGATCGCGGACCTGTCAGCTGTGGGCGCGCCTCTCCTTCCGTCCCTCCCTCCCTCCCGGGTTCGCTCCTGAGCTCTGCCCGCGCAGTGCGACAACTTTCTAGACTCCCAGGTAGGGAGAACCCCTGGGTCAGCGCTGTCATCTGCTCTAACACCGAATCCTCGGCCGGTGTGGGAAAAGCTGCGGGCCTCGGGGTTCCCTTCCCTGCCTTGGGGAACCTCTGCACAAACTCTTCCGACCCTTCAAAGCAGAAATGGCGTGGGACCTGGGCCAGACCCCTCTTGCAGTGACTCAAAGCCGCCCGCCGTACTGGAAGGACAGGGTCAATGGCCCGTAGCCTCCTCTCCCTTCTGAACTGATCCATGCCACCCCCGTGATTTCAGTCCCGGGTGTCTTCATCTTTTCCTTGTGGCTCCCCTCCACTTTGCTCCTCACATACCCCCTCTGGTTTTCCTGCCTCTCTCTTCAGCGGTGGGACGCAAGGCTGGACCAAAGCCTCCAGGGTAAGTGACCCAAACTTCAGCAGAGGCCAGGGCACTAGGGTAGAGACTTTCCCAAGGGTGAGCCTTGGCATAACCTGCCTTCCGCCCACTAATTCCCCTGCTCCCTAGTCTCACATGAGGGAGACCAGGGCCAAAGGCTCATAGGACCTAGAGAGGCAGGTGCCTCTTCCAGGACTGGGACACTGCAGGGCATGAGGTAACCAACAGTAGTGATGAAAAACCGCTGTGTCCCCATCCTGGTTGCCCCAGTTCCAGCAGGCGATGTGACAATAGGGTGGGGCCGCCCAGATAAAGAAATGGAAGGAGGTGTACCTCCTCCTTTCACCCTGAGGCACCCCACCCCCTAGAAACACTCAAGTCCCACTGGGAGTTCCAAGCTCAGGTAGGACTGCGTGTGGGCACGGGGAAGAGTCCGAGCAGAGCCCCTCAGACATGATACAGTGGCTCAACTTCTAGGGCTGCCAGAGGAGTGGAAGCTCTGCTGGGAGGAAAAGACACCCCCCCCAGCGGCTATGTGGCCCTGTCTGAGCCCCTCCTGCTTCTCCTTCCAGCAACTTCCATGGGGAGAGGGGGCCTGCACCCTTCCAGACCCTCCATCACACCACTGGCAGCAGGTAGGATAGGCCAGATATCCATGGCAACACCTTTTACAACCGCATGTCGGTGGCGGACATCAGCTCTCGGGGCCTTTGTCCTGATGGTCACCTGCTGTCCACACCACTTTGCCGATTGCTTTCTGCCCGATAGCTGGCACTCAGGCGCCCCAACCTGTTCTCTGATGGCCTCTCGGATCTGGCCTGAGCCACTATTTCCCATCAGCACCCTTTCTTTCCTCGGGCTTGTCTCCTTGTCACCCCTGGGCAGCCTTTCCGAGATTCCATCCTGGTTGTGGCACAGCTGCAGCCCGCTGTAGCTGTGTCTTTTTAAAAATATATTTTTAATTGCTTTTGAGAGAGAGAGTGGAAGGGAGAGGGATAGAGAGATAGAAACATCGATGAGAGAGGAGAGCCCCCACTGGGGATCGAGCCCACAACCCGGGCATGTGCCCTGACCTGGAATACAACCGGCAATATCTTGGTTCCTGGGTCAACGCTCAACCGCTGAGCCACGCCAGCCGGGCTCTAGCTGTGTCTTGAAGCCGGTGGAAATCAGGCTAGTGGTGACAGGATTGGGAGTGGCTCTCCCGAATCCCTTGAAATCAGGGCATCTCTGCAGGGTCACTGTGCTGGGGGCAAGCCCATCACTGTGCTGGGAACTCCCCATCTGGAGGTGGCCCCTCTGGGTTAGGGATGGCAAGCTTGAGGCAGTTGCGCTAGGGGATGGGGCAGCCGAATGGCACTCAAGAGCCAGCACTAGACATTGCCTTTCTGTTCCAAGGTTTGGGGCAGGGGGCCCCGCTGAGTCTCTCAGCAGTGGACTTCCAGGTCCCCATACTCCTGGGATCACCAGTGTTCGCCCTCACCAGCCACTTCCCTGTGTCCCTTCTCTCCTTAGGAGGAGCTCTGTCATCAAGGAAGGCCCCACCCATGGACCCTTCTCAGGACAACCCAAAGGCACCAGCGAGGCTGCTCTCCTAAGCCACAGAGGGCCTGGGCACACCATCCTCTACCAGGAGCCATGGTGTTGACGATGAGCAGCTCCCAGCTGACGTCTGGCCCAGGAGGGGGCAGTGGCTGCAAAGGCCCCCTAGGCATGCTCAGGGCTGCCCTGCTGCTTGCCAGCCTGTCTTGGGGGGCACAGGGAACAGCCATTGCCAACCTCAGCACAGCTCTGGGCCACCCCGGGCCACTGCCAGAGGGCCCCTACTTGAGCATTGGGGACGGCTCTGTGGTGGAGTTTGAGTTCCCAGAGGATAGTGAGGGCATCATCGTGATCTCGAGCCAGTACCCAGGCCAGGGCAATGGTCTAGGGCCCACCCCCACGCTGAGAGTTACCTCCTTGGCCACGGAGGTGCTGACCATCCAAAACGTGAGTGCCATCACCTGGGGCAGTGGGGGCGGCTTCGTGGTGGGCATCCACTCGGGCCTGCCTGGGCTAGCCCCACTCCACATCCAGCTTCTGGACCCCAACGAAGCCCCACCCACGCTGATCGAGGAGCGGAAAGATTTCTGCATCAAGGTCTCACCTGCCGAGGATGCCCCCGCCACCATTGGCACCGACCTGGTCCACTTCTCAGAGAACCCGATACTCTACTTGCTCCTGCCTCTCATCTTCGTCAACAAGTGTTCATTCGGGTGCAAAGTGGAGCTGGAGGTCCTGAAGGGGCTCCTGCACAGCCCCCAGCCCATGCTGCTCGGCCTGTTGGGCCAGTTCCTGGTAATGCCCTTCTATGCTTTCCTCATGGCCAAGGTCTTCATGCTGCCGCAGGCCCTGGCTCTGGGCCTCATCATCACCTGCTCGTCACCTGGTGGCGGGGGGAGCTACCTCTTCAGCCTCCTCCTTGGAGGGGATGTCACCCTGGCCATCTCCATGACTTTCATCTCCACGGTGGCCGCCACTGGTTTCCTGCCACTGTCCTCAGCTGTGTACAGCCGCCTGCTCAGCATCCACGAGACACTCCACGTGCCCATCTCCAAAATCCTGGGGAGCCTGCTGTTCATCGCCATCCCCATCGTTATAGGTGTGCTGATCAAGTCCAAGCTCCCCAAGTTCTCGCAGCTGCTGTTGCAGGTCATCAAGCCGTTTAGCTTTGTGCTGCTCCTGGGTGGCCTCTTCCTGGCCTACCGCATGGGGTTCTTCATCCTGGCGGGCGTCAGGCTGCCCATCGTGTTGGTGGGCCTCACTGTGCCCCTGGTTGGCCTCCTGGTGGGCTACTGTCTGGCCATGTGCCTGAAGCTGCCCGTGGCCCAGCGGCGGACAGTCAGCATCGAGGTGGGGGTACAGAACAGTGTGCTAGCCTTGGCCATGCTGCAGCTGTCCCTCCGCCGCCTTCAAGCTGACTACGCCTCGCAGGCCCCCTTCATTGTGGCGCTGAGTGGCACCTCGGAGATGCTGGCCTTGGTTATTGGGCACTTCATCTATAGCAGCCTGGGCCCAGTTCCCTGAGGCCCCCGGGCCAAGCTTTTGCCACCCTCCCCTCCTGCCCCTACCCGACCCCCACAGCCCCCACAGTTCTTGTGTACCAAAGGCCTTTAGTTCTCATGCACTATGCACTCAGAAAAAATCCAGGCTTATTTTTGTTACTGGTTTTTTTATTCTCCAGCTTTCCGTGCCAAAGAGGCCACGCTGAGTTACGTAGGCAGGCACTGCCCAGAAAATATATTTCAATAAAAGAGAGAAGCAAGCTTGGGTCTCTTCCAGTCTCTGCCCTTTGGGGCCTGAGGGTGCGGGGTAGGAGGGTGTTGACTGAGTAGGTGTGGGCCAGGGTGGAGGACTGGCTCGGGTTCCACGGTGACCTCTGCACACACTTTCTCGGCCTTTCTTCCCCACGCTTCCCTTCTGGTAGAAGTGGCCCTCTGCTCTAGAATGAGCCGTGGGAGACTGAGAGCAGAGGCCTGGCTCCCCGCCTGCTGCCAAGTTTACTTGGCTTCCCGCCGCCAGACGGGGACGGAGGAGGCCAAGGGCCCGTGGCCAGGGTGGCAAGCTTGTCAGGGCGGGGCCCTTTGTGGACCAGAGAGGCAGACGGGGAGAAGGCACCGCGCCCAGCTACTCCAGCGGCTGCTCCTGCGGGGCGAGCCAGGCCGTTCGCGGGGCGGGGCGGGGCGGGGCGAGCGGGCTCTGGCCCTCCCTCCTCCCCACCCCCAGCTCTCCACGGAGCCCACCTGGCCCAGCTCGGTCCTCCCCGTCCTGGCAGACCCTCCTGCACGATCGCAGCGGGCGGGTTTGTCACCCGGGGCGGTCCCTGGGCGGGGAGGAAGCGGGACACCGAAGGGACTCCTCCTCCAGGAGCCACGAGGGCAGGGCGGGCCGGAGGCGGGGCCAGGGCGGCGGGCGCGCCCTCTCGCGGCTTCCGGTGGCGGCGAGCGGTTCCGGCGCACGCCCGGGGCGGCGGCGCGCGGCAGGGGGCTGAGGGGTGCGTGTCGGCCTGGATGGACGCCGCCGCGGCCGCCATGCAGCTGACGGTGAAGGCGCTCCAGGGCCGTGAGTGCAGCCTGCAGGTAGCGTCCCCTGGCCCGCGATCCCCTCCGGGTCCGGGGCTCAGGGCTGGGCTGAGGGTGGGGATCGGGCGGGCGGGCGGGCGGGCAGCCGCGCTGGGGAGGCCGGGAGAGCCGCCGGCATCGGGGGCCGCGGGCTCAACCCCTGCTCCCGTCCTCGGCCTGGCCAGGTGTCGGAGGATGAGCTGGTGTCCACGCTGAAACAGCTGGTCTCCGAGAAGCTGAACGTCCCTGTGCGCCAGCAGCGGCTGCTGTTCAAGGGCAAGGCCCTGGCAGGTAAAGGGGAGAGGAGGTGACCGGGGGGGGGCGGGGGGGGCCTGCATGAAAACGTGGTCGGGTGTCCTGGCCGAACTAGGGCTGGGGCATCGGCCACTTGACCCCCGAGGCGGTGGCTGACCCCTCCTCAGCCAGATGCCACAGCAATCCCTGAGGCCGCCCCCACCGCGTTGGTCATGACTTCATCGATCTCTTTTTGGCAGATGAGAAAAGACTCTCCGATTACAGCATCGGGCCCAATTCCAAGCTCAACCTCGTGGTCAAACCTCTGGAGAAGGTGTTACTGGAAGAAAGCGCCCCGCAGAAAGTGGCCGAGGCCCCGCCCCTGCGCCCACCGCCTGGCAGCTGATCGCCAAAGTCTTGGCTCGCCACTTCAGTGCCGCAGATGCCAGCAGGGTCCTAGATCAACTTCAGAGGGTGAGAAGGGTAGCCCCAGACGCCCACTCCTGTCCCAGCTGCTCCCACCTGCCGCTGGCCTGGTGTACCCCCATGGGCACCCCCCTGAATCCTCCTGGCCTTCTCTCCTCAGGATTATGAGAAGTCCCTGAGCCGCCTGACCCTGGATGACATCGAACGTTTAGCTAGCCGCTTCCTGCACCCCGAAGTCACTGAAGTTAAGGAGAAGGGGTTCTCTAAATAAGATTCACGGAGTGTGGGAATGAGCCCGGCCAGGCTGCAAGCTGCATGTAGCATTAAATGTGTTCTCATGTTGCAATTTGGCTTATAATACTAGCTGGTGGGTACCCAGGAACTTGTACCCGGCTCTTGCGAGGTGCCAGGCACCACTGAAAGCACTTGACCTGGGTTGGCTCCTCCACCTCGAACAAAAGGTGGGACGGAGGAGACTCCTTGCAGCGAAGTGAGGGAGCTCCAACCCGAGTCCAGCCAACTTCTCTAAGTGCCTCAGGATGAGAAAGAGAGAGGAGCTGTCTGGAAGATGCAGAGGGATGGGCTTGGGCATCTGGTGTTGACTAAACCCTCAAGTGATTCCTTTGCAGACCTCTGGCAGGTCCAGCCTGGGTGGGAGGCCGAGTGCCAGCCAGTCCTGGGCCCCCCCGCCAGCTGCTGCAGCCAGTGTGCGCACGATGAAGGAAAAGCAGCTTGGGGAGTCGGAGGTGAACATCGCCCAGCTCTGTGGTGTGACCTCAGGCAAGTCCCGGTGCCATGTTGGTCCCCAGCCATTGACTCTGCCCAGTGAAGGCCACTCCTTAAACCTCACTCAGTTTCCTTCATCCTGACTCCAGACCCGGGGCGGGGCGGGGTGGGTGTCTGCAGCGGCCCTCCCCTTTTTGTTCCATAAACTGAGGCCAGAAGCCAAGCAATAGCCAAGCATGGCCCAGAGATGGGGTGTCCTGGTCCTTCCTGTCAAGCTCTTCCCTGGGCACCCTCTGTACTTGACTCCCGCTGGACACGGGTCGTTCCTGCTCCTTAAGGATGACAGGTGACTGGCTTGAGGTGATTCAGCAAGGCAGTGCCAGAGCCAGGCCTCAGCTGGGCCCCCATGCCATGTGCTCACCCACAGAATGGAAGCGGACCCTCCCCCCACCACATGTGCACAAGGGCTTTCACTTTGCACGCCCCTCACTGCCCAAAAGGAAACCTCGGAGTGCCAGGGAGTGGGCAGAAGCACAGCCTGGTGGCACTGGTCCTCACACCTGCCTGGTATGTGGGCACTAGAGTCCACCTAGGCACTTGCCCCTTGGAGGAGGTCACCCAGGGCACTTGAGGCTGGAAGGAAGCCGTGTGCACAGGAGGATGGATACCCGAGCCCTGCCACCCTCCCTGCCCGAGGCCCTGGGCTGGGCAGACGGACAGAGGCCTTCTGGGCGAAGGATTTGAAGAGCAGATGGAAGCCCCTGGCCCCACCTGAGAGCCGGGAATATCAAACAGCAGGGCCTGCGTGGGAGCCCATGTGACCTAGCAGCTCACGTGACAGACTTGCCAACGCTCTCCTTTATTCTGAGTCAGGAATTTTATGTTGACATTTTCAATAGCACTAAAAGGTGAATGTGAGACTTTGATCCAAAAAGAACTATTTCAGCCAGGCTGCTTTTGGTTTCCAATCATTGGTTTAACCATAAAGGAAATGGGTTTAAACAATAAAGGAAACTTAACCGGTTTACAAAACTGAGAAGTCCAGGGGTATTGGCAGCAGATGAACAATTTCACCAAATACCCAGTTTCTTCCTACCTCCCCTCTGCGCTCTGCACTGTCTGCTTCATCCCAGGCTGCCGCCTCAGGAGCAAAGATGGCTGCCTGCAGCTTCCACTGAACCCCTCGTTCATAGCCAGCACCTTCTCGCCCTGTAGCATAGCTTGTTTCTCACTTGCCTCCAGCAAATAAACTCATTTTTATTGGTCAGAACTGGGTCGTGCCTCCAATCATTTTGTCCAGGGGCGGGTTGCGGTGGGTAGTGGGAGGCCAGCCCCCCCTGGGCACGCATGTGCGGTGGATGGGAGAGGGAATTCTCAACAAAAGCCAGGTCCTCGGGAAGGGGAAATGGGGGCCCCAAGTGGCAACTGTCACTGCAGGGGAGTGACACGCAGATGCACGTTTCAGACAGACCCTAGAGGTGGTCTTTTGAGTTCCTTGTGCCAGTGTCTCCCAGCTTGGGGGTGACAGCCATCTGGTGGTTAGGAGACATCTGGGCAGTTGGACACGGGGGTGAGGAACTCAGCAGGGCGATCAGGCAGGATGTAGAGACAGGAGTGGAGTCCAGGGCGTGTGATGGGAGCCTCAGTCAAGGAAGAGCTGATGGAGCCAGGCCCAGTCTGATTCCAGAGCCATCTGTGATCGTGGGTTACATGTGGACAGGACATCCTAGAAGCTGTGAAGATGGATGAGGTGGCTTCCCAGAGAGTATGGCGTGAAAAGGCGGGAGGACTGGGCCTTGAGGAACTTCACCAACTGGAGATGGAGTAGAGGCCAGGAGCAACCCCAGATGCAAGGCCACAGGGAGCGCTAGCTCAGTGTCAGACGCCAGGAATGCCCTTCCAGAGGGCCGCCAAGAGGCAAAGTGAGGGCAGGCCAGAGCCTCCGCTGCATTAGTAACCAGAAGGTCATTGGCACCCTGGCCACTGTGGCTCAGTGGTTAGTGTCAGCCTGTGCACCAGAGGGTCCCGGGTTCTATTCCTAGTCAAGGGCACATGCCTGGATTTCAGGGGCACATGTGGGAGGCAACCAAACGATGTGTCTCTGTCACGTCAAAGTTTCTCCCCCCCCCCGCTCCTCCTCCTCCTCCTCCTCCTCCCCCCTCCCATTCTCTAAAATCAATGGAGAAAATGTCCTAGCTCCTCAGATGAGGTTTTGTTTTGTTTGTTTGTGTGTGTATTTTTTAAATACATTTTATTGATTTTTTTACAGAGAGGAAGGGAGAGGGATAGAGAGTTAGAAACATCGATGAGAGAGAAACATCGATCAGCTGCCTCCTGCACACTCCCTACTGGGGATATGCCCGCAACCAAGGTACATGCCCTTGACCAGAATCGAACCTGGGACCTTTCAGTCTGCAGGCCGACGCTCTATCTACTGAGCCAAACCGGTTAGGGCAAGGTTTTGTTTTTTTAAAAAAAGGTCATTGGCGATTTTGGGGGGAAGGGGGGCAAGAAGCAACTACTATATGGGGAAGGGAGGGATGGTGACAGTAACTGGGGACCCCTCATTTTAGAAGCTTGTGTGTGGCAAGACAGAGATGGGCAGGTTGGGGAAGGGCAGGCAGGAAAGGGAGGAAATGCTACAGCGATGAGTGATGGGAGGCCCAGATGGGAAGGGACCAGGAGGCTCTGATCCAGGCCCCACGCTGTCATGAGAGGAGACGGGACTCCACGTGAGCAGCCACAGGCCGCACTCTGCCTTTGCCCCTAGAGTCTGGGGATGGCCCCATGGACACCTGCAGGCCCCAATGCTGAGATCCTTCAATAGGTGTCAAAATGTTTACTGCAGCCCGGCCGGCGTGGCTCAGTGGTTGAGCATCGACCTATGACTCAGGAGGTTACAGTTCGATTCCTGATCAGGGCACATGCCCGGGTTGCGGGCTTGATCTCCAGTATGGGGTGTGTACGAGGCAGCCGATCAATGATTCTCTCTTATCATTGATGTTTCTCTCTCTCTCTCCCTCTCCCTTCCTCTCTGAAATCAATTTTTAAAAAAAGCTTATACTGCCATCCCCAATTTCAATCCAGCATCACAGTTCTTTGCCACCTTCCCTTATTCCAAAGTGAGACTTTTCATTCCCGGAAGCATGGATATATTTACTCATTGGCTCTACCAGATAGAATCTGTCTTAAAGCACACCCAAAATAGGTTCACAGTCACCTCATCGCTGCCATTGCCGACAGCAAACACCCTAAGAGTGAAGCCAGTGCCTTTTGTCCTGAGAATATATCCCATGAAGGGAGCACAGTCAGACAGCTGAGTTTAAAAGGCACTGGAATCCTTGTCGCTGTGTGGTTTTGTTATAAATTGGATAAGCAGTTAGACTCATTTTCGTTTTTATTCAACTTTAGCATGTGATTTTTCTCACTCTTTCAAATGTATTTTTGGGCATTTAAAATATTTACAGCCTGGCCAGCGTGGCTCAGTGGTTGAGCGTCAACCTATGAACCAAGAGGTCATGGTTCGATTCCTGGTCAGGGCACAGGCCAGGGTTGTGGGCTCTGTCCCCGGTAGGAGGCGTTTAGGAGGCAGCCGATCAATGATTCTCTCTCATCATTGATGTTTCTATCTCTCTCTTCCTCTCCCTACCTCTCTGAAATCAATAAAAATATATTTTTAAAAATTTACAACGCTTCAAAGTCAACAGTATATTCCAAGAAACCCTATACCCATGCCAACTTCCATAGGTGATTATTTTCATCAGTTTTGTGCGTATGTAATTCTTTGTTTCATTCAACAGGGAACAAACGACCTACTCTCTAAACTGCACTGAACAAGAAAGGGGCATCAGAGATGATATATTAACAATATATAAGTGAACAAATCAAAGTTATAATTTCAGATGATTAGAAATGCTATGCAGCAAATTTAAATGGGCAAATGTGATGAAGCATGCTTAGGGGTAGTGTTAGACTGGTGATCCAGAAGTCCTCTCGGAGGTGACATGGTACTCAATATCGTAATGACAAGAAGGAGTCAGCCATGGGAAATTTTGGGGACAGTCTTCCAAAGAGAAGAGCAAATGCAAAGGGCTGGGGCAGGTCACCCCCGGTCAGAGCAGAGAAATGGCCCCAGAGGCTGCAGAGAATGAGGAAACAGGCAGGTGGGGGGAGAGGGTGAAGGAGTTGGGAGCCAGACCACCCAGGGCTTTTATAAGCTACAACGAAGAGTTTGGATTTGATTCCAAGGGAAATGGGAAATAATTTTAAGATTTTAAGCAAAGCCCTGTCAGTGTTGCTCAGTAACCACCTATGAACCAGGAGGTCACGGTTTGATTCCCAGTCAGGGCACATGCCGGGTTGTTCCCATGTACCCTCTTTTGGGGGGTAAATATATATATATATATATATATATTTTATTGATTTCAGAGAGGAAGGGAGAGGAAGAGATAGAGATAGAAACATCAATGATGAGAGAGAATCATTGATCGGCTGCCTCCTGCATGTTCCACACTGGGGATTGAGCCCACAACCTGGGCATGTGCCCTAACGGGGAATCGAACCATCACCTCCTGGTTCACAGTTCGAGGTGCAACCACTGAGCCATGCCTGGCTGGGCAATAAAAAAAATATTTTTTAAAAAAAATATTTTAAGCAGAAATTTGATATGATAAGGTTTATATTAAAAATGAAAACCTAACCCTAGCTGATTTGGCTCAGTAGATGGAGCACTGGCCTGCAGACTGAAGGGTCCCGGGTTCGATTCCAGTCAAGGGCACATGCCTGGGTTGCGGGCTCAATCCCCAGTAGGAGGCATGCCAGAGGCAGCCAATCAATGATTCCCTCATCATTGATGTTTCTATCTCCCCCTTCCTCTCTGAAATCAATAAAAATATATTTTTAAAAAATGAAGACCTGGTTCTGCTGTGTGGAGAATAGGCTCTAGAGGAGCAGGTGTAGAGAAAACCAGGTAGAAAGCTGTGGAAGGAGTTCAGGGAGAGGTGGTAGCTCCCACTGGAGACTAGCAATGAAGAGGGAGAGAAGTGGGCTGCTTAGGCTGTTGAGATCCAACAGGATTTAAGGATACAGTTCAGCTTTTTGTCCTTCCTTACTATTATAAGGAGGAAAATAGAAAACTAGCATGATCATTACTTTAAAAACTTATTTTTTATTAAAAATTCATATAAGCCCTAACCAGTTTGGCTCAGTGGATAGAGCATCGGCCTGAGGACTGAAGGGTCCCAGGTTCGATTCCGGTCAAGGGCATGTACCTTGGTTGCGGGCACATCCGCAGTGGGGAGTGTGCAGGAGGCAGCTGATCGATGTTTCTAACTCTCTATCCCTCTCCCTTCCTCTCTGTAAAAAATCAATAAAATATATTTTAAAAAATAAAAATTCATATAAGGTCACTGTCAAAAATGTTTGGGAGAACACAAAAAGGAAATGATCACCCACAATGCCATCAAACAGAGATAATAAGCATTTACTTCTTGGTGTATTGCTCTAGGATTTCAATGTATGTATTGAGTAGTTTACTAAGTTGGGATTTTCATGATTTTAGATTTGCATTCTGATTTTTCACATGTGACATTAGCCCTGTTCCCACTGCCACTACTTTATGTCAGGTCCCTATCATTTCCTTCCTTGCCTCTGTGCGGGCCTCCCTACTGGCAGGCTAGATTTTCACACTTGCCTACTTAGTGGTCTTTCTGAAAGGCAAATATGATTGACTCATCGCCCCCTGTAAAGCCACTTTGATTTCTCCATCTACATCGGCGACGGGGCAGGGTGCAGAGCAGTAGCCCTGTGGGCTATCTGACCCCATCTCCCTCCACAAATCACTATAAGAACGTTGAGCCACATTTCTTGGGAACATTGGGCCCAGAGAAGGGACTGGGTGGGAAACTATCCCACGTGTCTGGTGGCCTCACACGAGGTGGGGGGGTGGAGTGGGGACGGTTTGCGCAGGGGCACTGAGGTCACACGTCGCTTTAAGGGGCGGAGCATCATGAGGGAGCGTGCGCAGGCTAGGCAGCCAACGAGATGTCTCCTGGCAGTGGCAGGGCTGGCTGGGTGGGAACTAATCTCCCGCCCAACCGAATTGCGGGCGGGTGGGGCGGGGGGGGGGTGGTCTATGCTGGAGCTCTGGGAATCCCGTTTAACTTCGCGCGTAGGGGCGGAGCTTCGTGAGGGCGTCCGCCACGGGGTCTCCCGGACTCGCGGGTGGAATTGACCCCACAACTGGGGGCCTCACTAGGGCCTGGTTACGCAGGCCTGAGGGGCGGAGTCAGCGCGAGGGGCGGGGCCAACGTGAAGGGGCGGAGCCTTGGCGTACGCTGGGGGTTAGAATGACGCTCCGGGGGCGGGATCGAAGGCGGAGCTAGGCGGAGCCAGGCGACATGCACGCGGCAGCTTCAGGCCTCACCCGAGCCCAGGTCCGGGAAGGTGCGGGCGCCGCGGGCGATAGAGCCAGCGCAGATCCGCGTGTTGCGCGAGCACAGCATGCCTCAGGGCGCGGGGAAGACGCCGCACTCACGGCCGGAAGGCCTGGAAATCAACATACGTTGTATCCTACCGCGGGGGCACAGCGGAAATACGCTGCGGGCTGTCTTCGGACGGCTGTGTAGGCTGCAGAGGGACACCCCGAGCGGGCCCGAAAGGGGAGCAGAGAGAACTAGGCGCAGCTTGGGTGTGTACGGGCCAGGGGCAGTCTGGAGGGGAAGAAATGAGAGCAGGGGAGTAACGGTGTGGCTGGTGGGAATTAGGCCCAGGGGTGGCCTGGAGGGGGTGAGACTAGCCAAGGTGGCCTGGGAGGGCACCTGAGACACAAAGTCGATGTGGATGGTGCCTTAACGGAATCTCCACCAGCGCCCTCAGTGTGCCATTCCCGTCCCCCTTGGAGGCAGACATCGCCCGTGGATCCCTGGCCCCAGATGTGGAACCTCACCGAGAAGTGGTTCGGAAGGAATTCACTGTGAACGGCAGCGTCCTAGCGGTGTAAGCTCTACAAGGGGGGCGGGGAGGAGGCGGGGCAGCAGGTGGCAGGGCCAGTCTCCACCAAGGGGTGGTCTGCTGGAGGCACGGAAACACTCAAGGGTTAGGTTTGGTGCGCTCTAAGGGGTGTTGTCATGGGGACAGCTAAAGATTCAGTGTAATGCCTGAGGGGCAGAGCAAGGAAGGCAGGAGTCATCATCTCTAACTTGAATTTCTTTTTAAAAAAAAATATATTTCCGCCCTAACCGGTGTGGCTCAGTGGATAGAGCGTCGGCCTGTGGACTGAAGGGTCCCAGGTTCGATTCCGGTCAAGGGCATGTACCTTGGTTGCAGGCTCATCCCCAGTGGGGGTGTGCAGGAGGCAGCTGATCGAGGTTTCTCTCTCATCGATGTTTCTAACTCTTCCTCTCCTTTCCTCTCTGTAAAAGGATCAATGAAATATATATTTTTTAAATAAAAATATATTTCCATTGATTTCAGAGAGGGAGGGAGAGAGAGAAACATCATAAAAATATATTTCCATTGATTTCAGAGAGGGAGGGAGAGAGAGAAACATCATAAAAATATATTTCCATTGATTTCAGAGAGGGAGGGAGAGAGATAGAAACATAAGTGATGAGAGAGAATCATGGATCGGCTGCCTTCTGCATGCCCCAAACTGGGAATCTACCCGGCAACCCCCCCATGTGCCCTGACCTGGAATCAAACCGTGACCTCCTGGCTCATAGGTTGATGCTCAACCACTGAGCCACAGGGGCCAGGCTGATTTTCTTTTTTCCCCTCACTTTTAGCCACTGGAGAGCTGAAGATTCTCGTCTCCTCCGAACTTCCATCATGAACTTTCTTGACCAGCTTTCCCTAGTGATGCGGACCATGCAGCGCTTCGGGCCCCCTCTTCCCCGCTGAGCCTGGGCTAGGAAAAGGGGGCTGAGGCCCAACCTTGTATCCAGTCCTGGGCAGTGGATCCTTCCTATGGCAGTGATTCCTGCAGTAGTTGCCACTTTATTACGTGGCCCTCATCTTTTGCCTGTACTGGCCCTTGGACAATTGTGGTCCACTTGTTTTGTTTGGTGCTTAAGTGTTTGTCACTACAGCAAATAAAACTGAGCTTCTATTCCATGTCTGAGTTTCTTTTAAACTACAGAACCTCCTAACAGTCTTGTCTTTGTCCCGGGGTTTGAGGGGAGGTCTGGGGATCAGATATTCCAACACTACAAGGAAGCTAAAGACGATTTAGGAAATGGAAAATGGGTCCTGCCATTCAGTATTAACTACCGTGAACATTTTGGAATCTTTCCTTCTTTTCATAGCTGTATGTATATAGTAAACATAACAATACCATAATGTGTAATATTTTGCAAGGTTAGCATTTTTACTAATATTTTTCGTTTTTGTTTTTTATTGTTTTGTGTGCAAGAGAAACATCCATTTGTTGTTCCACTTATTTATGCATTCATTGGTTGCTTTTTTTTTTTAAACATATTTTATTGATTTTTTACAGAGAGGAAGGGAGAGAGATAGTTAGAAACATCAATGAGAGAGAAACATCAATCAGCTGCCTCCTGCACACCCCCTACTGGGGATGTGCCTGCAACCAAGGTACATGCCCTTGACCGGAATCGAACCTGGGACCTTTCAGTCCGCAGGCTGATGCTCTATCCACTGAGCCAAACCGGTTTCGGCTCATTGGTTGCTTCTTGTACGTGCCCTGACCAAGGATCAAACCCACAACCTTGGCATAGTGGAACAATGCTCTAACCATCTGAGCTACCTGGCCAAGGCTTTACTAATATTTTTCATCTAACATGAACTTTTCCTTTTTTAAAAAAAAATCCTCACCCTAGGATATTTTTCCATTGGTTTTTAGAGTGGAAGAGAGAGGGAAAGACAGAAATATTGATGTGAGAGAAACACATCAATTGGTTGCCTCCTGCACATGCCCCAACCAGGGCCTGGGCTGGGGAGATACATGCCCAGAACCCTTTTGTCCACAGGCTGATGCTCTATCCACTGAGCCAAACTGGCTAGGGCTGAACTTTTCCTCTTTCTAAAAATTCTTCAAAAGCATTATTGAATGGAGGCATAACACATACATTATAATGTAATTATTGACTACTTTATTTTCAATTTCTGTCCTATTATAGGTAACGATTCAATGGAACTTTTATTTTATTTTTAAATATATTTTTATTGATTTCAGAGAGGAAGAGAGAGACAGATAGAAACATTAACGATGAGAGAGAATCATTGATAGGCTGCCTCCAGGAATCAAAACGTGGCCTCCTGGTTCATAGGTCAACACTCTAGCACTGAGCCACGCCAGCCAAGTGCAATGGAATCTTTTAAAAAGAGTTGTTGTTGCCGAAACCGGTGTGGCTCAGTGGACAGAGCGCCGGCCTGCGGACTGAAGGGTCCCAGGTTCGATTCCGGTCAAGGGCATGTGCCTTGGTTGTGGGCACATCCCCTGTGGGGGATGTGCAGGAGGCGGCTGATTGATGTTTCTCTCTCATCAATGTTTCTAGCTCTCTATCCCTCTCCCTTCCTCTCTGTGAGAGATCAATAAAATATATTTTTTTAAAAAAGTGTTGTTGTTGGTTTTAGAGAGAGGAAGGGAGAGGGAACGAGGGATAGAAACATCAATGATGAGAGAGAATCCTTGATCGGCTGCCTCCTGAAGGCCCCACAGTGGGGATTGAGCCAGCAACCCAGGCATGTGCCCTGACCCAAAATTGAACCGTGCCCTCCTGGTGCATGGGACAACATTCAAGCAACTAAGGCACACCAGTCAGGCTGGAATTCTTGTATATAAATCATTGCATGAATGATTGTTTCCTTAAGATAGATTCCAAGAGGTGGACTTACTGAGTTAAATATTTATGATTTATTGTATAAAGCTCTCATTCTACAGTGCAAAAATTGCACTACAGAAGCCCTAGCCGGTTTGGCTCAATAGATAGAGCATTGGCCCTCGGCTTGAAGGGTCCCAGGTTTTATTCTGGTCACAGGCATGCACCTCAGTTGCAGGCTTGATCCCTGGCCCAAGTCAAGGCATGTGCAGGAGGCAACCAATTGATGTGTCTCTCACATCTCTATTTCTCTCTCTGTCTCTCCCCCTCCCTTGCACTCTCTCTGAAAGTCAATGGAGAAAAAAATCCTCGGATGAGGCCAGAATGCTGATTTCCCACATCCTTGTCACTGTTTTGTCTCTGTGGCAAAAATTTGTTTTAAATCTAGTTTGCATGAAAAGAACAAACAACCCCAAAATACGAAAAGCAGAGCTTTGTGGGATGACTGGCCTTGACCCAGGTCAGTGAAGTCAAGTGCTGGGACAATTGGTTTAAGCCTTTCATTGGAAAGAATGAGCTCCCTGTAAATCATATTGCAGCTCTTGCTAAATTTACTTATTTTAGCAGCTCTTTTTATAGATGCCATCAGATTGTCTGCAAGATGATCATGTTTTCTTAGAATAAAGGCGGTTTGCTTCCTTTTCCAAGTCGGATGCCTTTCCATTGGTTAATATCCTTTCTCGTTGTGAGGTTGTATTTTGGTGCTTCTCTGCGTGCCTGGTAATTTTAGATTGGATGCCAGACATGATTTTCCCTTGAGTGCTGGATATCTTTTTAAAATATACTTTTATTGGCTCCAGAGAGGAAGGCAGAGGGAGAGAGAGAAGGAAACATCAATGAGAGAGAATCATTGATCGGCTGCCTCCTGCACGCCCCCTACTGGCGATGGAGCCTGCAACCCAGGCATGTGTCCTTGTCCGGAATGGAACCCAGGACCCTTCAGTCTGCAGGCTGACCCTCTACCCACTGAGCCAAACCAGCTAGGGCAGTGCTGGGTATCTATATAGTCCTAGACATACTTTTTTGAGCTTTGCTCTGAATGCTAAGTGGCTTAGAAATAGCTGAGCCATTACTGATTTGGCTCAGTGGATAGAGCGTTGGCCTGACTCAGGGATCCCAGGTTCGATTCCGGTCAAGGGCGTGTACCTTGGTTGTGGGCACATCCCCGGTGGGGGGGTGGGTGCAGGAGGCGGCTGATTGATGTTTCTCTCTCATCGACGTTTCTGACTCTCTCTCCCTCTCCCTTCCTCTCTGTAAAAAATCAATAAAATATATTAAAAATATATATATAAAATAAATAGCTGAATACTTTAGAGATTTGCTGTGTGAGCCCTTTCTGTATAGGAGTCATTTTCCCCACACTACTGAGGCAAGACCCTTCTGAGCGCGCCCCCCGCCCAATGCCTCCCGAATCGTGAGGTCTGCCATCCTGGCCACCGGGGACAGCCACCAACCAGTCCCTGTCCCACGTGAGCGCTGGGCCATAGTACCTTTCACCCCTTCGGTGGTTATTGCCCAGCCTCACGCAGTCCTCTCACGCACTTGTGCTGATCAGTGGTCAGTGGGATACTCCAGGGGGAAATTCTGTGGATACGCGGGGTTCTCGCCCTCTGCCACTCTTCCCTCTGGGCCTCAACCCCCCCAAACTCCAGGTGCTGAGAACTTCAGTTCCTTCTCCTAAATGTGGGGTGGCCACTGGCCTCTGCCAGGAAACCCCCTCCCCACACAGTCCTGGGGCAAAGGCAGGGCACACATCCTGTTTCTCATCTCCCAGACAGCATTGTCCTTCATTGCTTGACGCCCATTTTCTTTACAGCCTGTGCTTCATATATTGTGTCTGGTTTTGGGGGGTTCTTTCAAGGAAGTGGCAGGGTCAGGGCAGTCCCTGTTACTCCACTTGTGTGAACAGAGTCTGCCACTGGAGAACTTGGAGAACATTGTGAGCTGGAGGGAGAGAGGTATGTCAAGGGGGATACTGCCGGTGGTCATGACGACAATGAAGCATCTCACCTGACAGCGTGCAGCTGCTGTAGTGGCTACAGGTCCATAGGCTGACGCTCTATCCACTGAGCCAAACCAGCTAGGGCAGGGACGGTCTCTTTCTCTTTTCCTTTTTTTAAAGAAATTCTTTTTTTTTTTAGAAATCATTCTTAAGACCTTATTGATGGATAGATGAGAATTTAGCTCTTTGACACCACTATATACTGTGCTCTCCTCTTCCTTTTCCCCAAATGATTTTGTTCAATTCTTGGGGGTTCTTCTTTCCGCCTGAGGTTAAAAATCACCTCATTGGCTTAGTTTCTGCAATTTCACAATGGTGATTTTAAAAATAGATACATTTTTTATTTTAGAGAGGAAGGGAGAGAACTAGAAACATTGATGATGAGTCCTCACTCAGCTGCCTCCTGCACTCCCCCCACTTGGGATTGAGCCTGCAACCCAGGCATGTGCCCTGACCAGGAATCAAACCGTGATCTCCTAGTTCATAGGTCAACTCTTGTGGCGAGCCGGCACGGCCATGGCATACTCAGCCCCAGGGCGCCTTATGTGCTGCACCAGCTCAGCCAGTTTCAGTGACCCTGATTGGGGGCGATGAAGGATTGAGAAAAGATAGACAAGAGAAGGAAAGCTGGGTCTCGGTGGGCCGCTGCTTCCCTGATGGGGACCCAGCAGCACCAAGGACTACAAGCCGCGTGTTTATTTTATAGCAGATGCCACGAGGCACAGTAAGGGCGTGGTCAAGATGTTTACAACATTCTCGTGGGTTTCGATCCTACTCAACTACATGCACCTGATCAAGCTTTGTTTACTTGCAGCCTATATCACTTAGGCATGTGGGGCCACGTGTTCGGACCATAGGTTCAAGCTTACAACTACAGCTATTGGCTATAATTGTGCGGGGAGGGCTCTGCCCTCCAAGCTGGGACTTGCACGTGGCCATGAGAGAACTGTGCCCTCTTGTTAGTCTGAGGCTTGAACCTGTCCAAACTCTGTAGCCGCTCTCCACAAACTGAGCCACGCCGGCCGGGCCCTGGCCACTCTATTGAAAATCGCATCCCCACTTTCTCCGCACCTGCATCACTGTAACAGGTGCGTGTGGCGGGGGGTTAAGAGGTAGGCAGGCGTATCGTGAAGGAGATACAACTGGGACAGTAAGGAGTTGTCAGATATGAAGGAGTTTAAGTGCAATGAAGCCACTGAAGGGTTCTGAACAGAGCGGGACAAGACCCACCTTATATCTTAACAGGATGCCAGGGCCTCTCAGGTTGAGAATAGGCCGAGGGCGGGCAAGGCAGGCACGGGGATAGACGGGCATCCAGGCCAGAGACAGGGCGCTTAGACCAGGCTGGGGGCAGTAGAGGTGGAAAGAAGGGAGCAGATTCTGAATGGCTCTTGAAGGTAGAGCCACCAGCACCTGCTGATGAGCTGGACATGGCCCTGGATCTCCTTAAATCCCCAGGAACTCTGCAATGCGTTACCCTTCTCCCACAAAGGCATCCTGCAGTCCCCCGCCTGCTCCCCGTGTTCCCCGACCACCCACCTGCCCCAAGAGAAAAGTCACACGACTCCATTTTCCCAATGTTTAATTAGGAAAAAAATGTACATGAACAAAGGAAAACTCATGCAACAAAAGAGGAGAGAGTGGGCTTTCCGGGACCTCGAGATGGGGCCAGATTCCTCGAAAGAGGCAAAAACACAAAGGAGTAAGGCACTGCCGCCTCGGCCCCTTGGGGCGGGCGCAGAACTGGGCAGCTGAGGGCGAGGGTCCAAGGCAAGTCAGACAACACTGAGGAGGTTTGGCAGTAGGGCCGGGAGAAAGTTCTGGAGCCCCAGGCCCAGGTCAGGCCCCGGAACGTCTAGTTACAGCTCTCAGGTGCTTGGAGAGAACGGGGCCCCGTGAGGATGCGCAGTCCAAGTCCCAAGAGGTTTGTAGGGGGACGCTGTGGTCCGGCTGCAGGGGACCCCTTGGCACAGCCACAGTCCGAGGGCAGCTTAGGGTGCATCACCCCAAGCGCTGCTGGTGCCGAGGCCATGGCAAGGGCGAGATGCCAAGGCTGAGGGTGTCACAGGGTCAGGACAACTCAAGGAAGAGAATGAGGTTGGCAACATCCCGGGGGGGGGGGTATTTACAGATGGAGGCGGTGAGGCGGAGATAAATTAAATAAATAGGTGGTTGGGGGTATAAATAGTAAGGGGGGCAGGGGCTGTCACACACCTGGGCACAAGGGCAGGAGGCTGGGGGTATTGCTGCTGCTGGGGTGGGGGGCTAGGTCCTGTCACCCCCTCCCCGCCTGCAGGGCCCAAAGCAAGGCACTAATGAAGGGGGTTCGGGAGCATATTGGCCCGGTGACCTGGCCTGTGCCACCCAATCCCGGGCTCAGCCCTGAGCCCCAGGCGTGAGCCCCCCCTCTCGACAGGACGACGACCCAGGACCGGGAAGCCCCCTCCTCACCAGCTCCGCCACCCTTAGCTGTTGCTGGACATGAGGCTGATGATCTGCTCCAGCTTCTGGCGCAGCTTATGCTTCCGACACGAGGCGTCTCTGTCCAGGGCGGTGAGAACCTGCGGGAGGGAGGCCCGGAGCTGGGTTCCAAGTGGGAGGCGGGTTGCTCTGGGGCAAAGCCGCTGCCCTGGAGGTCTTGAGCTCTTCCCTCCCTCCTGCCTTAGCGCATCCCTCCTCACCTGCAGCCCTAGGCGCGTGGGAAAGGCTCCAATCTCTCACCTCTGAACACATCCTCATCTCCTCCACCCCAGATCCGCCTCAGCTGCAGAACTTTCTTCTCCTCTCTCCACAGCCAGAATGCGGCCCTCCCACAAGTGGTCTGGGATTGCCGTTCCTGATCTCCCTTTCTCATCCCCTCTTAATTCCTCCCCCCAAAAAAACCTCTCTTGTTCAGGTCTCCACGATCTTGTCACCAAAGCCAGCCAACATTCTGACAGCTGAGCGCTCTCTCCTCCCTGTCCCTCCTCCATGGGGTGCGGGGTTCCTCATACATGTTCCGGGATCAGCTCTGTACTGTTGGGGTCCGTCCCACCCGCTGGCCACCCCCTCTTCTGTCTCTGCTACCTACTCCCTTTCTTCTCTGCCACCTCTGAGTGTCCCGGGGCCTCAGGGCTCAGTGCTCGGGCCGCCTCTCCCTCTGAACCCACTCCCGGCCGCCCTGGCTGAGCTCATCCAGGCTCGGGGCCTTCAGGGCCATGTCCTGGCTCACAAATCCGTATCTTCAGCCAAGAATACACCCTGAGCCGAAACCGGTTTGGCTCAGTGGATAGAGCGTCGGTCTGCAGACTGAAGGGTCCCAGGTTCGATTCTGGTCAAGGGCATGTACATTGGTTGCCGGCACGTCCCCGGTAGGGGGTGTGCAGGAGGCAGCTGGTCGATGTTTCTCTCTCATCGATGTTTCTAGCTCTCTATCCCTCTCCCTTCCTCTGTGAAAAATCAATAAAATATAAAAAAAGAAATCTAAAAAAAAAGAGAATACATCCTGAGGTCCACACCTCTATGTCCCTTGCCTCCTGCCACCTCCAGGCACAAATCTCACAAGCCCTAGAAAGGGCTGTCCATGCCCACCTTCTGGCCCCAACCCCCTCAGCCTGTCCCTCCCAATGCCCCTGGCCCTCAACTCTTGCCCAACAAGAGAAGCCAGTGGCTTCTCTTCTGGGTCCTTCAAATCCCAGCATCAAGGCGAGTGTCATGTGTGCTGGGTCTAGGGGCCTGCTTGGGGGAGTGATTGTGAGCAATCTAACAGATGGGCTCCTGCCTGGCCGGTGTGGCTCAGTGGTTGAGCATCAACCTATGAACCAATAGGTCCTGGGTTCGATTCCTGGTCAGGGCACATGCCTGGGTTGTGGGCTCCATCCCCAATGTGGGGAGTGCAGGAGGCAGCCCATCAGTGATTCTCTCTCATCTTTGAAGTTTCTATATCTCCCTCTCCCTTCCTCTCTGAAATCAATAGTTATCTATATATATAAAAGCATAAGCAACCATTACGGCAGAATGACTGGTCACAATGATGCATACTGAGCAGGCAGTCAGGCGAGCAGTTAGGGGTGAGCAGACAGACAGGCGAGCAGTTAGGGGTGAGCAGACAGACAGGCAGGCTAGCGGTTAGGGTGAGTGGTCCCAGATTGCAAGAGGGCACAGGCCAGGCTGAGGAACCCCCTTACCCTCCGTGCAAGAATTTCATGCACTGGGCCTCTAGTATTAAAATAAATAAAAGATGGGCTGCCTATCCCCTCTGTCCCCTCCACATCCTTGGGGTACTCCTTGGCTCCCACCAAGCCCCCTGCCTTTGTCACCCCGGGAGAGGCACACACCTCCTGGTGGTACTTGGTGACATAGAAGTAGAGCTCACTGAGTGCGCTTAGGACACTGAAGTCGCTGGCATGGAGGCGGGACTGCTCCACGAGGTAGGCGTCCATGTCCTGGTCACTGATGGATGCCATCTTTGCAATATCCCGGTAGTACCTGTTGGGACCCTGAGGTCACACACATGGGCAGGCGGCACCAAAGTCAAAGTCCCTGCCCTGGCTGCCAGGCCAGCTTCTGGGCCTTTCTCCTGTAGTTGGCCCACCTCAGAGGGGCAGCTCCTGCCTCCCTCCGCCCACGGCAGCTCCCCTGGACTGCTCGGTTCCACCTCCCCATAACCTGGGGCCACAGGGCAGGGCCCACCTCTCCACCCAACTCTTGTAGTTCGGGATGTCCTTGGCATAGAGCAGCTTATTAGAGGGCGAGTCCTTGCCCAGGCGGTGCTCGGACGTGGAGCAGGAGTCCATGAAGGTCTGGGCCACCACTGACAAGCAGGCGTCCGTGATGCTGCTCTTGTGGATGTCGAACACAAACTGCGGATTCTTGATCACATTCACCCAGAAGCGCAGGGGCAGGCTGCATGGACAGACACACACCTGCAGCTCCGTTGTCTCCCAGAAGCACCCTCCCAGTGCCCTTCCCCTCCATGGTTCCTGGCCGGCCAACCCACGTCTTGCCCAGAGCAGCAAGAGTGACACGTTTAGGGTTAACAGCCTTTTCTTTAAGTTTCTGCCAGAGACATAAAAGAGCTACCACATGGGGCCCGGCAGGCGTGGCTCAGGGGCTGAGCATCAACCTATGAACCTGGACGTCATGGTTTGATTCCAGGTCAGGGCACATGCCCAGGTTGTGGGTTCGATCCCCAGTAGGGGATGTGCAGGAGGCGGGTGATCAATGATTCTCTCTCATCGTTGATGTTTCTATCTCGCTCTCCCTCTCCCTTCCTCTCTGAAATCAATAAAAATACATTCCTTTTTTAAAAAAATATATTTTTATTGCCCTAACTGGTTTGGCTCAGTGGATAGAGCGTCGGCCTGCGGACTCAAAGGTCCCAGGTTCGATTCTGGTCAAGGGCATGTACCTTGGTTGCGGGCACATCCCCAGTGGGGGGTGTGCAGGAGGCAGCTGATCGATGTTTCTAACTCTCTATCCCTCTCTCCCTCTCTGTAAAAAATCAATAAAATATTTAAAAAAAAAAAAAATATATATATATATATATATATTTTATTGATTTCAGAGAGGGAAGGAGAGGGAGAGAGATATAGAAACATCCATGATGAGAGAATCATGGATTGGCTGCCTCCTGCACACCCCCTACTGGGGATCGAGCCCACAACCTGGGCATGTGCCCTTGACTGGAATCGAACCCGGGACCCTTCAGTCCGCAAGCCGACACTCTATCCACTGAGCCAAACCTGCTAGGGCTAAAAATATATTTCTTAAAAAAAGAGCTACCCCATGGGCTGAGCTACCAGCATCTCTGCCCCAGGCAAGGCCCTGAGGGCTAAGGGCCACTGCCCCAGCCACATGCCCTACAGAGCCCACCTCCAAATTGCGGTCACTCGCCCTCTTTGCTTGCTGCCATCTTGGATGCTGGTCCTCTCCTGCCTGGACGACCACTCCAGCTCCCATCAGTTGCCCCGACTGAGTCTTGGCAAAGCCAGCAGCCTCTTCTGACCACCCACCCCTAGAGGGGCCAGCAGCAGGAGGGAACAGGGCAGTACCAGTTGCTCTTCCAGGTGTGGCGGACGTCAGGGTCACTGATCTGGCGCTGGTCGGCCTGCTCATCGAGGAAGTCGAACATGTACTTGATGGCCAGGGGCAGGGCCGAGCCCCGGTGCGCCGTGCTGAACACCGTCTCAAAGAGGTCATCCACAAACTTCTGCAGCGTGCCCTGCAGGGGGACAGCAAACATGCAGGCCGTGAGGGAGCCGGGTCGGGATGTCCCCACAGTGGGATAGAGGGGGACGGAGGGGGACAGAGGCTTGGCAGTGAGCAGGGTGGCACGGGGCAGGCCCGCACCTTGGTGGCCAGCAGCCGCGTCAGGTAGATCTCGGAGACCATCTTGCTGCCACGGTCCCCCTCGCGGTGGTCGGCGTGGTCGTGGTTCTTCACCAGGTGCCACAGCTTGGTGCCCGTCTCCTGGTCAGGCGTGATCATGGGCGCCCGAGAGCGGAGGCTGTCGGGGCTGCTGGCTGTGCGAAGCAGGCTCTCTGGGGCAGAGGAGCAGTTGGCCCCTTAGGCAGCGGGGCCCCACCAGCCACCACTAGATGCGCTTGCCCCACTCTGTTCTGGGGGCCCAGCAGGCTGAGGGGACCTGTATGCTCTTGCCGGCCCACCCCACTACTAAGCTCTAAGGAACTGGAGGCCTTCCAATGCCAAGGCCCAGGGAGGCCACCAGAGCCAAGCTGGCTGCTCTGACAGGGGCTCGCCATGACCGCGGTCACAGCCTCATAGGGCACACGGAGGCCACCACACAGGACACCTACCGTAGCGGCTGAGGGAGCGGGTAAAGGTGAAGGAGTTGGCCATGTTATAGGCGGACACTTGTTTGGGCACCAGTGCCACCAAGGAACCATCTGTCACCTGGAGACCCCAGAGAGAAAGGGGGCAGTGCAGGCAGCTGAGGAACCCAGGGGCCCAGGACACCCCCCATCCAGACCCTGTGGTGTGTACAGAATAGTTCCCGAGGCTCCCTGAGGAGGAAGGGAGCCAGGACCCTGCTCCTGTGTCATCAGGGCAGGGCCACAGCTCCCAGGTGGCCCTGGGGGTGAGTGGGGCCCCGGCCCCTCACCTGGTAGTGGGCCAGTGAGTTGACCCTCTTCCAGTCACACTCGATCTTGGTGGTGACATCCTCATCCTGGAGGATGATGCGGGCCATGCGGCCCTGGCGCCACTCTGCGGGCCACAGACAGCCCTTGAGATCCTGCCCAGTGTCCCCCGAGACCCAGGGCCCACACTCCACTCAGAGGACAGAGTACAGGGAGGGAGGAGAGGGGAGGCCTCACCCAGGTCCATGTCCTCGCCTTGGGACGCTGGGAGTAGGGAATGCCCTTGTACACGGCATCCAGCAGCTTGTCTTTGGCCTGGGTGATGCTGTCGCAGTTGAGAACCTTCACGGGGACCTGAGCGCTGCCCTCACTCTCCGGGCACACGCAGTACAGGGTCTGCAGGCAAGGAGAAGCGCAGGGTGGGTCCTGGGCGAGGCTTCCCCTCCACACCCAGAGCCCCACCCACCAGGCCCCCCATTCACCAGCGTCTTGTAGTCAATCTGCTGCCGAATGAGCTTATCCTCACTCAGGGAGTAGCGCGCCTCGCCCGTGATGGCATCGATGGGGCCCTTCTCCATCTGCTGCTTGATGGCACAGTAGAGCAGGAAGAGGGGCTCCCCCGCGCACTCCTGCAAGTGAGAGGCGGGCACATGGCTGCCTGTCCCATGGCCAGCTGCCTCCCCACCTCCCCTGCCCGCAGCCCTCCTGCCCAGTGCACCTTCAGAAACTTATGCAGCAGGAACGTGAACCAGTTGGTAAGCATCTTCTCAGCCACTGACTCCGTCCTAGGGCGCAAAGGTTACTGGGGCCCCAGCAGGGCAGGGGATGGGGCGGTTCAGGGGGCAGGCTGGCGGAGGATAGGGCTGGGGTTGGGTCATACCTGCGCAGCAACAGCTTTGGATGGTTCTTGCTCTCAAGGTTTTTCTCGATGAGGTCTGCCAGCAGTTGCTTGAGCAGCCCCGTGGCGTAATCGAGGCGGCTCTGTAGGGCCACCATGGTGAGCGAAGCCACGGTGCCGCGGTCCCGCATGGAGAAGCTACTCTGGGCCTCCAACGTGTGAATGAAGGTGAGCACGAAGGCGCGGCTGTGTAGCAGCTGCCCGAACAGGCGCAGAGCCTTCTCGACATTAGGGGGCGTCTGTGAGGGACAGGGGGCGTCAGACGGTGGCGCAGTGGCCCTGGGCATGGCAGGGCGCAGGCAGGCCAGGGTAGGGGCTCACATCCAGCTCCTTGAGCACCGGGTGGGCCTCGATGCCTGGGAAGAGCACGCGCACGGCATAGGTCCGGTAGTCCAGGAACGGGATCTGCACCACGTCCATGTGGTTCGTCAGCTCGTTGATGTCCGTCTGCAGCTCAGCAAAGGCTGGGAGGGGCAGGGAGGAAGAGTGAGCAGACCAAGAGGAGGCCGGTGCCCCGCACCCCCACCCCGCACTGCAACCCCACTCCAGGCACCTTCCTTGCATTCCAAAGCCACGCGGGACTCCAAGTTGTCCATCTGGAGCTGGAGCCGCTTGAGCGTGCGGTCCGCATCCTGAGTCTTGCGCTTGTAGGCGACCAGCACAGCGGTGATGGCCAGCAGCAAGAGCCCGCCCCCGGCCGCCAGCCCCACCATGGCCGGCAGGGTCAGCGCCCGCTCGGCTGTGATGTGTAAGGTGCCCAGCCAGAACTCCAGGCCGCCCACCAGCACCTGCGGGAAGAGGCTCACCATGAGCTGACCCCCACCCCCACCCCCACAGGCCCCTGGTGGCCTTCCCGCCCCCTACCCACCATGACAGGCTGCCGGCCCGTCTGGCTGGGTGAGTCACACAGGAGTTGCGTGTCCGAGACGGTGAGGGCACATGGCTGGCCCCCAATCAGCACGGTGTAGTTGAGGCGGGAGCTGCCCGCTGCCGCGGGGATCAGGTTCTTGCCCTGTGTGTGGAGGGCACAGTCAGCCAGGGCTCCCCCCCCCCACCGCGCCACCCCTCCCAGCCCCTGTGCCCCACCAGCACCTTCAACACCACGTGGGAGCCAGGTTTGACATCCAGGACGCCGGAGGGCCCAAGTGGCTCAAAGCTGGGGTCAGGGTAGTAGGTGAAGGAGGACCGGTTGAGGGAGCGGGCTGTCTGCACGTGGTCCAGCAGGAAGCCAAACTCATCAGGGTGCTCGCTGGGCCCGTGGCTGGGGCCGCCCCGGGAAGATGCCAGGGGCCTTACACAGCATGGCAGTGTCGTTGATAACCTGGCACGTCTGTGTGGACAAAGGCAGGCAGTCCAGCACATGAGACCATGCATGGCAGGGGCAGGGGCGGGGCGAGGGCAGCTGGCACTCACATTGGTGGTCTCGATGCCTCGGTACTTGGCCCGGACCCGAGGCTCTTGGACTGTCAGCAGGTGGGTCCCACTGACAGTGATGGCAGTGCTTCCGCTGGGGACAGGGAGGAGGGGCCTCAGACTCTGTCCCCCAATGCCCCTAGCCCAGCCCTGGAGAGCTCTGAAGGCTGCAGTGGGAGCCTGGGGCCCCCCACGCCTCAGGTCGCTGGGCGGGTAACAGGAGCTCTGCCAATAAGGGCTCAGGTTTAATATAGTCTTATTATTTATTTCAGAGAGGGAGGGAGAGGGAGAAAGAGAAACACCAATGATGAGAGAGAATCATTGATTGGCTGCCTCCTGCGTGTCCCTTACTGGGGACCAAGCCCACAATCCAGACATATGCCCTGACCGGGAATCAAACCGTGACCTCCTGGTTCATAGGCTGACGCTCAACCACTGAGTCAGGCCGGCCTGACTAAGGGCTCCAGCTTAGAGGAGGTGTAATTTGATGCCCAAGGGCCCAGCCATCAG
This sequence comes from Ia io, assembly GCA_025583905.1. Lineage (NCBI taxonomy): Eukaryota > Metazoa > Chordata > Mammalia > Chiroptera > Vespertilionidae > Ia > Ia io. Next base: position 133,982,951 of record JAJQQW010000001.1, read on the forward strand.
GCAAGGCCCCAGGACAGGAGCTTGGGGCCCGTTCTCTCAAGGGTCTTACTTGATTATACTCCAGGTGGGCTCAAGGCGAGTGACAGTAGGGTCCTGGGTGTAGGTGTAGAGAACTCTGGGGCTGGAGATGTTAGCACGGTCAATGGCCAGGGTGATGGGGGCCTGGCTGGGGCCCAGGGTGGACATGGGCGAGATACACACGATGGCTTCGGCATCCCTCCTATGTGGCAAGTGGAGAGCTTTGAGCAGGTGGCCCAGGGCCCTCACCGGGCAACCAAATGCCCATCCCAAGACTGGCAGGGCCCTACCCACCGCACAAACTGGCACTCGCCATCCCTCACGATCACTGTGACTGTGCTGCCGGCGTCTAGAGAACTTCCAGAGATGGTGAGCCTCGTGCCCCCAGAAGCCGGGCCCCGAATGGGACGCACACGGTCGAATGTCGGGGTCTGTGGGAGAAGCAGCCCTGAGGGGAGGGAGGAGGCAGCCCAGTGCGGGTTGCGCGCCCTCAGAAGGGGTGGGTGTGGGAAGGGCCGGGCGGTTCACGCACCACAAAGCTGTAGAGCTGCTCTGATTGCGTGCGGAAGTCAGCAGAGCAGTCGCCTACACACAGCTCCACGGGCCCCGGCGGTGGGCTGGGCACTAGCGACTCCTCCATCTCGCACACGATCCTAGGGGACAGACAAGGTCAGGGCCAGCCTTGGAGCAGCGGCCTGGGTCCCCGCCCAGCCACACTCACCTCTCGGCGCTGATGTACTCAGCGGGAATGGAATTGCAACGCACACCGGCCACCCGAAGGCCTACCTCTCGGTAGCTGAGGCCTAGGTTCTCGCCCTCGATGGTGACTCGGGTGCCTCCCTCCTTGGGCCCCATGAGTGGGTGAATCTGAAGAGCAGGACAGGAGGTGAGAGGGCGAGCCAGACCACTGGGTGCCTTGTATGGGGAAGGTGTGGGAGGCTAACCTGGGTGATGCGGGGGTGGCTACAGCGCGTGCCCTTCTGGCTTGGGTGCATCCAGTTGGTCTTGGGGGCTGGACAGTGGGCACGCAGCTGGCACCTGTGCTCCGAGACGCACCAGCCACAGTTGAAGCGGGGGTCGGCCTTGAGGCAGAGGCCGCAGCTGGGTCGCTGTGCCCAGCATTTATACAGGATAGCTGCGGACACAGGGGGCACTGCTGGGGGAGGATATGGGGAGCCAGGGCCACTAAGGGTCCCCCCATTAGACCTGGCCCCAGTTCATGCCAACTCTGCCCCAGGAGGCAAGCTCTTCCGCCCCATCTTTTTTTTTTTTTTAATACATTTTTATTGATTTCAGAGAGGAAGGGAGAGGGAGAGAGAGACAGAAACATCAATGATGAGAGAGAATCATTGATCGGCTGCCTCCTGCACGCCCCCCGCTGGGGATCAAGCCCGCAACCTGGGCATGTGCCCTTGACCGGGAATTGAACCATGACCTCCTGGTTCATCGGTCGACGCTCAACCAGTGAGCCACGCTGGTCAGGAACCTATGCCCCATCTTGCCCCTCACCTCGGAAGGTGGCAGGCTTGTCGATAGGGAAATCTCCATCCCAGACCACAGAGAAGTCCAGCTCGATGTCACCATACTCGTCACCTTCATAGGAGTACTGGGGGAGAGGGACCGCACGACCTCTCAGAGCATGCCCTGCCACAGCTACCTCCCAGGCCGGTCAGTGAGCTGGGCACAGGCCAGGGAGAGGGGGTGCACCGGCCGGGGGGAGTGGGGCACAGGTGGGGGTGCAGGGAACAGGCCGGGGGTGGGGGTGCGGGGCACGGGGCCTCACCGAGGCGTTCTGGCACTGCACGCTGCTGCTGTTGAAGCGCACGGCGGGCACGCGCTGCTGCCGCCCCTGAACCCGGACCACGCACTCATAGTTCTTCTGGCCTGACTGCGGCTGCGGCAGGTTCTTGGCCCGCAGGGTAAGGGGTTGCATGACACCCACTGGGATCAGGAGGTCCCCGCTGGGCAGGATCTCAGGGCAGCCCTTGGGGAGGAGGGAGAACGCCCATCAGCCACACACCACTGCTGCCATCCGGGCCCAGCAGGGCGCCGGCCCCGCATTGAGGAGGCTCCAAGGAACCAAGGAGAAGCCAGAGGCCAGCCCACACGGAGCCCAGCCCCCTCGCACGCGGCACCCGCCTCACCTCGGGGCTGTGGACCCTTCCCTCCTGGAAGGAGCACTCGTGGGGGTGGCTGGTACACACGTGGCGGTACTTACACCAGTGGCAGGGGTAAGGGCTGCCAACGCAGGACATGCACCTGGGGTGGGGGGTGGGGGGAAAGGCTTCAGAAACAACAGAGAAGGCCAGGCTGCCCCCTCACCGCCCCTCTTAGGGGACATAGGGGAAACCGAAGGAAGAAGGCGCCAGGGCCTCTCTGAGGCCCGCACAGCGCAGCAAGGGATGAAGCGACGTGGGGGCAGAGGTCAGCAAGGCCACTACTCACGATTGATGGACGCTACAGTTGTAAAAGACAAAGTCGGTCCCGGCGAACCGCACACCTGTCTCCTTGGAGAGCAGCTGCAGCCGCACAGTGCGCGTGGCCCCTGCAGCAAGGCCAAGGGCAGCCGTGAGCCAGCTGGGGACAGAGAGTGCCCCCTCCCGAGCAGCCCAGCCACTGACCATGGCCCCTGGTGAGAGCCCGGAGTTCCTGGAGAGAGGGCGAGGGGCAGCGCAACTCCCCGGAGGGCAGCAGGACGGCCTCGTTCTCCGCCACCTCCTCGAAGGCACAGCTCACGCCTGCGCTGAGGTCTGGCACGTTGCGTATGGCCACGGTCAGCTGCGGAAGGCAGGGGACTCAGCAGGAGGCACCCCTCAACACACGCCTGCATTGGCCCCCACGCCCCCCCCACACCCCACTTGCTCGCCACTCCACTTACCTGCACCCCGGGCGATGTCACTGACACGTTGTTGGGCCGCACCCGCACCTGGACACACTTGCTCAGCTCTTCTGCAAAGCCATGCAGGGCTGAGGCGCCCGGACAGGCCCCTTCTCGACAGCATCTGCGTGGGGTCAGCCAGAGCCCATCCCGCATCTGCCCTGGGAGGGCTCTGTCCAAGGCTCACTGGGAGCCTGGGGGGAAAGGGGACAGCTGGCCCAGCCCACAGCACCTTGGCCCATGGGGTGGAGATTCTGCTTGTTAGCTGGAGAGAGTGGAAGGGGAGGGAGGGGGGGGGGGCCATAAGGGCCGGGCTGGGAGACGTGAACATGCGGGCAAGGGCAGGTACCGCGCCCCCCCAACCAACACGCCTGGTGGCTTCTCCCAGGGGCAGAGCCTCCCCGAGCCATCGGCAACACCCAGCCCCACCCGGTCTCCCTCACCTGTGCTGCAGCACACACCAGCCACAGTGCGGGTCCCTGGAGCCCAGGCAGGCTGCGCAGCTCGAGTACTGCTCGCATGTCTCCACTGGGAGCTGGCTCACCTGGGGACAACCTTGTCAGCACCCGCCCCACCCCCCCACAGCCGCCCGCCGCCACCGCCTCGGGCCCACCTGCTTCTCACTCAGGAGGTAGATGTGCTGGTGGTCGGGGCTGAAGAGCAGGTCTCGGAGTATGGGGCTGCCGTCCACCACGGGCACTGTCTCGTACAGGTGGGCGTCCTGGGAGCCATCAACTCGGACCTGGGGCCACAAGACCAGGGAAGAGGGACGACAAGCCAGTCTGAGGCCCCAGCAGCACCCCATGCAACCCCAGGCATCCTCCTCTGGGGCCGGGGACTTCCCAAGTTGTGGCTGAGCTGAAGCCAGGGCCTGGGCTCGGCACTTGAACTTCCCCTGACCCCGCGATCCCCAGGGGTTGGGGATGGAGGGCTCAAAGGCCAGCCCCTGGAGGTCCTCGAGGATGACTCAGCCAGCCAGAAAGCACTCCCAGGAGATAGAGACAGAGATATTATTGATGTCCAGGGATGGGGTACAGGGGTGACATCCAAAGGGGAAGAGGTTTTTAGGGTGATGGCAATGTCTTGGAATGAGACGGTGGTGAGGGGTGGTTAGGGTTGCACAACTCTGCGGACTTACTAAAAGCTCTGGAATGTATGCTTCAAGCGGGGGAAGTGTACGGGATGGGAATTATACTCCAAGGGAGCAGGCTTGGCCCAAGACCTCAGCAGCTCCCTTCAAAAGCTTTCCCCCAGCCACCGACACCTCTCCCGCCCCACTGGGGAGAGCGCTGCAATTGCCTGGCAAACAGGATGAGGAGCGGAAGCCGCCCTGACCCCTGTCCCTTTAGGAGCCTCCAGAGGTCCCAGGGACGCATCTCCCCAGGTCCCATCAGTCCCGGTCCCAGAACAGCAGCAACTGAGGCCCCCCCCCCCCCCCCCCCCCCCCCCCCGCTGCACAGGAACGGACAGGAGAGCAAAGACGATTATGTCTGCATTCATTTGACTAAGGATCTAGCAACGATGGCTAAACCACGGCCACCTGCTCTCCTGGCAGGGATGCCCCAAGATAGGTCTGGTCTCTGTTCCCACAGCCATAGCAAGCAGGCGATTCAGGCCAAAGCTAGCATGGGTGCTGGTAGGGGTGGATGGCTGTGGGGGATGCCCATGGATCCTGGCCAGGCTCCTGGGGCCCAGTCTGGGAAGTCCCCCTTCCCCTACGGGCTGTGTACTGTCCGGGGTCTCACAGGGCTCTTATGCACATTCTTGTCCCTACCCCTCATCCCATATCTCACTCTGCCCCCATGTCTACACGCCAAGGGGGCCAGGGCGTACCTTCTTCAGGCTGCCACTGCGCGTGCCAATGAAGACCACGGAGTGCTGGTGGTAGGTGTAGGCGGCCACGCTAGCCATGCCATCAGTGCTGTCCGCCAGCAGGGGAAGCCCCTCGATCACGTGCAGGCCACCCAGTGGCTGGTTCAACACCAGCCCGCAGAAATTCCCATTTATCTGCATGGGCTGGGAAAACAGTAGGAATGCGTGTGAGAGTCGAAGCTTGAGGGGGGCGGGGGGCGGGCAGCAGTTGGACAGAGGCCACGAGACGCCACATTAGGGAAGGGAGCAGGATCTGCAAGTTGTTCCCCACCAGCTAAGACCAACCCCTTGCCCTGGACCCCACAGGAAATTGGGGACTGAGGAGGTAGATGCAGGAAGGAGATGGAGGAGGGAGATGGACGGTGGAGGGAGAGGGTGCAGGAGCAGGAAAGGAGAGCGAGGCCTGGGCCTGCAAGTGGTTGAGCATCGACCTATGAACCAGGAGGTCATGGTTCAATTCCCGATTAGGACATGTGCCTGGGTTGCAGGCTTAATCCCCAAGGTAGGGTATACAGGAGGCAGCCAATCAATGACTCTCTCTCATCATTGATGTTTCTGTCTCTCTCTCCCTCTCCCTTCCTGTCTGAAATCAATAAAAATGTGTGTGTGTGTGTGTGTGTATGATGGGACAGGCTGGCAGACGGTTGCTAACTCAGTGAGGGACACCCAGGAGATGGAGCAAGAAGCAGCAAACTGGGGATGGGTGCAGGGGCAGGAAAAGGGAGGCTTGATCCACAAGCAGAGAGTGGCCGCCAAGAGAGCCGGTGAGAAGGCAGGCAAGGGGAGGAGGAGGAGGAGCAGCAGACGCAGGGAGAGGACAACAGAGGACAAGCGTCCCTGAGAGGGAGAAGCGGATGTGCCAGAGCTGAAGCCCGCTGTGCTCACAGTGTTGATGCAGGGCAGCTCCTTGTTGAGCAGCCAGGGCAGGGCCAGTGTGCCCTCCCCCCGATAGCATGACTGGATGCGGCGCCGGATGTGAGCATTGATGGTGCTGAGGGTGAAGAGGCAGAGCACAGTCTGCCGGGGCGGGCTGGCCCGGTTCTTCTGGCCCTGTGAGAAGATGGTGAAGAGGACGTCCTCGTCAGCCGGCACGCCCAGGGCCTGGGCCAGCAGCAGGCCGGGCTTGGCCAGGTGCGCACTCTGCACCAAGCGGTACTCCACGCCGCGCCAGGAGCAGCCGATGGGAAACTCCACGTAGGAGTAGAACTCCGAGTCCCCGGCGCACATGCGCACGATCTTGGACGTGAAGAATTTCTCGCCCGCTGTGTCCAGCAGCGTCTGCTGGGTGTCCAGCTGCAGCGTCAGGAAGTACACGAAGGAGGCGCTCACGAAGCCGTAGATGTAATAGATGTCAAAGGCAGGGTACAAGGACAGGGTGTCCGAGGGGATCTTGATCTGCGAGGAGACAAACTCATCCTGGTACACCTGGAGAGCAGGTCGAGGAGAAAGGGTGGGGTGAGACCTGGCTCTGTCACCTACCTCCCAAACTTTGGCCCCTCAGCCCCCCAACATGGTTCCCCTGGGGCCTTCCCTCATGACCTCCCCTGCCCCACACAGTCATAGGAGCCCAGACCAGCCCCATCCTGTGCCCCAACCAGGCCTCCTGTCTTTAGGAGCTTGTCCCCTCTAGGACCTGGAGGTGGAGCCAGGACAGAGTGAAGGCAGGAGGGACACAGGTGCTGGCTCTCGAGGGGCAAGACGAGAGGCGAGGGGAGGAGGGTGAACAGGCAGGCAGGCCCACCCACCAGACTAAACATGTCGGCACTGTCCTCGTCGCTGATGAGCTTGCGGGAGCTCAGGGTGGGGAAGTACTCGGACTTGCCGTCCACGGCGGTGCCCACAAACAGCTTGCTGGGCCCCTGACCCTGCTCCACGATGACCCCGGCCATGGAGTCGGGCTCCTGGGCCCCCGAGAGGTAGTGCTCCTTGCGGTGGTGGGGCTCGCCCAGCTTGAAGAGGTCATCCAGGCGCAGAAACTGGCAGATGCCTTGCCAGATGCTGCCGCAGGCCACCAAGCGGCGGGCAGCGTAGTCTATGAGAAGCAGCTTGTTCACGTTGTCCACGGGCGCCAGGCGGTGGGTGCACACACGCATACTGGGGGGTGGGTAGCAGCGAGCGTTGTCCTCGACGGGCCCCGTGACGTGGGCCCGCAGCTCAGTCAGGTTGGGGGCCAGCTTGAAGACCCGGTTCACTGCCCCCACAAATACCTCCCCAGTCACCCGGTGCACAGCCAGGTGGGTGAGGGTGGTGTCTGTCACTGAGAAGGCAGTGAAGGGCCTGCTGCCACCCAGGGCCCCCCCCATGGCAAGGAGGAGCAGCGGGAGGAGGCAGACAGTGGGCATGGCCGGCGGCTGCGCTCCCGGAAAGAGCCTGAGGAGAGATGGGGAGTGCCAAATAAGAGGCCCCTGGTCCCGGCTGCAAACTCTCTTTCTGCCCCGGGACCCCCAGCAGGGTAAGCTCCGTGCCACAGTGGGTGGGAGTCACTCATTCACCCACCACCATGACGGAGCCAGAGCCCCAGATGGTGACCTCGGCTGGGAGAGGGGCCTCCAGAGGGCGAGTGAGTGAGCAGTGAGCGCAGGCAGGCTTGGGGGCCATCAATCATCCCCCACCCCCCCACCCCCCCACCCCTGGAAAGGAGCCAGGAGGCCTCGCCTCAACTGGGCCACACCCAAGGGGGCAGCAGAGCCAGATGCTGGGGAAGGCAGGGCAGGAGGCGCTCCTGGAATGAGACCCGAACACCAGATCCCAGAGCTGAGGGCAGCTAGCCACACACAAGAGCCACAGTAGGCAAACCCCAGGCCACAGAGACGCCCCACGCCCAAGTTGGGGGAAGGGGAAAGGCAGGGAGAGAACAATCACAAGCGGGAGGAGGGTAGGGAGTGGGGGGGGAACACCACTCCAGAGTGGCATTGCCACCAGGGGCCTCAGGACAGAGGTCTGGGGCATCAAGGCCTAAAACTGGACCCCAAACCACCACCACCACCACACCCCCACTCCTGGCCCCAGCTGCCTCCTCACCCCGAGGGCCTCCCTCAGCCGGCTGTCCAGGAGCCTGCTGTCTGGCCTACCGATCGCAACACAAAGCCAAGTCTCGCCTGCTCCCCCCCCCCCGCCCCCCACTTCCCAACCAGGCACCACGGAGACAGACATAAGTCAGGCTCTGCTCAGGCACAGCCAGATGGCCCAGGCAGCCCTGTGCGGCTCGCCTTCCAGATCCAGAGGTTAGCTGCAGAAGGAGAGGTGCCAGGGGGCCCAAGGAACCCCATGAAAGGGGATCACAGTCCCCAAATAGAGACTCTGGGGAAATGGGGTACGGGCTGTAAGGACAGTACCCAGCTTGCCTGAGTCTTCACCCCCAGGCCACACCCAGCTCTCCTGCCAAAGCCAGGTGTGGCAAAGATAGCACAGCAGTGTCATAGCAGCCAACGGGGCAGCCACCAAGGCAGGGCTTAGCGCTCCCCTCTCAGTGCCCAAGCCCAAGGGAGACGCAAGGTACCCAGCTTCAGGGAGGGGGAGGGTGGGGGGGGTGTGTGCCAGGAACCAAACCAAGGAGGTGCAGAAGAGAGAACAGAAAAAATGCATTTGCTAGAACAAGGAGCAGGCCCAGCTTGAAACGGCAAAGTTTCAGCTCAGACTGATCACCTTTCTAGGGCTCTTTTGTCAGGTCGGCATCCTAGACCCCGCATGCAACAGCCAGAGAAGAAAGAAAGGCGAGAGCGAAGAGAGGCCGCAGCGCACCCTCACCTCCTCCACACCCCGCAGGAACACAAGCGGAGGAATGGGGGCCGGGACAGGTCAGGAGGAAGACCTGGAGAGGCAGGATTTGCACCCCAAGCACCCCATTCCAACTTCCACCTGTAAGAGGGAGCCTGGGGCGTCGCACGCACGCACACCCCTCTGCTACAGCCCAGGCAGCAGAGCCCGAGGAGGAGACCGCCCCTCGCAGAGACATGGCTCCAGCGCCCGTTCCCCGGTGTCCCCAATGCCCCCACCGTGCTGTTCGCCAGGCTCGCCCTGCCCCCACCAGGGGCACCCCTCGGCCGACCCACGGGGACCCTAGTGGATGCAGGCGCCACAGCAGTCCTTGGAGAGGCCGCTCCTCCGCCACAAAGGGTCCCCATTGGGCAGGGGGGCTGGGCTCGGCGTGGCCGTCCCTACTGGAGCGGGGCATGGAGGACCAGTCAGGCCCGTGCCCAAGGAGCAGGAGGAAAGGCAGGGCCCCACCCCCTCAAGGCCGACGGAACCCTCGGGCTGCCCGAACCCCGGGCCGCGGAGCAGGCTGCCCCCCACGGGCGGCGGGGGATGGCGGCCACCTACCTGCCCCTCCGCCGCCGCCTCTGGCTCCGGGTGGCCGCCCACCAGCCACGTGGACGCGTCCCCGAGCCCCCACACCGGCTCCGATGGCGCGCCCCCGCCGCCGCGCCCCGCGCCGTGCGCCCTCTGCCCCGATCCCGACCACCGCAGCCGCCGCCGCCGCCGCCCACACACTGGGCAGGCCCCCGGCCGCCGGGGCCTTTTAAACCCGGACCGTACCACCGCGCTGGGCGGGGGCGCCCAGGGAGGGCCGGGCAGCGGGGCGCATGGGCCGGGGCCGCTCCTCTCCGGGGTCGGGGGAAGGCTCAGCGCACAGCCTGGGCCTCGTGAGCTGCAGGGATCCCCGCCCGACGAGCTGACCCCCCCGCACTCGCACAATGGCCGCGTCCGCAGCGCGCGCCTCTCCCCCCCCCCTCCTCCCCACCCGCTGCCTCGGGCAACCCTGGGACCCGCGCGCGCCCACGCCACACCCCCTCGGGCCCAGGGCGTGCGCACGGCTGACTCGGGGGCGCGCCGGCCCCGCCCCGCCCCGCCCCGGCGCCCGGAGATGCACCGGGGTCACCTGCTGCCTCACCTGCTCCCTGACCCCTCAGGTGCACACCTGGCTTAGGACACGCTCCCCGCAACGGTCCATAACCTGGAGGGCCCGTGACTAATAATACGCAAAAGGCCAGCACAAGGCTGCCACCATTTATACTTGGCCCTTTCCCCAGCCGGAGACCGGCGGGTGGGGGGGGGGAATCTGGGGATTTCATTCCCTTGCCCCCCCCCCCTTTTTTCTTTTTAAACAGATTTGAGATATAATTCACCTATCATATAAGTCACACATTAAAAATGTGACGGTCTCCTGGTCGAAGGTTGAGATTTCTCTCTTCCAACATGGCTCAAGACAACTCTCCAAAGACAATGAATGGTAGACGAAGCCACACCGAATCCACAGGAGATCAATTGAAAATTCTCACCAAAGCCCCACGGGCGTGGCTCCGTGGTTGAGCGTTGACCTATGAACCAGGAGGTCACTGTTCTATTCCCAGTCAAGGCACATGCCCAGGTTGTGGGCTGGAACCCCAGTGTGGGGGTTGTGGGCTGCATCCCCAGTGTGGAGCGTGCAGGAGGCAGCCTATCAGTGATTCTCTCTCATCATTGATGTTTCTCTCTCTCTCTCTCTCCCTCCCCCCCTTCCTCTCTGAAATCAATATATATATATATATATATATATATATATATATATATATATATATATATATATATATATATATATTTAAATCCTCATCAAAGCATTCAACCAAAAACCTTACCCAGCTTTCTTTAGAAATCAACACTGAAGAGTCTAGAATCCAGATTTGGTTTTAGAATCGAGCTAGGCACCGAATCCAGAGAAGATCACAACCTGAGGAGGACTTAGAAGCAAGACTCAAAGTAGAGAAGGTAGACAGTGTTGACCAGCTACACTTCCTCCCAATTACACACCCTCAGCACGGCACTGCCAGCAACCTGTGTCCCGGGATTGATTCCAACAACTTGCTAAGGAAGTTGGGGTTCCAGAGTCAAGTCCAAATTTGGTTTCAAATCGAATATCTAGGTTAGGAAGAAAAAAATCCTGAGGATGACTCATAAAGACCCACATGATCTAACCCCTAGCTCTCTATCTTCATCTCATGCTATACCGTCCCTTATTATCTATACTCCAGCCACATTTCTAGTTCTGTACATTTGCCCTATTCCTTCTTTTTTTTAAAAAAAAATATATATTTTATTGATTTTTCACAGAGAGGAAGAGAGAGGGATAGAGAGTCAGAAACATCGATGAGAGAGAAACATGGATCAGCTGCCTCTTGCACACCTCCCACCGGGGATGTGCCCGCAACCAAGGTACATGCCCTTGACCAGAATCGAACCTGGGACCCTTGAGTCTGCAGGCCGACACTCCATCCACTGAGCCAAACCGGTCTCGGCTGCCCTATTCCTTCTTATCATAGGGCCTTTGCTCAGGCAGTTTCTCTACCATACATTTGTACGTAGGTAATGCCTATTCATTTTTAAAATTTCAATTTAAGCATAAGTTCCTCTAGAAGGCTTCCCTGGCATCTCTAAACAAGAAAAAAGAATCCCTTCTTACCTACATATTCCCAAATACATCTCCTTTGTAATTTCACATAAAGCAACCACTTATTTATATGATGGTTTTTTTTTATTAATTCTATTTTTCTTTTTTTACATGTTATTGTACTCCTTTTAATTGCATAGGTCATTTGCTCTACAGCTAGTGGAACCCAGGATCCCCAACTCCAAATTTCAAGCACATCCCACAAGCTTCCTTGCCCAATTATTTTTATTTATTTATTTATTTATTTATTTATTTATTTTTGTTTAAATTTCTTTATTGATTAAGGTATCACATATTTGTCCTCATCCCCCCATTCCCATCCCACACCCCTCCCCACGCATGCCCCACCCCCCTGTTGTCCTTAACCGCTGGTTAGGCTCATATGCATGCACACAAGTCCTTTGGTTGATCTCTCCCCTTTATCCCCACCCTCCCCTACGCTCCCTCTGAGGCCCGACAGTCTGATCCATGCCTCCTTGTTTCTGGGTCTGTTCTTGTTCATCAGTCTATGTTGTTTATCATTTCCCCTAGATGAGTGAGATCATGTGCTACTAGATGATGGTGTTTTTTAAAAATATATCTTTATTTAAGAGAGGAAGGGAGGAGAGAGAGATAGAAACATCAGTGATGAGAGAGAATCATTGATCGGCTGCCTCCTGCACGCCCCACACTGGGGATCGAGCTCACAACCGGGGCATGTGCCCTGACCAGGAATTGAACCTTAACCTCCAGGTTCATAGGTCAACATTCCACCACTGAGCCACCGAGTCAGGTTATGCGATTTTTTTTAAATATACACATATTTTTATTGATTTCAGAGAGGGAGAGAGAGATAAAAACATCAATGATGAGAGAGAATCATTGATCGACTGCCTCCTGCACACCCCCCACTAGGGATCAAGCCCGCAACCCAGGCACATGCCCTTGACTGGAATTGAACCGGGACCCTTCAGTCTGCAGGCCGACGCTCTATCCACCGAGCCAAACCGGCTAGGGTTTGTTTCAGACTCTCTCCTTCACTGACCCAGCTCCATAGGTCTGATTTGGTTCCATTGTATCAGACAAACTGTCTGGCACACCAGGAGACCCTCAGCATACATTTGCTTTTGCTGCATAATTGTTCACCAGATGAACTCAGGCTTTTTACCAGCTCTGCATCAGGTCTGTGCAACTATTAATAAAGTGTTTTGACTCCTAATTATCTAGTGTTTCCTATATTGCTTCCACAGGAAGCTAATAGGAAGGAGTATCTGTGACATGAAAATGTGAGCATTTCTGGGATGAAAACGAAAAAAAAAAAAAAATTAAAGAGCTAGATTCCATGTCCAGGAGGGCGGGGGGGAGAACCTGATGAGCCTTTAGAACAGAAACAAGACCAGGAACAAGATCTCTGAAATGAGAGAGTTCAAGGTGCAGAAACTACACACCATGGTACCGATCTCATTAGCAACTGTCTTATTTTTCTGAAGCCAGAATAGAATGGACCAAGAGACAAATCAGTGCATTTGATGCTGTTGGCCTGGGCTCCGAATCTCTCTCACTCTTCCTGGGGACATACCCTTCTAAAGATACATCCAGCTTCTCCAGAAGCTGAGCCTTCTGAAGATGGTAAACAGGACGTCAGGAGGCAAATACAAGGCACCACACAGCCCTACCGATGAAGCCTGGCTCCACAGTTCAGCAGATGTCAGGGACCACGAAGACAAACTTATTCATATCATCCTATATAATAAGAGAGGAATGTGCTAATTATCCCTTATGCCTTGAGGCGTAACGACCAACCACATAATGACCAGATCACCGATCTGCAGGAGGGTGGGGCAGCGAACTACAAGTGGGCGGTGAAGGAGGGGGCAGGTCAGCAAGCTATGAGGGGGGAGCTATAGGAGGGTGGGGCAGCAGGTGGAGAGCTACAGGAGGGCAGCAGAGAGCTATTGGCGCACGGATTCATGGGCAGGGCTACTAGTTTTTTGTTGTTGTTTTTAAATATATTTATTTATTGATTTCAGAGAGGAAGGGAGAGGGAGAGAGAGATAGAAACATCAATGATGAGAGCGAATCATTGATCAGCTGCCTCCTGCACGCCCCCTACTGGGGATCAAGCCCGAAACCCAGGCATGTGCCCTTGGCTGGAATTGAACTTGGGACCCTTCAGTCCACAGGCCGACACTCTATCCACTGAGCCAAGCCGGCTAGGGCAGGGCTACTAGTTTTTAAAATAAAAGTGTAGCCTGGTCAGTGTGGTTCAGTGGTTGAGCATCGACCTATGAACCAGGAGGTCAGGGTTCGATTCCTAATCAGAGCATATGCCTGGGTTGTGGGCTCGATCCCAAGTGTGGGGCATGCAGGAGGCAGTCGATCAATGAGTCTCTCTCATCATTGATGTTTCTAGCTCTCCCTCTCCCTTCCTCTCTGAAATCAATAAAAAATATATTTCAAAAAATCAATTGACAATAAATTTATGGGTTTATTTCTGGACTCTCAATTCTTCTTTTTTAAAATACTAGAGGCCCGATGCACAAAATTCGTGCAAGAGTAGGCCTTCCTTCCCCCAGCTGCCGGCACCAGCTTCCCTTTGGAACCCGGGACCTGGGTTTCCCTCGCAGCCCTGGCTTTGTCCAGAAGGTCGTCCAGAAGGACGTCCAGAAGGACGTCCAGAAGGATGTCCAGTCTAATTGGCATATTACATTTTTATTATTATAGATATTTTTATTAATTTCAGAGAGGAAGGGAGAGGGAGAGGGAGAGATAGAAACATCAATGTTGAGAGAGAATCATTGATCGGCTGCTCCTGCACGCCCCACACTGGGGGATTGAGCCCACAACCCAGGAATCGAACCCTGACCTCCTGGTTCATAGGTTGACACTCAACCACTGAGACACACCAAACTGGCTGGATTCTCAATTCTGTTCCATTGATATATATGTTCATCTTTATGCCCATCCTACACTCTTTTTTTTTTTTTATTTATCCTCACCCGAGGATATTTTTCCATTGGTTTTTAGAGAGAGTGGAAGGAACAGGGGGAGACAGAGAGAGAGAGAGAGAGACATTTCTATTCATTGCCTCCAGCACATGCCCTGACAAGGCCATTGAGCCTACAATCCAGGTATGTGTGCTTGACCAGAATTGAACCTGTGACCCTTCAGTCTGGGGCCCGAGGCTCTATTTACTGAGCCAAACCAGCTAGGACCATCCTACAGTGTCTTCATCACTGTAGCTTTGTAGTAAGTTTTGAAATCACGAAGTGTGAGTCCTCCAAATTTGTTCTTTTTCAAGAGTGTTTTGGTTATTCAGGGTCCCTAGCAGTTTCATGTGAATTTTAGGATAAGCTTGTCAGTTTCTGCAAAAAAAACCAGTGGGAGTTTAATGCGGATTGAATTGAATCTCTAGATCAATGTGGGGAAGGCTGCTATCTTAACAAGATTAAGTCTTTCCATCCATGAACATGAGATGTTCTGATGATTAATGTTGTGTTTATTAATTTCAATTTGGCTCATCTGTAGTCCCTGGTGATTTAATCAAACAATTACCTTGGTGTTGCTGTGAAGGCATTTTGTAGATATGATCAACATCAACAATCGGTTGACTTTAAGTAAAGATTACCCTCCATGACATGGGTGGGTCTCGTCCACTCACTTGGAGCCCTTAACAAAAAAAAATTGAAGAAGTAGAAATTCTGCTTCAAGGCTGTGACATAGAAAGCTTGTCTGAGTCTCCAGCCTGCTGGTCTGCCCTACAAATCTGAGACTTCCCAACTCGCCAGCCCCCACAATCACATGAGCTAATTCCTCAAAATGCATTGTGTGTGTGTGTGTGTGTGTGTGTACATTGTTCTATTTCTCTGGAGAACTGACTTAAGCAGAAGTCTTCCTACTTATTTAGGTTTTCTTTCATTTCTTTCAGTGATACTTTGTAGTTGTCAGTGTACTTCTTTTGTTAAATTTATTCCTAAGTATTTTATTCTTTTTGATGCTGTTTGTCAATGGAATTGCTTTCTTGATTTCATTTTGGATTTTTCATTGCTAGGGTACAGAAATGCAGTTGCTTTTGGGTAATGAATGATCTTTTATCCTGCAACCTTGATGAACTCATTTATTAGCTCTAATAGTTTTTAGTGGATTTCTTAGGATTTTTGCATACACAAGATTATGTCACTTGAGAAAAGAGATAGTTTTACTCTTCCTTTCCAATCTGGATGTCTTTTATTTCATTTTATTGCCCAATTGTCCTGGCTAGAACCTCCAGCCAAATGTTGGATAGAATTGGTTACTTTCTTTTTAATTTTATAGTTTGAAGTTATTTCAAACTTACAGAAAAGCTGTAAGAATAGTAGAAATAGCTCCCATGTACCCTTTTTTTGGGTAAATATATATTTTTTTATTGATTTCAGAGAGGAAGGGAGAGGGAGAGAGAGATAGAAACATCAATGATGAGAGAGAATCATTGATTGACTGCCCCCTGCATGCTCCACACTGGGGATTGAGCCCGCAACCCAGGCATGTGCCCTGACCCAAAAATGAACTGTGACCTCCCGGTTCATAGGTCAACGCTCAACCACTGAGCAATGCCAGCTGGGCTCCCATGTTTTATTTAGATGTTATTTAGTTTTAGCTTTTGCTATTAGGTCTATAACCCATGTGAAGTTCGTTTTTCTGGATGCTGTGTGTTTCCTGTGGCTGCCATAACAAAATTCCACAAACTGAGTAGCAAAAACAACGGACATTTCTTCTCTCCTAGTTCTGAAGGCCAGAAGTCTGAAATCGAGGAGTGGGCCCTAGCCGGTTTGGCTCAGTGGATAGAGCATTGGCCAGTAGACTGAAGGGCCCTGGGTTCAATTCTGGCCAAAGGCACATGCCCGGTTTGCAGACTCGATCCCCAGTAGGGGACGTGCAGAAGGCAGCCGATCAATGATTCTCATCATTGATGTTTCTGTCTCTCCCTCCCTCTCCCTCCCTTCCTCTCTGAAATCAATTAAAAAAAATAAATGAAATCGAGGAGTGGGTCAGCCCATGCTCCCTCCATAGGCTCTAGGGGAGGGCCCTTATTGTCTCTTCCAGCATCTGAGCGGCTGGCAATCCTTAGCATTCCTTGGCTTGTAGATGCCTCACGCCAGTCTCTCTTGTCAAGTGACATTCTCCCTGTCTGTCACCTCTCTCCTCCTCCATCTCCTCCTCCTCCTCCTTCTCCTCCTCCTCCTCCTCCTCCTCCTCCTCCTTCTTTTTTTAAAATATATTTTATTGATTTTTTAATAAAATTAAAAGGGAGGAAGGGAGAAGGAGAGAGAGTTAGAGACAGCGATGAGAGAGAAACATCCATTAGCTGCCTCCTGCACACACCCCACCGGCGATGTGCCCGCAACCAAGGTACATGTCCTTGATTGGAATCGAACCCGGGACCCTTGAGTCCGCCTCACCCAAGGATATTTTCTCATTGATTTTTTAGAGAGAGTGGAAGGGAAGGGAGAGACACATCAATTGGTTGCCTCCCCCATGCACCCTGACCAGGGCCAAGGATTGAGCCTGCAACAGAGGTACGTGACCTTGACCAGAATCAAACCCAGGACCCTTAAGTCCGTGGGCCAACTCTCTACCCACTGAGACACACCGGCTAGGGCTCCTCTCTTCTTAGAAGGACACTAATCATATTGGATTAGGGCATACCCTTCCCCAGTCTGGCCTCATTGTAACTCGATCACATCTGCAAAGACTCTGCCTCTACATCAGGTCCCATTCACAGGGAAACAGGACATGGACATATCTTCCCAGGGGACACAATTCAACCCATAACATCAGGGTTAAAGTCCACTTTTTCCATTCAGATATGACTGTTCCAGCACCATTTATTAAACATCATAAATGTAAGGATTTATATCTGGAATCCTAATTCTGTGCCATTCACCTCTATGCCCATCCTTGCGCCTTTACCACACTGCTTTGATTCCTGTAGCTTCATAGTAAGTTTTCAATTCAGGTAATGTGATCCCTCCAACCCTGTTCTTTTTCAAAACTGTTTTTGGATATTCTAGGTCCTTTTGCATTTCTTTATCATTTGAGGGTCAGCTTGTCAATTTCTACAGAAAAGCATGCTGGGATTGGGGTAGGGATGACATCGAATTCAAAGATCATTTGGTGGTGGGGGGAGTTGTCATTTGGGGACAGAATTCTAAGATGACCCCAAGGTTCCTGCCTCCTAGCTGACTTTGAGTTCATCAAAGGGGAGATTATCTGGGTGGGCCTGGCCTAGTAAGGTGAGCCCTTAAACAAGACTGGGACCTTCCTGCAGGGATAGATTTGAAGCATGAGAGGGGCTATGGAGGGGACCAGGTGGTAAGGAACTTTAGGTGGCCTCTAGGAGCTGAAAGCATTATCTAGACAATAGCAAATGAGAGAACAGAGACCTCAGTCCTATAAGTCACGGGAACTGAATTCTACCCAGAACCATATGAGCTTGGAAGAGGACACTGAGCCTCAGATGAGAGGGCAGCCTAGCCAACCTTAATTGCAGCCTAGGGAGACCCTGAGCAGAGGATCCAGGTCCATCATGCCCAGACTTTTAACCTGTAGAAACTGTCAGGTAATAAATGAGTATTGTTTTAAGCTACTGAATTTTTGTTAATTTATTACACTGCAATAGAAACTTAAAACAGTCATCCTGACAGTATTGAGTCTTCCAATCCATGAACATAGGATGTCTTTCCATCTATATAGATCTTTAATTGTATAATTTCATTTATGTGAAACTTCCAGAACAAGAAAATTTATACAGGTAGAAAGTAGATGGTTGCCAGGGACTGTTTAATGCGTATGGAGTTTCCTTTAGAAGTGATGAAAAATGTCCTGGAATTAGACGAAGGGGATGGTTGCATTACATTGTGAATGTACAAAATGCCACCAAATGTGCATTTTTAAATGGTTAATGGTTATTTTTTTTATGTGAATTTTTCCTCGGTTGGAAAAATAGGACCCACACTAAGAGACCACATGTCCCATCTCAGGTTGCATATATTCCCTGGTGGGAAGTAACAGTACCCTATAGGTGAAGCTCAGGGGAGCCACGATTCTCTCCCCTGCTGGTGGGGCTGCAAAATGGGTCAGGCCCCAGGGAAAAGAATTTGCCAATATCTGAAAAATTAATTATGCTGCTTTAAAAAAAGAATGAAGAGGCTCTGTATGCACATATATAGAGAGACATGTAGGAGATTCAAATATATTAAGTGACAAGTACAAACGCTTCTTTGTTGGGGGCATTGTGAGAACTGGGCCAGAGAGCTGGGCAGAGGTGAGGCATCAGCAGGTCCACCCTTTCATGCTGATGTGTGGACCAGGTGAATTTCTGGCCTCTGCAGAACAGATCAAGGTAAACAAGAAAAGATCAGCATTCCCCCTTTTGCTCAGCTACCTCTGTGATGTTTCCTCCCTGCCTCTCCTTCCCCTCCTTCCTTCCCTCCATTCCAGTCCCTGCTCGCCTCATGTCTTTGCAAGTGGATCACTCCCTACCCAGTTTTAGAATGGCTGACTTGTCATTCTTATCAGCTTTGATGTCATCTTGCTGGTTCATTTTCTGTTTCCCTATTGGTTGTTTATTTTTTTATATATATTTTATTGATTTTTTACAGAGAGGAAGGGAGAGGGAGAGAGAGTTAGAAACATCGATGAGAAACATCAATCAGCTGCCTCCTACACATCCCCTACTGGGAATGTGCCTGCAACCAAGGTACATGCCCTTGACCGGAATCAAACCTGGGACCCTTGAGTCCGCAGGCCGACGCTCTATCCACTGAGCCAAACCAGTTAGGGCCCTATTGGTTGTTTATACACACACACACACACACACACACACACACACACACACACACACACACACACAATGAATGAAGCCTGGGCAAGCAAGGTACAGCTGGCCTTCATCTCTCCCTTGTGTCTTTGGGATCTAACCCACCACTGGCTTTGCACACTGGTCCCTAGAAATATTGTTTTGATCACTTACTGACTCCAGTGACCTCATGAAGTTAGAGCATCAGACAGCAGCTCCACAACTGCTCTCTGCAGCCGCCCAACCTTGCCTCTGAGCCTCAGATTCATAAGAGAAGGTCCCAAGGAGAGAGCCCTGGGCTAGACAGTCCCCTCTCCTGGCAGAAACTCAGGGGACAGCTGCAAGAAGCTTGCTGCTGCCGGGCAGGCGTGGCTCAGTGGTTGAGTATCAACCTATGAACCAAGAGGTCACGGTTCGGTTCCCGGTCAGGGCACATGCCTTCTCGGTTGCAGGCTTGATCCCCAATGTGGAACGTGCAGGAGGCAGCTGATCAATGATTCTCTCTCATCATTGATGTTTCTCTCTCTCTCTCTCTCTCTCTCTCTCTCCTTCCTCCTTCCTTTCTGAAATCAATAAAAATATGTATTTTTTAAAAGAAGCTTGCTTTGCCAATGCTCTTCCAGTTTGGCCTTCTGGGCTGCTGCCATAGTCCTCACAGGACAAGGGGTCCTCCCTCAGGCCCCCCACTGTGGTGCAGCCTTTCCCATCTCTTCACTGGCCACAAGGAAGTAGGCAGTCCTCTTGCCCCTTGATCCTGACCCCAAAGGGCTCCCTTCCGCCTCAGCCCAACCTCCCAGGAACTTGGAGGGGCTTCCAGAAAACAGCTCCTTCTCTGCCAGGACCCCAAATTGGGCCTCAAGGAGCTTGTTTTCCTGAAGGTACGAGGCTGAAGGTGGAAACACCCGCCATTGGATGAGGTGGCTGAGAGGGGCTCATTTCCCTGGGAAGCCTGCTTTTCTGGTGGCTTCTCAAAGAATGCAGGAGGGGGTTGGTGCAGAAGGCCAAACAATCCCCTCTCTAGGGTTCCTGGAACCAAACAAAAGGTCCCATTGAGGTTGCTCAGACTTGTTCATGACCTGAGGTCAGGCCTGGCCACCCCCTCCCAGTTGTGCCCGAGGTGCTCGGGTCTATTTCACCCTCCTCCCTCCTCCAAGTGACCCCAGATGGCCACATCCCAGACCCAGGGCCTGGAAGCCGGAGTGAGAGCCGCTAGCTACCAGCCAGGCCTCCCCAGGCCATGGCTGAACAGAACACAGGGTCCTGCCCGCAGGAGAAGCGCATAGGAGTCTCTGCACCCAGCAAAGCCCACAGGGAGGAGGGGCCAGACCCAGAGCTGGGAAGCTCCCTACCAGCCAGCCACTGTCTCCTGCCCTCTCTCTTTTTTTTAAATATATTTTTATTGATTTCAGAGAGGAAGGTAGAGGGAGAGAGAGATAGAAACATCAATGATGAGAGAGAATCATGGATCGGCTGCCTCCTGCATGCCTCCTGCATGCCCCCTGCTGGGGATCAAGTCTGCAACCCGGGCATGTGCCCTGATCAGGAATCAAACCATGACCTCCTGGTTCATAGGTCGACACTCAACCATTGAACCACGCAGGTAGGGCTCCTGTCCCCTCTCTTGGTGTCAGGCAAGGGGAAGAAGGGCAGGAGCAAGGAGTGGTCAGTTTGCTTTCCTCAGCGTCCTGGAGCCAGGTATGTCTGCCTCAGTTTACCCAAGGGGAATGGGGGAGCAGCCATCTCTAAGCCAGATTCCCCCCTTGGGGCCATGAAAGTCACCCGCCCCAGGGCAGAGCAGTCTGAGCAGGACACTCATAGCAGCCTTCTCTCTTTAATATGTACACTGAGTGGCCAGATTATTATGATCTCTGAATGCATAATAATCTGGCCATTCAGTGTATATCCTATATAATAAAAGGTTAGTATGCAAATTGTCCCCTCGACCAGGAGTTCGACCAACAGGCAGGCTGGCCAACCGCCCATGACCCCTCCCCCTGGCCAGGCTAGCCAGACCCCACCCATGCACGAATTCATGCACCGGGCCTCTAATATACACTGAGTGGCCAGATTATTATGCATTCAGAGATCATAATAATCTGGCCACTCAGTGTATATTTAAATTGATTTCAGAGAGGATGGGAAAGGGAGAGGGAGAAACATCAATGATGAGAGAGAATCATTGATCAACTGCCTCCTGCACCCCCCACACTGGGGATCGAGGCCACAACCCAAGCATGTGCCCTAACTGGGCATTGAACTGTGACCTTCTGGTTCATAGGTTGATGCTCAACCTCTGAGCCACGCCAGCCGGGCTCATAGCAGCCTTCTCATGTCCGGACTCAGGAGAGATGCTGGGAAGGGCCCAGAGCAAGGAAGGCCAGGGTGGGTTTGCATAGCTGTGGTAGTGATGTAGGGTAGCTGGGAGCCACAGAACAGCCCTGTCCCCTATAGAACAAGCAGCTTAGAGACACAAAAGAAGCCCCAGGACCTGGGAGGGAGGCCTGGAGTGGAACACCCCTCCCACTCACAGTAAAGAACCACAATGCCACGTTGGTGCCTTGGGGAGGGCGGGCTGGCCGCAGGGACAGCTGGACCTGCCCAGGCCCCTGTGGCTTGTAAATGCCCCCCTTCTCCCTCCACAGACTCACATTCCTGCCCAATCCTTTTCCACCCTCCCACCCCCACCAAACACACACTTTCTTGCCAGACACAAAGACCACAAAAACGGTATGATTCCATTTATGTGAAATTTCCAGAATAGAAAATCCACACAGACAGAAAGTAGAGTAGGGTTGCCAGGGGCTGGGGGAAGAGACTGCTAATGGATATGGGGTCTCTTTTTGGGGTGCTGGAAATATTCTGGAACTAGATAGAGGTGATGGTTGCACAACATTGTCAGTATATGAAATACCCCTGCATTGCACACTTGCAAATGGCTAAAATGGTGAACTTTATGTTATTGTGAATTTTATCTCAAAAATGTATTGTTTTTCTTTTGTTTTTATTTTTTAAATCCTCACCAGAGGATATCCCTCCATTGATTTTTAGACAGAGTGGGAGGGAGGGGGACAGACAGAGAGAAAAACATCAATGTGAGAGAGACACATTGATTGGTTGCCTTCTGCACATGCCCCAACCAGGGCCAGGGATCAAGCAACCAGGGCCTGCAAGCGAGGCATGTGCCCTTGACCAGAATCGAACTCAGGACCCTTCAGTCTGGAGGCCGATGCTCTATCCACTGAGCCAAACCGGCCTGGGCAAAAATATGTGTTTTTTAAATAAGACACAGTATAGGTGCTCTGACTCTGACATGTGCATTTCTTTTTTTCTTTTTCTTTTTTTAATATATTTTTTATTGATTTCAGAGAGGAAGGGAGAGGGAAGAGATAGAAACATCAATGATGAGAGAGAATCACTGATCGGCTGCCTCCTGCACACCCCACACTAGGGATCGAGTCCACAACCCGGGCATGTGCCCTGACCAGGGATGGAATTGTGACCTCCTGGTTCATAGGTCGACGTTCAACCACTGAGCCATACCGGCTGGGCACAACTTATTTATTGCAAAGAAAAAAGCAGTAACTGACAGCATCAGGGGCAGGGGATGATCGGTGACGTCACAGGATGGGGGAGCTGGGCTTCTGGGGTCCTGGAGACCTGGGCAGTGGGGAGACTGGAGGGGATTGGGGGAGCAAGCCTGCTCCACCTCTGCATTCACCGGATCTGGTGTGAGGACAAAGGGACAGAGAAGGGAAGCCGAGCTGAGTGGGGTGGGCTGGCCTATCGCGGTGGCCCCCTAGCAGAACAGTGCAGCCCACCCCAGCCAGGCCAGCGCCCAGCCCCCAGCTCCCACTGACCAGCCCAGCACCAGGCCACCTCGGCGGGGCCTTCTTACTGTGTATTTGTCCCACTTCTTCTCGGGGTCGTAGGGTTCCCAGCGGCTGGCGGGGAAGATGTGCTTGTTCTTCTCGTACCAGCTCCTTAGCACCACCTTGCCCGCATGTGACTGAGGAAGGGAGAAGGGCCAGCCAGGCCTTGTGCTCAGAGTCACCCGGGGACCTCACTTCTCTCTCTCTCTCTCTTTTTAATCTTTATTATTGAAAGTATTACATATGGCCCCTATTTTTCCCATTGACCCCTTCTAGCCCACCCCACCCACGCCCCAGGCCTTCACCACCCTATTGTGTGTGTCCATGGGTTATGCATATATGCATACAAGGTCTTTGGCTGATCTCTTCCCACCCACCCACCCTCCCCCACCTGCCCTCCGATATTCTGAAGTATGTTCTATGCTTCCATGTCTCTGGATCCACTCCATTCATCAGTTTATTTTGTACATTAGATTCCACATATGAGTGAGAGCATGTGATACTTGTCTTTCTCTGACTGGCTTATTTCACTTAGCATAATACTCTCCAGGGCCTGACTTCTCCACTTCTCTTCCGTCCAATGCTCCTCCCTCCCCTGGCCCAGCACCCCTGCACCCCTGTACCTCGTCCTTCTCCACAGTGGCATCGCTGAGCAGCCGCACATCATCGTGAACATCGAAATTGAAGAGTGGGCCTACGGGGAGAAGCAGCCAGCCCACCTTCAGGCTGCTGCCCTGAGATGTTCGGGCGAGTTGCTGGGGAAGGTGAGGGGCTAGGCCGGGTGCACTCACCACTCTTCCCTCGGGCCTTGGTGACGATGAAATCGTAGAAGCTGTGGTGCTAGGAGCCAAGGACAGGAAAGACATGGCTGATGACCCATCCCAGCCTCTCCCACGTGCAGGCTGGATGCAGGCACAGCTATCAACACTGCACTCCCCAGCCCAAGCCAAAGCCCAGAGCAGAGCAGACTGTCCTACGAAGCCCCCAGGCAGGCCAATGCCCGCCACCCCTCCCCCTGCCAGGGCTGTGGGAAGAGAGGGGACTCACGTGGGGTATTATGAGGTCCTCCTTGATGTACATGAGCTGCTCCACCCCTGCTGACCTGAGGGAGAAAGGCAGGAGGGCACGGATGGATGAAGCAGCAGCCAGCCAAGGAGACCAGTGCTGGAGCTGGGAGATAACCCCAACTGCTTGGAGGCCGGCTACTAGGTTTGGTGAACCCAGGAGTAGCACCCACTATCGCCAACATCTGGGCTAAAGAGCAAAGGCCCATGCTCCCACCTAAGCTATGTGTGGTGAAAGGGATGGAAAAAGAATCCTGCCCGGCCAGTGTGGCTCAGTGGTTGAGTGTTGGCCTATGAACCAGGAAGTCACGGTTCAATTTCTAGTCAGGACACATGCCTGGGTTGTGGGCTCTATCCCCAGTGTGGGGTGTGCAGGAGGCAACTGATCAATGATTCTTTCTCATCATTGATGTTTCTCTCTCCCTCTCCCTTCCTCTCTAAAATCAATAAAAATATATTCAAAATAAATTAAATTTTAAAAATATCTATATATATATATATATAAAAGCCTAAGCGACTGACGGCCGTTAAGACTGAACCACCAAACAACAGGTTGTTATGATGTATACTGACCACCAAGGGGCAGATGCTCAATGCAGGAGCTGCCCCCTGGTGATCAGTGTGCTCCCACAGCGAGAGCACTGCTCAGCTGACAGAGGGGCAACAAACGCAGGGCTCACGGATGGTGAGCGCCAGGCGAGCGCCACTGAGGCGGTGCGAGCCTCTCCTGATTGGGACTGACTGGGCGCGAACCCGTGGCAGGCACAGCAGGGCTAGCATGAACAGGAGCCACAGGCAGGAACAGCAGGCAGCCTTGGACTGCTGGTTTCGGCCCGATCCCTGTAGGCCACACTGAGGGACCCCACTGGTGCACAAATCCATGCACCGGACCTCTAGTATATATATAAAAAGATTCCTGACCCTCTTTTCAGTAACACAGTGCCGCATGCCACTTTTGTACACAGGGAGCAGTCATCCTGGTGAGCCACAAGCAGCAGACACCACTTGGGGCTTCTGGTACCAGGGCTGGGTCAGCAGGCTCCACATGCACATGCATGTTCACACATGCACACGCATATATACATGTTCACACATGCTCACACCTGCACACACGCCCTACCTGAGCTCACTGAAGTCTTTGCGCAGGATCTCAAGTGCCTTCTGCAGGAACTGCTGCATAGTGTTGCCTTTTTTCATCTACGTGAGGTCCGAGCCAGCACCCAGGATACCAGAGAGTTGGAAGGGAAAGATGGGACCCCGGAGCTGTCACCATCACAGGTGGCCAGGCCCTCTTCCCTGCTCCCCCCAGGATTGTAGCTCCTCCTCACTGAATCTGAGGAGCACAGGGCGTGGGCTGCAGGCCCCACACTGCCCACCTTGACTGTCCGCCGGTGCCCAGAGCCATCCCAGTAACTGAAGGTGATTTCAATTTCCTCACCTACAAAGCAGAATTGCCACTTAGTCTCCAGAACCGTGAGTTTCCAGCCCCCGAAAGCTCCTGGGGCTTAGCCTCCAGCCCAGGGATCTCACTAGCCCAGCACCCCAGGCTGGGCCACGCAGGTCCCACTTGGTGAGCACTCACTCTTTTTGTTTGTTTGTTAATCCTCAACTGAGGATATTTTCCATTGACTTTTAGAGAGAGTGGAAGGGAGGGAGAGAGGCACAGAGAGAGAAACATCAATGTGAGAGAGACCCATCCATTGGTTGCCTCCCACATGCGCCCTCACCGGGGCTGGGGTTTGGGGATCGAGCCTGAACCGAAGTACATGCCTTTGACCGGAAATGACCCCACAATCCTTCAGTTCCTGGGCCGATGCTCTATCCACTGAGCCAAACCAGCTAGGGCATGAGCACTCACTCTTGATCTTCTCCTGCTTAGCTTCCCACTCTTGCCGCAGCTCTTCCCGAAGCCGATTCTCCTCCTCCTGGGAGAGGAAAGGGATACAGGGAGGATGCCCCAGGCTGCTCAGAGGGCATGCAGGGCCCCACTCCCTGAGCAAAAGCCTCTGCCAAGGTCAGGGCCAGGGCTAGGGTCAGGCTGCTTGTACCTCGCGGTCACGGTCAGGCAAAAAGCTTGTGTCCACATCTGGGTTCTTCCCCAATTTCCTCTTCTTCGTGGGGATCTCTGGAGCCAAAGGAAACACAGAGGTCAGCTGCACGATGGGTCCTGGACCTTTGTCGCTCGGGCCCCAGCTCAAACACCACCTCCTTAGAGGCTTCCTAGATCACCCTGGCTGGGACACATTGCCCTCTGCTCCCAGCCACAGCAGACTGCACTGCCGGCTGGGACTACAGGTTCCACATGCATATGCACACACATGCGCATGTACATATACATGTACTGCATTCTTGTCCCGTCAGCTGTGACCTGATGGCATTAGGGCCAGTGTCTGAGGGAGCAAAGGCTCCATTGCATTGGATGGGTAGGGCATCCACAGAGGAGTGGGTGCTTGGGCGAGGGCCCCTTCTGTTCCAGGAGCTGCTCTCATTACAGTCACATATCTTTTTTTAAATTGATTTTTTGAGAGAATGAGAGAGAGGAAGGGAGAGGGAAAAAGAGAGAAAGAGAGAGAGAGAAACATTGATTTGTTGTTCCACTTATTTATGCATTCATTAGTTGATTCTTTTTTAAAAAAATATTTTTATTGATTTCAGAGAGGAAGGGAGAGACAGAAACATCAATGATGAGAGAGAATCATTGATCGACTGCCTCCTGCACGCCACACATTGATGATCGATCCTGCAACCCGGGCATGTGCCCTGACCAGCAATCAAAGTGTGACCTCCTGGTTTATAGGTCGACGCTCAACCACTGAGCCATGCCAGCTGGGCCATTAGTTGATTCTTGTATGTGCCCTGACAGGGCATCGAACCCACAAGCTTGGTGTATTGAGATGTCACTCTAACCAACTGAGCTACCTGGTCAGGTCCCATAGCCACATATCTGTTGTCTCATCTAATCCTCACAACAGCCCCCAAAGTGCATGATATTCCTTTTTCCCATTCACAGCCAACTGGGAGAAGGGAAGGGAAGGCCAGCCTTGCCAACATCCTGGACTCTGGGACTCAGATTCCCCAACTGGGACATGAACTAAAACGGTGGTTCTTCAACCTGCTGGTCTTAGCACCCTTGACACTCTTACAAGAGTGACCTCCTGGTTCATAGGTCGATGCTCAAACAACTGAACCACACTGCCCAGGGCAACAGTGCCCTGCTTTTGTCCCTCTGTCTTGACCCTGGCCCAGCATGGAGCAGGTGCAGGGCACACGGGGCCATGCTGGCTTTGTCCTTGTTCCCCATCTTTTCCAAGTTGTCCCTACAGCCCCTCATTTCCTCAGCTGAGACCTGCCTGCCCCATAAGTAGCCACTGAATTTCTGTGGCTGTCAATTTACACTGAAATTAAACATAATTTAACAACTTAGTGCCCCAGTCACACAAGCCTCATGCTCAGTGGCCACCTGGCAGCACAGACATTTCCATCTATACTAATAAAAGCATAGGTGGTCCTCGCGCCCTCCCGTGCAATGCTGCCACAAAGATGGCCACCACAAGATGGCTGCATGCACAGCAGAGGCGGGGCCCAGCAGCCACTTAGCGCAGGAAGGCCTGGGGGTCCCGCAGCTCCATGTGGTGCGGAGAAGGCCGGTCCCGGCAGAGGAGGCAGGTCGTGGCAGGAGAGGGCAGTTGGGGGTGATCGGGCTGACAGGGGAGGGCAGTTGGGGGCAATTGGGAAGGCAGGGGAGGGCAGTTGGGGGCGATTGGGATGGCAGAGGAGGGAAGTTAGGGGCAATCCGGCCAGCAGGGGAGCAGTTAGGCATCAATCAGGCCAGCAGGGGAGCGGTTAGGGGGCGATCAGGCTGGCAGGTAGAAGCAGTTAGGGGCAATCAGGCAGGCAGGTAGGCAGGCAGGCAAGCGGTTAGGAGGCAGTGGTCCCAGATTGTGAGAGGGATGTCCGACTGCCAGTTTAGGCCCGATCCCACAGGGATGCCTGAGGGGTGCCAGATTGGAGAGGGTGCAGGCCGGGCTGAGGGACAAACCCGTGCACAAATTTTGTGCACCAGGCCTCTAATCATCACAGAAAGTTCTACCAGCCAGCCTGATCTAGACCATTCTCTCCCGTCCTTGGTCCATCCTTCATGGCACCTACAGCAGCTTGCTCTGGCAGCATCTCGCACTGAAGACCCTGTATGGGGCTCACAGGACTGGCTCTGACTCACTGCCATTGAAGGCAAGCCCCCACCCCAACTCAGCTTTTAAAAAAAATATTTTAAAATATATTTTAAAAATTGATTTCAGAGAGGAAGGGAGAGAGAGATAGAGAGAGGGAAACATCAATGATGAGAGAGAATCACTGATCAGCTGCCTCTCGCAGGCCCACAACCCAAACATGTTCCCTTGACTGGAATTGAACCTGGGACCCTTCATTCTGCAGGGTGACGCTCTAGCCACTGAACCAAGCAGGCTAGGGCTCTATACACAGTGCAAACTTGGCTCTTTCTCTCCTGCCCTGACATGTGAAGTTCGGGACCATAAACACAGCAGGCAATCGAGGCTGGGTGGTGGATGGGCTGCTTCACTCTAGAGCTAGAAACCTGGGACAGAGTGCTGCAGGCAGGGCACCTCCCTGGTGTCCCTAGCCTGCCCTCACCTTCTCTTTCCAACTCCTCCTCCTCCATGGTCTCCTCCTCCTCCTCTTCATCCAATTCCTCCTCTTCCTCCAGGGTGAAGGACAGGCTGGAGATCTTCCGCTTGGCCTCCTTCTTGCGCTCCTTCTCTCGCAGCTTCTCCAGCTTCCTGCGAGGCATGGATAGCCATCATCACCACATCCTCACCTGAGGCCCCTTCCATGAGCCAGAGCCACCTATGGGCTCAGTGTAGGCCCATGGGGTACCGACCCTGAGGAGTCCTACTGCCCTAGGTCACTTCAAGTTCATGGGCAGTGCTCTGACTAGGACACAAGGGTCCCTGTTCAAGATGCAGGAGCCAGCATGACCCAAGTCCATGCACTAGCTACACCTTGGCAGGGGGCTGCCGGCACAGAGGACTCACAGCTGCAGCTCCTTCGACTGCTCCTTCTTGGCCAGCTGCTTCTCCCGTTCCTTCACCAGTGCCTCCTGCTTGGCCTTCATGTCATTCAGGGTCACAAGTCCTGTGAGGCCAGGAGACACGGGGGTAAGGATCGGTCACCCAGAGCCAGCAAAGCAACAGTCCCCTGGGTCCAGGAGAGGGTGACACGCATGTTTTGCTTACCCACGGTGCTAGACTTGAGCTCTGCCTCTACCGCATCGTAGTGCGCAGAGAACTTCTTGTCAATGTTGGATTTCATTATGTTCTCCTGTAGGGGAGGGAGAGCGGCGGTGAGGGCCACCCACCACGCCACGGTAGAAGTGGGGACCTGGGCCTGGGTTCCAGTCCCAGATCTGCTCCTGGCCTATAGTGTGACCTTGGCAAAAACACGTCCCCTTTCCTCAGTGGATGGAACTTTCCACAGGGCTGCAAGGGGCTCTTTCAGTGCTGAGGGAGCTAAATGGGGTTGTTTTCCTGCGACCTCTGAGCTGCTCTGGCCCCTCCAGACCTCCCCTTGGGGACCAGAGCTCCCTCAGTACCCTAGATCCATGGGCTCTACCTGCCTTTTTAATTTTTTTAAACTGATTTTAGAGAGAGGGAGGGAAAGAGAGAGAGAAACACCGATTAGTTGCCTGCTGCATGTGCCCCGACCAGGAATCAAACCCTCAACCTAGGTACCAGTATGTGTCCTGTTCAGGAATCGAACCCCTCACCTTTTGGTGTACAGGGCAATGCTCCAACCAACTGAGCCACACCAGCCAGGGCCATACCCAGCTTTTAAAAATATATATATATTAATATATATATTTTTTAATGATTTCAGGGTGGAAGGAGAGGGAGAGAAACATCAATGATGAGAGAGAATCATTGATTGGCTGCCTCCTACACTCCCCACACTGGGGATCAAGCAACCTGGGAATGTGCCCTGACCGGGAATGGAACCGTGACCTCCTGGTTCATAGGTCGATGCTCAACCACTGAGCTACAGTGCCTGGGCGATACCCAGCTTTTAAGATGAAGCTCTGGAGACCCAAGTCAAGGGGTGACAGGAGAGTGAAGAGTGGCCAAGAGACCTAGTCCCTCACTGATCAATATGGCTCCCTCTCAGCTCCAGATGCTGCCAACAGCTTCCCATGAGGTCTCCTCGCTCCAGCTCAGCCCCATCCCACATAGGTCCCTCTCTAGCCAGTGGCCTCCGGAGGATGTGGCCAGCGGAGAAATGTACCTCTGGCTGGCCAGAGAGTCAGCACTGAGTGGGGCATGAACAGAGGCCTCAGCATAAGGGTTTTTGCGTGGACCCGGCTTCCATGGTCCATAAGGTAGGAGCCTGCTTGCCCCTCACGTCCTGAATTCCAAAGGAAGAGTCTACTGCAAAGGGCCAAAGGAGGGGGGGGGGACTTCTTCCTTCCTGACCTCCCACTCACTGAGGCCTTTGTGACCTGCTAGCATCCCTGATGCTTGAGCCCACCTTTGTGGCAGGGCAAAGGGCTCTGGAAAGGGCCTCACCAACTGGTGGATTGGCCTGGACCTGTGGGGCCTGCCCTTCCTGGGATCCATTGGCTCAGGGCACAGACCTAACTCTCAGGGCTGAGGGGCCAGAGCCAGGATGCTCTGTGCCTGCGAGGGGCTCCCCAATGTGATCAATAGAACCACTGCCTGTTGGAAGCTTGTCACAAGCTAGGTCGGCTCAGCCTGCTGGGCCCACTTTACAGATGAGCAGACAGTCGCCGGCTCGCTTCTAACCCTTGCTGGAGGTCAGCAAGCAAGGGTCTCCCGCCCCCGGGGTCGCGAGGGGCCCCCAGGGAGCCGGGGCAGTGCGCAGCGCGCATGCTCTGTGGCGGCCCCGCCCAGCCCGCACCTCGGTGATCCGCTGCTTCATCTGCTCCATCTGCTCCCGCTGCTTCTCCCGCTTTTTCATCAGGTGCATGGCGCGGCCCGCCTCGCTCGCAGCGCCCTTGTACTGAGCCATGGTGGCAGCGGCGGCAGCAGCAGCGAAGACAGCGACAGTAGCCTGGCAAAGTCGCCGGCTGCCTTGCAGTCAGCAGACGCCTGCGCGCGCTGTGACGTCGCCCAACAGGGAACACACGGGCGCCCCGCCACGCCCAGAGCAGCGCCAGCCACCCCACCACGTGACCCCCGAAGGCCCACCCCCACCCCTGCGCACACTCCCTCGGTTCCCCGTCCATTCCTCGACGTTAACCCCAGACCCAAGGCTGGGTTTCCCTGTCCTACTTCCTCCTGTTTATCCCAAAGCTGAGCACCACCCCCAGCCCTCTGAGAACCCCACTTCTCTGATGATCCGGCCCAAGGCCAGACTCCCCCTTGCTGCCCCCTTACCTGAGGCAGCCCATTTCCCCTGCTTCCACCAGTTTGATGGCACCCAAGACTGGGCCCCAATCCCCCATTTCCCCAGACCTGGGTCCCGTCTGCCTCCTCTTCCTTGATTTGGAGGCAAGGACCCTGCTCCTCTGCTTCAACCCCACCTCAGGCCAGACCCCTCTCCCAGTTCCTTTCACACTGACCCCCAGGGAAGGTTTATGGGACCCGTTTCCTCTGCACAGGCCCTTTCAGTTCAGGAGCTCTTTTAATTCCCTGATGAAGAAAGTGACCTGTTTGTAGCCATCTGGAGCCAACCTAAGCCAGAGTCCCAAACTCACAGGGACAGCATGACATCCCAGGAAAGCTGAGGCCCTAACCAGTGCCCAGTTTGGGGGAAATAATGCTAAAGATCTGGGCTCAGGTTTCCACACAGTTTTATTGGGAGGTTTTGTTTTCTGTGAAATACACTAGAGGTTGGGGAAGGGCACACATTCACTTTGAAAGATAAGGGTTTCCCACCACTAAGGGAAAGGGTGGGGACAGGGCACACTGGGGGGGTCTAGATCCGTTTTCCCACCTCCTTCTGCTTTGCTCACATTTCTCTCAGTACCAAAGGACACAAATACAAAGACACAAAGAAACAAAAACAGCAAGATCAACCTCCAATGGGGCCACACCCAAGCCCTTCCCCGTCCCAGGCCGCCCAGGTAGCCGGGGGAGCTGCTCCACAGCCCTAGGCCGCACCAAGACTGCACGGGAGGGGTACAGAACTCTCTTCTCAGACAGGGTAGGCAGAAGTTAATAAATTAGAATAAATTAACAGGGTGGGGAGGGATGAAGGATGAAACTTTGTGCTGGGAGGGCCCCTTCTCTCCAACACACAAGAGGTGGTGGGGGGAGGCAGGGGGCATCTCCAAAGGCCACTACAGTGGGAGTAAGAGCAGTGGGGGCAGAAGTCAGCTTTTCCTCCGTGTTCTTCCCATACAGAGCAGAAGAATTCGGGGTAGGGGGAAGAAACACAGACAAGGAGAGGAACCCTCTTTTCCCAGGATAAGGAAGGGCCAAGAAAGAGGATACTAGCCAACCCCCCGCCCATCTCCCAAACCATCACTAAGATTAAGGATTTGGTCAGTGAATCAATGAGGTGGGTGACAGGAATGTGGTGGGGGAAGCAGAGGATGCTGGAAACAGGGGTGCCCAGCCATGCCCATCTCCCGAGCCCTGGAGGAGAACAGGGGAGGGGCATCTGGGGCTGGGGGAGGGTCAGCAATCACTGGTCAGCTTCTCCAAAGACATCGTTCTGTTTGCGCTTCATGTTCTCAAAGTCAAAGGCGGAGCCTGCCATACGCTTGTAGATGTCTTTGATGTCATTGCAGGTTGTCTCAAAGTGTGTGGTGGCATCATAGGAGCAGGAACAGAACACCTGAAAACAGCCAGAGCCAGGGCCCAGGGTGAGTTGGGTAGGGGCCCTGGGCAAGCAGCCAGGGGCTGGGGCCAGGACAGGCTGCTCACCTGGCTCTCAGAACCATCGTCGATGGGCTCATACAAGTCACTGATGGCCACAAACCTGAAGGGCAGATCGAGGGGAGGGGACAGGTCTCACAACCAGCCTTGCCCTCCATGGTACCCGTCCCCTAGTCCCCCAGCTCCTTGGCTCCGTTTCCTCCCCCCGCCCCCGCCAAGCCCCTCACTTCTGGTCAATGGGCTCCAGTAGCTCCAGGGCCGGCTCAACCTCCTTTTCGGGCTCTGAGGTCTCCACCGTGGTGCTGGCAATGGCGATGTACTTGCCCTGAGCAGCCACGTTGTGTGCGTAGGAGATCATGCACACGTAGATGTCTGTCCGCAGGAAGCGCTCCATTAACGTGGGCACACAAAGGGCTCTCGGGGGTTGGCTCAATTTGGGCCTGCCTGACCCTCCCCAGCTCCACACAGCAGGCAGCATCCAAGCTGCCACCTTCATGAAGGGGGAGAGTCCAAGCCACCCAAATCCCTAGGGCCTCATGTCACGGGGACTGTGATGCGGGTCCCTATTCTTCCATGGAGGGATCAGGCAGAGCCTCTAGGTTTATGAGGACAGGCAGAGTCACCCCAACGACAACACCCTGGAGGAAGTCACATGGAACTTAGCCCACCTGACTTCCTGTTGACCTGGTTCTGGGGGATGATGATTTGGCAGGAGTTGGCATCGTTGGTGTTCTTGATGGGGTGGCTGAGGATACAGATGATTCGGATAACCTGGCCAGCCTTCCGCACACGGTCTGGAATGTAGCTGGGATCACAGATCAGCTGCTTGCATCGGGCCACCTGTGAACGCACCAAAAGGCCTTGTCCCTATCCAACACTCCCCTAGGTGGTCATGGAGGTGGGCCCACAGCTAGGGCTGGCAGCTCCGGCAGGCAGGGCACTCCTCTGAGCTGTAGCCACTGCCCCTCCTGTATGTAGCAAACAGCTTCATCCTGCATCTCAGGGAAGTACGCCGAGCTGGGTGACCCCCTTTGCTGACACTGATCAGGAACACTCCCTAGACCACTGACACAGCACATGGGCCTGGAGAGATACCTCTTGCCAACAGGAATGGCTATGTAGGCTCCTGGAGCTCCAGTGCCCAACCCAAGGCCCTCAGAGCTGAGTGGCAGCAAACCCAGCAGAGCCAGGGTCACTGGGAAGAGAACCTCTAAGGAGAAGAACAAATTCCACCCACACCATCATGACTGCACCACAGGGAAGGCTTACCTCTCCCTCAGACTTCACACCCACCACCTTGCCATTCTCCATGATGATGTCATCCACAGGTTTGTTCAGCATATATGTCCCCCCATAGATGGCACTCAGTCTATGGTGGGGAGAGTGATGGTGAAGTACCCACCCAGAAGAAACAGGGACCAGTGCCACTGCACCCTCCCCCCACCAGCCCTGGGGTACAGAGAGGGCTCCCCCAAGCAGGCAGAGCTCGGGAGACCCAATGGTCATCCCGAATATCCTGTAAAGGGCTAGTGTAAGGGTGGCATGAGGGCATAGCTCCTCACGGAAGTGGTCTGAGGAACAAAACTAAGGGCTCTGGACAAGCCCTGACTCAAGGTTCCAAGGACCCCGGCCCAGTCCTCCCACTACCTGACAGGCCAGGAGCCAAGCAAGCCCCTTCTGCAGTGGCCTGCCCCTTCAACTCTGCACTTCAATACATTGCTGCGGCACTCTGGCACCCAAGGAAGATGCAAAGTAAATGCAGACCAAGAGGGCAAAGTAACAGGATGCTATGAAAATGCTCCAGGGGCCATTCCCATTCTTAGCCTCAGTCCTGTTCAGTACTGCCAAGTGGAAGAAGCTATGCTCTCACCTTGCAAAGCCCTGAGGCAGCTCTCCAAGGCCATAGAGTGGGTATAAATATGGGCTCTTGCCGTACCGGGCCAGGGACTCGCTGTACAACTTGATGCGGTTGATGGTCTCGAGACAAGGCTGGTCCAAGTAGCTGGGGGCAGAGGGGGCGGGGGACAGGGTCAGAAGAAGAGGCTCCAACAGCAGAACCCCCAGCTCACCCCCACCCAGGCACCAGGCTAGCATTCCCCCGCCCTCAATGGCCTGGGGAAACTTATGGGTTAAACACAGGGAAGGAATGGAAAAGCAACAGGTAAGGGTGTGGCTGAGGACAAGAGCTGTGCACAGTGGACCGAGGGAGCAGCAGGCAGGGGTAGGGAGGGCAGGGCCCAGGCCAGGTGAGGTGCAGTGTGCCATGACAGCTTCCCCTCACTCATCAGTGCGGTAGAGTGCCAGGGCGTGGCCAGTGAAGTCAATGACGTCCTGGCCCAAGTCAAACTTCCGGTAGACTTCGCGCATGCTGGTGCTCTGGGGGTCGACGCCCTCGAAGGTCTTGGGATCATTCTCATCAAAGTTTGCCACAAACACGAGGAACTTGCGGAAGCGCCGTTTCTCAAACATCCCCATCAGATCTGCAGAGACGATGCAAGGAAAGCCTTCACACCACAGAACATGAACCTCTCCTTCCCACTAGGCAGGCCAAGGAAGCGGGTTCCCTAGCTCCCGGCTGAGTTATCTTGCTCACTACCATGTGACCTTAGATTAATGCCTCTGCCCTTCTCAGCCTCAGTTTCCCCTCTGGAAAGGCTGTGAGGGCCCTCCTGGCTCTGACACTGGAGGACGTTTCACTGCTCAGGTGCAGCCCTTATCAAAAGCTGAAGTCTTGCCCGGCCAGGGTGGCTGAGCATCGACCTGTGAACCAGGAGGTCATGGTTCGATTCCCGGTCAGGGCACATGCCGGGTTGTGGGCTTGATCTCCTGTGGGGGGTGTGCAGGAGGCAGCCGATCCATGATTCTCTCTCATCATTGATATTTCTATCTCTCTCTGAAAATTTTTTAAAAGGCTGAAGTCTTTCATGGAGTCCCCTCCTCCACACCCCCCGTGTACATGGACTTCCCTCCTGGCAACCAGTGTGAGGGACAGCCCAGGGCGGTAGAGAAAAGACAGAGCCAGGGACTTCTGGTACTGCATGGGGAATGTGACCTTGGGCAAGGGACGCCCTGTTCTGGATGGCTGCCCCCATCCCCAAGATTCTCTGGCTCAGGGGACCCATACTCACTAGAAGCCAAGGCTTCAGTCTCAGTGGATGGCACTTTGTAGATCTTGCCCCCCTTGTAGACAAAGCTGCCTTCCACCACCTTGAAGTCCAAGTAGCGAGTCACTTCTGTATACAGTAGCATCTTTACCAGCTGCCCTGCAGGGTGGTGAGGGAAAGGCAACAGTATCAGCATGGCTCCCTCAGAAGCTCTAGCTGCTCTGGCTGCCCCTTCTTTGGAGCCTGACCCCTCTCTGGTTGTCCCAATCACCGCCCCCCCCCCCCCCCCCCGCAATACGTCCTGCGTCTCCCTCACCATTGGCCATGAGGAATTTGGGGATCAGATCAACATTCCAGTCTCGGCCCCGGCCCATCGACTCAGGTGGCCCCTCCAGCAATTGAAAACGCTTATACAGCTGTAAGCAGGAAGGAGAGAAAGAGAGGCACCTCTAAGACCACCCCTCCCTCCCCCGCCCCTCCTGCCCTGAACACCTACGAAGCTGCTTCAGCACTCTATGCAAGAGGTTAACAAGGGATGGGCCTGGGCTCAGGCGGCCTCACCTCCTCCAGGGGTGTGATGGAGGAGCTCTCACCCCCATAGTAGGGGTTCCGGTCCATGTGCAGCACCTTCTTCCCATTCACAGACATGATGCCCGACAGGATGCATTCCTGCAGAAGGGATGACATTTGCTGCACTCCCACCTGCCCACATTCCCGCCAGCAGCCCTTACTGGTTCCCCACCCCAAACGGGAGAGGACAGCAAAGCTAGAAAGACTCCGCACCAATGGACAGCTCCTTTCACCATCACCATCACCATCACCATCACCATCACCATCACCCCCTGCTGGCCGAGTGGCCTAAAATTAGGGGGCAATGGTTTAATCTGACCACAGTCTCCTTTATAACCTTGCGGGAGAAAGAGATAAAGAAATAATGGGAGCATAGCAGGAGAGAGTATCCAGCAGACACACGGATGGTCTATCCAGCAACCATACCAAGAAAGTCATCTATCTACACCACCTCTCTACATAGAACTGCAAGAAAAGACAGATAAGATACAATGAGCCACAGAGGAGACCCCGCTGGATGGTGAGGGACCCCCGGAAGGGAAGGGAAGAAAGGCTTAGCATGGTCCAGGAATCGCAGACCCCACCCTGGGCTGCTGGGTCCTCCAAGTGGCTCCTGACCCGGAGTCTTCCCACCAGGGGAGGGGCTCCTGCGCCACGACCCAGGGAAATGTCTCTCAGAGGAGCAGTCCAACAGGGTTTGAGGGAAAGGGGGAAGATAAACACCCCACCATTCACTGTCACTAACCCAAAGACAAAGGCTGCAGACACTAGTCAGCCTGAGGTATCCATGGGAAACTGGAAGGGGGGGGGAAGGATAGGAGGAGTAGCGGGAATGTGGCGACTGCCCCCACTACTGCTCCTTCTGGAACATTCCCTGGGTCCCTGGGCCCCATAAAAAGCCGAGAAGGCAAGATGAGGGTCCACCCTGGCCGAGGGCCCCTGACCCAAGGTCCTTCTATTTCATCCTCACCAGGATTAGCGCAAGATGAGAGGGGATGCTGAACGGGCCGGTGTCGGGGCGAAGGGCGGGGGGCTCTGGGGGTATAGGGCTGAGTGGGGGGGTATAGGGCGGGGGGCTCTGGGGAGCATAGGGTCGAGTAGGGGTGTAGGCTGGGATGGGGAGGGCAGAAGGGGCCGGCTGTCGGGGCCCGGGCAGTTGAGGGGGCAGAAAAAACGGGGGCCATTTCTTAGAGAAGGAGCCACGGCAGTGGGTAGAGGCGACATCGTGGGGGTGGGCACGGGGCTGTTTTTTCGGGGACCAGAGAGCCAGCCGGGGTCGGCAGCGCCGCTGATGGCAGTGGCAGGATGGAGTCGGGGGCGGTAGCACTGCGGGGAGGATGGGGCGATGTGGGGCTCCGGGCGCCCGGGGCCGCACTTACGGTGAGGCCGGTGCCCAGCACGATCACATCGTATTCTTCATCCATGGTCAGGCCTCGGTGCCAGCGCCGTGGGCTCCTCCTCCTGCTTCACCACAGCCGGCCGCCGCTGCCGCCGCACTGGACCAAAGATGGCGGCGCGTCATCCGCCCGCCCCCCCCCCTCCGATCCCTCCGCCGCGTCAAAGAGTCCGTCCCTCCCCGCGCTCCGCCGCGCACGGCCGGGGCCACCGCCTCCCCGGTTCACCTCCCGGGAGGGCTGCCAGGGCCCTGGCCTCAGCACCAGCGCAGGCCCCGCGGGCGGCGCCGCTCGCCGAGAGCCCCGAGGGGAGGGGAGCGGGGCGGGGCGGGGCGGGCGGGGCCGCCGGTGGCGGTGCTGCGACCGAGGATGGGGATCAGTGCGCGGGAGCCCGTGCGCCTGCCCCGCCCTTTGGGATGCTCAGCGCGGCCAGGCACACACCCCTGCAGCAGCGCGGGCGACCCCAGGGGGACTTGAGGGCTGCCATTGTCACAGCTGTCATTTCCAGGTTCTTGACAGCCCCGGCCCTTCCTGCCGGTGCACTGCAGCCCCCCCCCCCACTAGCTACTGAGGGGGTCCAGCTTGCTAAAGACCCTCTGGATCTCCCGGGCTCCCAGGACCCCTGCAGCCCTTCCCGCCTCCCCCTGGGCCGCACTTGGCTATAGCTACACCTGGGCGCCTCCCCGGAAGCCCTGAGCCAAGCACACCCCGTATATCCAGTGCAGAAATGAGTGACAAGAGGCCGAAGCATGGTGACCCATCTTTATTTTATTAGGAAGGAAACCCACCGAGCCTGCCAGAAACCCAGTGAGCACACCCAGGCCACCTGTCGTGGAGGTCCCTTCCTTCTCAGGCCACAAAAATAAACCCGTGTACTGCTTATTGTTAGCACATCACCAAAAACAACACTAGCCAAGCAGGACAGTTAAAGGGTACTTTCACCCCACCCACCCCCAACTCAGGGAATCTCCAGCTCCTGGCTGCTGCAGGGAACCCCATAAAGCACCGGCTACACAAAAGCACTATAAACAGCAAGGGGTGAAGGTGGAGATATGAAAATAAATAAGGAGAGAGGGGGGGAAGAGAGAGGCTCTAGAATTCATGTCCCCTCCCTTTATAATCACCAACCCTGGGAGATTTGTCTACTATCTACGCAGAATATGTACACCTGTTGATAGAGATGGGGGCGGGGGGGCAGCCCCAGGGAAGCCCCTCACAGGGTTGAACAGGAGCAAAACAGGCTGAGGGGAGTTGGGGGTTCATGCTATGGTAGGAAGAGAAGGAAGTCCTTCGGTCCAGCATGCCTTGAGGTGAGAAAGTGACAACGTGGACACCATCACACCCTTAACCCCCAGTGGGCACAGGGTCACACAATCTGGGTCAAAGTGATGGTGGGGCCCTTGTGGTCATCAAAGCGGTCCATGGTCTTGAGGCTGAGGATCATGTGCAGGCCGTAGGTGAAGATGAAAAGCATGAACAAGGAGGTGAGCAGCCCCATCCAGATGGCCGGGGAGAAGAAGCCCGCACAGTCGGTGGCATAGGAGAACTGCTCGCCCGTCACGTTGAAGGCCTGGATCTGGGGGACAGAAAGGACCGCGTGGCCCCACGGAGAGGGAGGCCCAGTAAGGGTTGAGGTTCCCAAGTTAGTGGGAAGGGAGCATCGTGGGGACAGGGCTCTCAACTACGTTCCTGAGCCCAAGCCCAAAGGGTATCAACCCGGCGTGGCTCAGTGGTTGAGCATGGATCTATGAACCAGGAGGTCATGGTTCGATTCCCGGTCAAGGCACATGCCCAGTTTGCGGGCTCGATCCCCATTGTGGGGCGTGCAGGAGGCAGCCGATCAATGATTCTCTCTCATCATTGATGTTCTCTCTCTCTCCCTTCCTCTATGAAATCAATAAGAATATATTATATATATATATATATATATATATATATATATATATATATATATTTTTTTTTTTTAAGACTTCAGGCCTCTGCTTCCTCCCCTCTACACAGACCCTGCTACTTCCGGGCTGGGCTCCTCCCTGCTTCCTACCTGGAAGTCCTCAAGAGTCATCTGCCAGAGAAAGGGCTGCGTGTCGGGCACAAGGATACTGCCCTTGTTGCTAAGACTGCTGACGTACTGACAGTGGAAGGAGTAGATGCTGGGCCCTGAGATCTGGGAGACGTTGAAGTAGGCCACAGAGCCATTGCTGTGGATTTCGAGGCGCTCCATGGTAAACCAGTGCCGGGCCGACACTGGATAGAAGCGGTTCACCAGAGTGAACCTGGGGGAGACCACAGGGGTGTCAGGGAGCTGAGGAAGCCAGGGCCACACCAGTCCGCCCACACCTCCCCCGCCCCTCGGACTCACTTAAATGTCACTGTGGCACCAAAGAGTTGTTCATAGGTCAGCGAAAGCCTGTAGGACCAGAGTGAGAGGCGAGTGAGGCTCGGAAAGGGCCTTGAGCATCTTAGACCACGTTGCTCAAGTCTGCTCCTATGTAAGCTGCCTGGATCCTTGCAGCCACCTGAAGAGGCAGTGCCCCCATTTGACAGATGGGAAAACTGAGGCCCTGTCACATTCTAGGTCAGGAACCAGCATGCGGGTCCCCCACCTCCAGCTGAGGGCTCCTTCCTCTGGCTCCCCTGAACCCACTGCCCCTCCTCCTTTAAGACCCCCCCTTTGGGGTTGTTGAGGTGCCCAGGTTGGGTTTTGGGAGTGAGGGCGATCTCTCTCACGGCACAGGGAAGGTATGGGGGCCCCAGAACTTGGCTCGGGCATGGTATGCACCATAGTGCAGTCGCCTTGAGGCCGCTCAAGGGGGAGGCGTCTGGTTCCCAGGTGACTGGGGAGTAGTAACAGCCAAGGTCCCAGTCAAGGACTAGAAGGCATGGGGGAGCAGAACTCTGAGCAACCCCCACTCCAAGGGCCCTCCAATAGCACCCCCCCCGCAGCATTCCCATGGTGAACACACACCACCAACACATATACCCACCCCAAGTGACAGGCCCTTTGCCCTCACCTGGCAATGGAGTCATTCCAGAAGGAGCCGGTCAGGTTGAGAGACGGGGCCTCAAAGGTCCTGGCGGTCAGGTCTTCCCAGCTGTCCCTATAAGCCACTGAGAAGTTCTGGGCCCAGAACAGGATCCGGGGGGCAGTATCGTTATAACTCACAGGGGGGTGAACCACAACGGACACGGGCTGTTTGGGCGTTGTTTGCAGCAGCTGCCGACCTAGCCCCCCGGCCACCATTGCTGCATCGCGGGCCACCTGCAGAGACAGCCCACAAGCCTTCTCTCAATGGCCCTGGGAGCAGGCCCAGACCAAGTGGCCTGTCCTCGCTGTCCCTCTCCACCATCTGTGGTCCCACCGGTCATACTCAGAGGCCTTTCCTCCGGCTGGCCCCTAAACCTCTGGGATAGTCCTAGTCCCACCAATTAGGGAACATCTGGACTTAATTGTCCGAGCATTTGCCAGCCCGTAAGACTGACAGGGCGTTCGGAAAGCTGCACCTGGCAGGAGTAAGCAGGTTCGTATTCGTCCCCCGTGACATGGGCTCAGGGGAGAAGCTGACCCCCACTGAGGCCATCGGAGCCACACCACCCTCCAGGCCCACGCACCACGTGGCATCTGCCCACACCTCCCAGAGCCCCTGCGGCAGGGCACATACCCTGGAAGGGCGGACCGCTGTGAGGGCCGCTGTGTACGGGACATCTTCCGACTTGAGCATGCTCAGCACCTGCCCAATGACCTCATCTGAGGGGCAACGGGGAGAGCAGAGAACCAGGTCACAGGTGGACGCCTAGAGCAACGCTTCCCACCGCCTGACCTTCACACGGCAGAAGCCAGCAGAGGCAAGGTTGTGCCCTTGCACACCTCACATCAGTGCCCTCTTGATGGAGCTCAGGAAAACCCTCTCACCGAGGTGGCGACCACCAGGGGTCTGCACTGTGAAGTCTTCCCACCCCTGGAAACTAACATGTCCTCTGTGGTGGGACACTGAGACCCCTGATGAGTCAGTCGGCTCCTGTCAGCCTTCAATAGTGTTTTCAGTTTCCATTCAGGATCCCTGACAGCAGCTGCTGTTCATCCTGCCCACCCCCAGCCTCCCCTGGGCCACCTGTGGCCTCCGTTATCAGCTCCCTAATGCCCAGGCCTAACGAAAGGGAATGAGAAAAGACAAAGATATATGCAACTTCAAACCCACCCAGTGGAAGGTTTCCAGTGACCTTTCCAATGGGAATGACTGACTGTCCGTTATAGCAAAAAGAAGACAAGTGATGCCTGGCCAGTATGGCTCAGTGGTTGAGCATCGACCTATGAACCAGGAGGTCAGGGTTCGATTCCCCATCAGGGCATGTGCCTGGGTTGCGGGCTCGATCTCCAGTGTGGGTCGTATAGGAGGCAGCTGGTCAATGATTTGCTCTCATCACTTACGTTTCTATCTCTCTCTCCCTTACTCTCTGAAATCAATACAAAAAACTACCGTATTTTCCGGCGTATAAGACGACTTTTTAACCCAGGAAAATCTTATATGCCCAGTCGTCTTATACGCCGGAAAATACGGGTATTAAAAAAGAAGGAGAGGACAAGTGTTTGGAACCGTTTTTTGAAATGCTGCTGGTCTCTTAAACCCACACTAAAGGATTCAGGCTGCCTCAGTGGAAACTGGCTCACAGGCTCCCGCAGAGAGGGCCCCTAGACATCCCCAAATCTCTACGAGGCAGGCCCAACGGATGAGGCCCGAGGGCCAGCATTTCCCTGATCAGCTGCCAGTTGCTCCAGGAAGCAGGAAGCCACACTGGGGGTGAGGAGGAGCCGAGGAGCTGAGGACCACTCTGCGGGGAGGGTTGGGTAGGGATGGAGAACGTGCCCCCTCCCTGACCCACTCACCATTGCCTGTGAGGACTTCCCGGGGTGCCATCAGACCCGAGCTATGGAAAAGACAGAGCGTTAGAGCCCCACAATCCAAATAGCTCTCCACCATCCCCAGCCGCACCCCTACTGTGTCCTCCACTCCATGTCAGCATCCTTCCCCACGAGCCCCATTCACCTAGCACTCTAGCTGGGGCTCTGGGAGCCACCCTCCCTCCATATCTTTTTTTAAAAATATATATACTTTTGCCCTGACTGGTTTGGCTCAGTGGATAGAGCATCGGCCTGCGGACTGAAGGGTCCCAGGTTTGATTCCGGCCAAGGGCATGTACCTTGGTTGCGGGCACATCCCCAGTAGGGGGTGTGCAGGAGGCAGCTGATCGATGTTTCTCTCTCATCGATGTTTCTAACTCTCTATCCCTCTCCTTTCCTCTCTGTAAAAAGTCAATAAAATATATTTTAAAAAATAATAATAAAAATAAAAATATATACTTTTATTGATTTCAGAGAGAGAGGAAGAGGGAGAGAGAGAAACATCAATGATGAGAGAGAATCATTGAACAGCTGCCTACTGGACATCCCCACACTGGGGATTGAGCCCGCAACCCGGGCATGTGCCCTGACCAGGAATGGAACTGTGACCTCCTGGTTCATAGGTTGATGCTCCACCACTGAGCCACGCCAGCTGGGATTCCTCCACATCTTTGCTCACCTCAAGGCCCTGCCTGGAATCCCTTGCCCCTCTCCCCACCCCCCACTTCTTGGTCCCACTCATGTCCCTGCTACCTGCTGTGTGAACGGGTCCTGGCAAGGCGAGTTGGCTCCCTACCACCAGAGCCTACGTCCACCTTGTCTCTGGAGGCCCGCGAGGCCCAGTTCAGTGCAGGGCACTGACTTGTCAGTCACAGCCCGGCCAGAGGCCCTTCCAGTCTCTTCTGGCGATACAGGGCACCTTCTGGAAGGGCTTCAGGGTTCTGAACGGAAGGACTGTCATCGTTGACTGGGTTGTGCTATCAGAGCCCAGAGCCTTGTGGCTGGAGGCCGGGCCATACCTGGCTGTGTAGGGCAAGCGGATGAGCAGCAGGGCCGGGAGGCTGGCATTGAGCTTTAGCTCCCGAAGGGTGGCCAGGTCCACGTGCAAGGGGCTGGCCCCCAGCTTCTCCTGCAGGTACGTGGTCAGAGTGCTGACTGCATACCAGTCAACAGCAGGAAGCACAAGAGAGGAGGGGGCCAAGTCCAGGGCATTCTGGGGACAAAGGAGACATGGAGGATGAGTTAGCAAAAGGGACCTGGCCTGAGCCAGCCCCTCACACCGCTCTGGCAGCCCTCCCCTGCAAGCCACACCCACACCCACACCCACACCTACACCCACACCCACAGGATTGAGTCTCATTCAAGGTCAAAAAGAAAATTCCCCGCATCCCTGGACCCTGACACTCATGCCTTTCTACCCCCAAAGCCAGCAGCTCTGGTTCCTAAGGAAACAGGTTGTGTGAGAGTGGAAAGGAGCGGGAGAGACAGAGAGAGAAACATCGATGTGAGAGTTACACATAGATTGGTTGCCTCCCGCATGGGCCAGGGATTGAACCTGCAACCAAGGTATGTGCCCTTGACCAGAATCGAACCCAGGACCCTTCAGTCTATGGTCCGATGCTTTATCCATTGAGCAAAACCAGGTAGGGTTTTAAATATGGTTTTTTTTACTCTTTTTTTTTTTTAAATCCTCACCTGAGGAGTGAGGATATTTTTTTCCATTGATTTTTTAGAGA
Organism: Ia io; assembly: GCA_025583905.1. Classification (NCBI taxonomy): domain Eukaryota; kingdom Metazoa; phylum Chordata; class Mammalia; order Chiroptera; family Vespertilionidae; genus Ia; species Ia io. The sequence goes on from JAJQQW010000001.1 coordinate 134,027,445, forward strand.
GAGTGGAAGAGAGAGAGGAGGGAGGGAGAAAGAGAGAGAAAAAGAGAGAGAGAGAGAGAGAGAGAGAGAGAGAGAGAGATGTAGAAAGAGACACATCAATTGGTTGCTTCCTTCACCCACCCTAATGGGGTGGGGATTGAACCTGCAACCAGGTACATGCCCTTGACTGGGAATCGAACCTGCAACCCTCTGGTGTGCAGGCTGACACTCTAGTCACTGAGCCATGCCAGCCAGGCTGTTTTTTGTTTGTTTGTTTGTTTGTTTTATTTTTAGAGAGAGAGGAAGGGAGAGGGATAGAGAGATAGAAACATCAATTAGAGGATCACTGATCAGCTACCTCGTGCACGCCCCACACTGAGGTTCGGGAAACAGTTCTTTATTGTGCTATGGGGTGGGGGGTGGGACAGCCCCCATGCCCGCAGCTGGGAGAGGACTCTTACCTCCAGGTTAGAAAAGGTGCTGTCCTGCTTATTTCCAAACACACCACCATATGCCGTGAAGTCCTCAATGCTCAGCTGGTAGGGAAGCAGGGAAGACAGCCTCAGAAGTGGCCAGGGCCAGGGCCAGGGCAGGGGGCAAACCCCTTCCCCGTGCATTTGCAGGGCCAGCAAAATCTCACTTAGAGTCAGATTTGGTCTGGTCAGAAAAGCAAGCAAGGGCAAGTTTGGGGTTGGGGGTGGGGATAGAAGGTTCTTTCATATATTAGAGGCCCAGTGCACAAAATTCGTGCACTCGGTGGGAGTCCCTCAGTCCAGCCTGTGCCCTCTCACGGTCCGGGAGCCCTTGGGGGATGTCCGACTGCCAGCTTAGGCCCACTCCCCACAGCGATCGAAGTGCGAGCGTCTCGCATGGAAAGGCAGGTCCCAGCTGATGTCTGGGCCCTGGGCAGCACCTGGGCCCCCAGGTCCCGGTGCGCCCTCCTCCACCTGAGTCACGGTGCCCAAGTCCCCACACAAAGATGCGGTGAGTGTGGCTGGACACCACGGGCCGGGGCACAGCGTAGGCCTCTCACGGAAGCCAGGTGGGCAGTGCGCTCTCTCCCAGCTGGCCTCCCAGACCGGCTCCTGTGCGAACCCACGGGGAACCCAACTGGCCCCTGTGGTCCCAGTGGCTGCAGCCCAGCTCACCCAGAAGAGGCCGCACAGGTGTGGGGTAGGCTCCTCAGGGGCGCCCCACCCCCTCCGCACCTGAGTGCAGGAGCTTCCCAGGGCGGGCGCGCGAGCCCTGGCGTCCAGGGGGAGGGTAGCAGGGGGAGTGAAAGCCAGCTCAGCGGACACCCTGCATTTGCTCAGCAGACACCCTGCATTCTCACCATACCTCCATCCCCGTAACCACCCGCCCCTCCCACCACCAACACCGGCCATGTTCTGTGCTGCCCCCTGGTGGTCAGCACACGTCACAGTGAGCAGTCCAACTCCCATTATCCTGGTCCAACTCCAGGTCGAATGACCATCCAAGGGGGCAATTTGCATATTAGGCTTTTATTATATAGGATATATATATGTATATTTTTAATTCTCAACTGAGGATATTTTTCCATTGAGGTTTTTAAAAATATATATTTTATTGATTTCAGAGAGGAAGGGAGAGGGAGAGAGAGATAGAAACATCAATGATGAGAGAGAATCACTGATCGGCTGCCTCCTGCACGCCCCCTACTGGGGATCGAGCCTGCAACCGGGGCATGTGCCCTTGCCCGGAATTGAACCTGGGACCCTTCAGTGGGCAGGCCGATGCTCTATCCACTGAGCCAAACCAACTAGGGCGAGTTTTGGTTTTTTTTTAAAGAGAGTGAAAGAGAGAGGAAAAGACAGAGAGAAACATCGATGTGTGAGAAACATATCGATTGGTTACCTCCTACACTCGCCCAGACCTGGGCTTGGCCCGGGGAGTAGCCTGCAACCACACTATGTGCCCTTGACCAAAATCGAACACGGAACCTTTTGGTCCACAGGCCGACACTCTATCCACTGAGCCCAACCGGCTAGGGCTCTTTCTTTTCTCTAGCACCCTCCTGGCAGGGTGAGGGTGAGGGTGAGAAAACATGGAAGGCAGTCATGGGGTTGGGAGGAAATGTGCGGGCAGCTGACTTGTGGTAAGTTCAGGAGTAAGAGTCAGCTGCCTGCCTTTGACAACAGGAACTGGGTAGGGAAGAGGGAAGCTAGGGGATGGATTGGGCAGTTAGAAGCATTTACTGTATGCCCACCCCCCTCAAGGGAAGTTAAAAAAAAAAAAGGAGAACCTGCATACCAGTTGCAACAGCTAGAACCAACGGGACTTTTTTTTTTTTTTTGGGGGGACTTTTTTTTTAAAATATGTTTTTCATTTCACAGAGGAAGGGAGAGGGAGAGAGAGAGAAACATCAATGATGATAATCATCTCACTATGGCTTGTCTCATTTTCGGTTCTTATAAGTGTATTTCTTATATCACATGATCTCACGCATCTAGGGGAAATAATGAACAACATAAACTGATGAACAATAACAGACCCGGAGACGGAAGCATCGATCAGACTGTCAAACCTCAGAGGGAAAGTAGGGGAGGGTGGGGGTAAGGGGGAGAGATCAACCAAAGGACTTGTATGCATGCATATAAGCCTAACCAGTGGTCATGGACAACAGGGGGGTGGGGGCATACGTGGGGAGGGGTTTGGAATGGGAATGGGGGATGAGGACAATTATGTGATACCATAATCAATAAAGAAATTAAAAAAAAAAGAGAGAATCATCGATCGGCTGCCTTCTGCACACACACCCATTGGGGATCGAGCCCGCAACCTGGGCAAGTGCCCTGACCAGCAATCGAACCATGACCTCCTGGTTCATAGGTTGATGCTCAACCACTGAGCCACACTGGCCGGGCATGGATGGCACCTTTTGTAAAGGAGCGTGAGAAGTCCCCCTCCTCACCTGGTTTTGGTGGAAGGGGAGAAACAGGTGAAGATCTCAAACATGCTGGAGAAAGCACTGAAGTCTTCTGAGGCCTCCAGACCACAGTAACCGGACACATATCCCTTTTCCTCTCCAACCTAGAGATGCCCTTCAACGCCTGCCCCTCCACCCCAATGCCCAGCTTTCTCCAGCTTTTTCCCCATCAGGCCTGGAGGCGATCTTAATCAGCTTCTGTTTAGTATACACACTTGGCCAGCTTCCTCTCCCTCCTGGGCAGGAATCCTGACCTTGTTTGGACACCTGGGCTCTCCTTCGGAAAGCCCAGAAACCGCCACTCTCTCCTCCTCCTCGCAGCACCTCCTGCTTGAAGTCACGTTTAGAATTGCAACCAACCTTTTTCCTCCTCATCTCCTGGCTACCTGGCTAACCATCCCCTACCCCTTACTCTCACTCACTACTGTATACTCTAGCGACAGCAGCACTTCTGTCTTGCCCAGGGCCTTTGCACATGCTGTACCTTCTTCCAGGAACACCCTCCCCCGATAGCTACACAACTCTGTAGGGACCTCCATTCAGGTCTCTGCTCAGTGAGCCTTGCCTGCTCAGCTTTCCCTTAAATAGGGTTGCCAGTCCCTCTGGCAATGATTGGCTGCATTTGTGCACACCACAATAGGGCTAGCCTATTGCTTTCTTCTCTAAACACAATAGCACTGACATTATGGCATATAAGAACTCAGCATTGACTTGTCATGCTCACGTGACTATCAGCTTCCTCAGGGTAGGGGATCAGGTTATTCTGCTCATTGCTATGTCCCCAAAACTTAATAACTGGCACATAGTAGACAGTTCATATTTGCTAAATGCGTGAATGCCATCAGACAGGGATCCAGGGAGGTGTGTTCTGTGGATTTTAAGAATTGCTCCTCACAGCCCTCTGATGAGGTGGTATCTGAATTTTACAGATGCAGAACCCGGCATTCGCAGACCAAAGGCTGGTAAGTAGTAGAACTAGAATTGAGTTCCAGTCTGACTACATTATTTACTGCCTCCTGGAAGGACTACAGGAGAGCATGCCCGCCACAGGCTACCCACAGAGTGATGGAGCAAGACCATGAGGGGAATGAACCATACAGGCCACGAACAAGGAAGGGACAAGCAGAGGCTCGATAACTTCCCAAAAGCCAAACCTACACTGCCCTAGAATCTTCTCATGGGCTGAATGCCTGATTGGAGGGCAGAGAGATCTAGAAGGGAGGGAGCACAAACCCAGTTATGAGTACAAACTGGCCTGGGGGCAGGGGGGAGCGAAGGGAGGGTTCTGACAGACTCAGGCTGGAACCAATTGTGGTGTGCACAACCCAGCCAATCACTGCACCTCTACAAGCTTTAGTTTCCTTGGTAGTAAAACCAAGACAATGACATCAGCTTAGCACAGTGCCCATGAAACACTCAGTAAGTGGTCATTTTTTTTCCTATTATGATCATTACCATTAGAATCACAACTCGGCCACCCATTAGCTGTGTGACCTTGAGCCAGTCACTTCCCCTCCTTGGGCATCTGTCTTCTCATCCGCCAACAATCATCCCCACCATATAGAGTAGGTCAGACAAGTTCACGGTACTCTGTAGACTTCCGGCCTCTGACCACTTTCTCCCCCCAATCAAGTTGGTGCCATTTCTGGGCCCTCACTGTAGTCCCACTGAACCTTCTCCTACGGGCCTTCCCAAGAGAGGAGCCACACCTCCCTGCAGTTGGGACAAGGTCACTGAAGCTTCCCTTGGGGAATGGGTCTCCTTATCCTGGGGGGAGGGGCCTGCCTGCCTCCTGATGACTGAGGAACAGAGGGCAGGGACAGGCGCACCTTGTCCTGCAGGAACAGCAGCACGTTGCGGGGGCCCAGCTCCAGGGCGGGGTCTAAGTAAGTAGAGAGCTGCATGTCGCTGGTGATGTGGCCCTCATGGGTGTCGGCCGCAGGAACCCACAAGTCCCTGTCAGTGGACAGAAAAGGTGCTGTCAGGTGGGGGCGCATGGCTTAAGATCCGAAACCCCCGGGCTCCCAGTTTGATGTGTGGGTCCCGGAGATCCGATCCGGCCGATTCGCTATAGGCCGCCAAGCAAGGGACAGTCCCCTCTAGGCCTCGCAGCTTCTCGCCGAGAACAGCCCAGGAGCCGAGCGAGGGCACCCCAACCGCCACGGTGCTCCGCACAGCCCGCCCAAGCCCACCACCCCGCTCACCGATCGCTCGACCACAGCACCAGTGGCACCTGCTGCTCCGCCACCGCCACCGCCGCCGCCGCCGCCGCCGCCACCAGCAACAGTGGCAGCCACTTCATCTGACCAAACGCTGGGGCCCTGCTCGTCCCCGCCCGCACCGGAGCCGCCACTGTCGCCGCCATCACAGCTTCAGTCTCCACGGCCTCGGCCACCGCTGCCGCCGCAGATCAGGTGACCGTCGCCCCCTCCCGAGCTCCGCCCCGCGCCACCATTGGCCAGAATGCAGGCCTGGGGCCAGGACTTCAAAAGATTGAAGGAAGCGCATGCCACTCACGGCCGCTCCTTTGCCCTGATTGGCCAAACGCTTCTCACGGCGCGCACGCTCCTTGTAGGACTGGGACAGACTGGTGGAGCTCTGTCAGTTTCCACTACCACCCAGTAGGTACAGCTGGCACTGACAGGATAGGACAGGCGGGGCGGGGCGGGCTCCGCTCCACAGGTCCCCACACCCAAGGCTTCGCCCAGGTTTCATCTTCTGCTTAAAATTGCAAGCGGTAGTGGAGACCAGGGAGAGTGGAATGCCTGGGGGACTGTGGGGGGGGGGGGGGCCCTCGGTGGCGCCGCGCCCCTTCCCCATACTTTGCCCTGTGCATCGCTTCCATCAGGCTGTTCCTGAGTTGTGCAAGAGGGGCGATGCTGGCCATTCAGATGTGCCCGAGAGAAGCCGTGAAATACTTTCTTTAAGTGAGACGCTACTATGTAGCAGAACTGTTGGAATGATCTCTGCGCACGGGAGTTCCAAAAGTTGCTAAAAAGTGGCAACTGTACTAGTACTAGTACACATTCAAACCTCACTTCTGCACCGCAGGTGTGATACAAGCTTTGTCTGCAGAGGACAGGAGATAACATTGAAAAGGAAAAGCTCTGCCCTAGCTAGTTTGGCTCAGTGGATAGGGCATCCGCCTGCGGACTGAAGGGTCCGGGGTTTGATTCTAGTCAAGGGCACATGCCTGGGTTTCGGGCTCGATCCCCAGTGTGGGGCATGCAGGAGGCAGCCGATCAATGATTCTCTCTCATCAGTGATGTTTCTATCTCTCTCTCCCTCTCCCTTCCTCTCTGAAATCAATAAAAATATTTTAAGTAAAGAAAAGGAAAAGCTCTCTTTGCTGCTCACCTGCATGATTTTCTCCAGTGCCAAGCCTGCCAGTCAGAGTTTTCACCACACTGTCTCCAGCTCTCAACTCACACAGCAGCCATGTGTACAAGGGCCCCAGACAACTCAAGTCTGCACCCCAGCGCAGGTCACTGCTTCCCACACCATCTCCTCAGCCCTCAGCCCTGGAAGTACACATGCCGAAGGTCCTGTGGGGCTGGCCACCCAGAGCCACTCTGGCCACTCAAAGACACTATGGCTCAAACTGTACACAGAAGTGTGCTGAGTTCCAGCAGAAGAGGGCCTCTCCAGCTCCCAGTTCTAGCGGTGCCTGCCCAACAGGCTGGGTGCCCACCCATCAACCACAGCTTGCTTGCTCTCCAAAGAGTTGTTCCTGCAGGTCTGGTGACTCTGAACCAGTCATTGAACTTCTATACCAACCAAAGGTCTGGAAGTACATTTTTAAATATATATTTTTATTGATTTCAGAGAGGGAGAGAGAGAGAGAAACATCAATGATGAGAGAGAATCTCATTGATTGGCTGCCTCCTGCATGCAACCAAGACATGTGCCCTTGACCGGAATCGAACCCAGGACCCGTCAGTCCGCAGGCTGACACTCTATCCACTGAGCCAAACCTAGGGCTGCTGTCTACGAAGATATGTACACATGTAATACCTTAATCAGTAAAAAATGAAAAAAAGTATTTTAGAGCCGAAACCGGTTTGGCTCAGTGGATAGACCGTCGGTCTGCGGACTGAAAGGTCCCAGGTTCGATTCTGGTCAAGGGCATGTACCTTGGTTGCGGGCACATCCCCAGTAGGGGTTGTGCAGAAGGCAGCTGGTCGATGTTTCTCTCTCATCGATGTTTCTAGCTCTCTATCCCTCTCCCTTTCTCTCTGTAAAAAATCAATAAAATATATATTTTTAAAAGAAGTATTTTAGAAAAAATTTAAAATAAAAATAAAGTTACTCTTTTATTATTACTTAGTAATTTTCACATTAAATATCCCCTATTTTTATTACCATGTGTTAAGAGACAATTCTCCCTGTATTTCTTGGTGTTCCCTGCACAGTTGGGGCCTTTTTTTTTTTTTTCCCTCAACTGAGGACATTTTTTCATTGGTTTTTTTAGGGAGAGGGGAAGACAGAGAGAAATATTGATGTGAGAGAGACACATCGATCAGTTGCCTCCTGCATGAGCCCAGACCAGAGCACGGGCTGGGGAGGAGCCTGCAACCGAGGCACGTGCCCTCGACAGGAATCGAACCCAGGACCCTTCAGTCCGCAGGCCAGCACTCTATCCACCACGCCAAACCAGCTAGGGTTTTTTTTTTGTTTTTTTTTAATCCTCATCTGAGGCTATTTTTCCATTGATTTTTAAAGGGAGGGGGAGAGACAGAGAAGGAGAAACATCGATGTGAGAGACACATCTCAATTGGTTGCCTCCCGCACAGCCAGGCCTGGGATGGGGGTCAAGCCTGCACCCAAATTACGTGCCCTTGACCAGAATCGAATCTGGGACCCTTTAGTCCGCAGGCTGATGTTCTATCCACTGAGCCAAACCGGCTAGGGCTAGGGCCTTCTTAGCAAAGAAAATTGATAAGCTATGATAAATATAAGCCTCCCTTCCTGGAGACTTTCCAAAATCATTAAAAATTCCCTTCATCTTTCTAGAGATTTGCTTTTAGCTTACGTTTATGGTAATAAACCTAGAGATGCCTGCCCCCTCCCTGGGGAGGATTTGCTTAATTCCAGAGTAAAGATGAGGTGTGTGTGTATATATATCTTGGATGGCAGATGTGCCAGAAATGCTACATGAGCTCTCAGTGTCATAATTTCAGGGTTCCTCTCCTGGGGGGCATCCCTGCTACATGGGCAAGGTTACCAGCACTAAAATGTTCTGTGAGTAATAAACTCTGTTCTATGAAAAAAATTGTAAGAGTGGTTTTCTTTTCTTGCAGATAGACCCTCTGTAGGAAGAGAAGAGGGCCCAGGATAGGATAATGTCTGGAGGAACAGCAGTACATACAACAAGCATGTCAAACTCGCGGCCCGCGGGCCGCATACAGCCCACAACAAATATTTTTGCAGCCCAGCCAATATAACGGTATGTAATGAACATTTTAATTAAAATTTTATAACTTAATTTTTACAATATCCTGTTATACATAATTATTAACGAACTACAACATTCGCTAATGACTGATGACTATAATCATGTTGCATTCATTTCCCTTATGCACCTTACATGCAGGCGCACCATTTCTCTCCACTCATACTAGCAGCAAATATTTTAGCAGCCCATTGCCACGTCATTAGTCTTGGACTGACTTGTTTGGTGTGCACAACAGGAAATAATTCACTTTGGGAGAATAAGAAAAATAGTTTTATTTGCGTGACACTTATTAATTTGTGCAGTTATTCAGTGTCTGGTAAGTTAATGTTCAAGAAAAAATATTAATTTTTATTAAAATGTTCTATTATTTTATGTTAATGATGACTCATTTATTTCAGCCCTTTGCATTCAGCGTGTCTCTATCAAAATAAACCTACGTTTCTATGAAAATGGAAGCTTTTGTTTTTTTGTGGCCCACATACACTTCAACCTTGTTTATTTGACCCGTGTTAGCCTTTGAGTTTGACATGCTCGACATAAAATGAGCAGGGAGGAAGGTCCAGAAGAGAAATGGGAGAAGCATCAAAGAGGAGGGGAAAACCCAGGGAGAAGCTTGGTTTCAAGGACTCTATGATGAACAAAGTCAGTGTCAACTGCTGCCAGGAAGCAGGTAAGATGAGGACAGAAAACTTTCTTGGGCCTGCCCAGCATGGCTCAGTGGTGGAGTATCGACCTATGAACCAGGAGGTCACGGTTCGATTCCAGGTCAGGGCACATGCCTGGGTCCCCGGTAGGGGCCATACTGGAGGAAGCCAATTGATGATTCTCTCATCATTGATTTTCCTATCTCTCTCTCTCCCCCTCTCTCTTCCTCTCTGAAATCAATAAAAATATGTATTTTTAAAAAGAAAGTGAATTAAAAAAATACAAATTAAAAATAAAAACATGCAAAACAATGTTGATATATTATGGAAATGAGTATGTAGTTGAAACATAAGATGAAAATATGCAACATGCTATCACAGCGTATGTTACACTTGCACCTATACGTGCATACTGACCAACTGTCTGTTTTTACCTATATTTACTTACACGTTTCTTTTTTTACGCTGAAGTGATTTTTTTTCCCTTCTGGTCATTTAAAAAGCTTTTTGTTTAAAACTACACAGTTGCAGTTCTGACCATCTTTAAATCTTCTCTTCTTGTTGGCTCCATCTTTTTTAGTGGTTCTATTTTCTTTCTTTCCTGATTTTTAAAAATATGTTTTTATTGATTTTAGAGGAAGGGAGAGAGAGAGAGATAGAAACATCAATGATGAGAATCATTGATCAGCTTCCTCCTACATGCCCCCATCGGGGATTGAGCCTGCAACCCGGGCATGTGCCTTGACTAGTAATGGAACCGTGACCTCCTGATTCATAAGTTGACACTCAACCACTGAGCCACACTGGCTAGGCTCTTTCCAGATTTCTATTATAGTATTTTTCATATTCTGCCTGACACTGTCAATTTCAGAAGTCTCCAAGGGTTTCAACCTGTTCTTGTTTCTACTGACATAAGTATGGGGCTCCCTTTCCTTACACGTTTGGTGATCTTTGTGAGGTCTTTTTGGCTAGTCTTCATCTTGGGTGAACTGGAGGCCTAAACTGAGCTTGCATTTCTTTTCTTTTTTTTTTTAATATATTTTATTGATTTTTTACAGAGAGGAAGGAGAGGGATAGAGAGTTAGAAACATCGATGAGAGAGAAACATCGATCAACTGCCTCCTGCACATCCCACACTGGGGATGTACCCACAACCAAGGTACATGCCCTTGACCAGAATCGAACCTGGGACCCTTCAGTCCGCAGGCCGATGCTCTATCCACCGAGCCAAACTGGTTAGGGCAGAGCTTGCTTTTCTCTAGAGAGTATTTGCTTTCTGATTCTGCCAGGAGTGCCACCACCCTGGATCAGCTATTCCCACCCAGGGTCCCAAGCTCAATCTACGCGTTCCCCTTCCCACCTCTCTCTTTTAAAAATATATTCTTATTAATTTCAGAGAGGAAGGGAGAGAGAGAGATAGAAACATCCATGATGAGAAGAATCGTGGATCGGCTGCCTCCTGCACACCCCACACTGGGGATCGAGCCCACAATCTGGGCATGGGCCCTGACCGGGAATCGAAGCATGACCTCCTGGTTCATAGGTTGACACTCAACCACTGAGCCATGCAGGCCAGGCCCCTTCCCACGTCTCAACACAGCACATGCTGCTCATGAAGGCCCACTGGGCCCTTCAGCAGCCTCCTCCCTCCTGGGCAGCAGAGGGGGAGGATTGAGCTGCTCCTTGCTTCTCCCTACTTTGCTACGGGCTTTGAAGCAACTCCCTCAGCCTTGCTCCGCCTCCTTTGCGAAAAGAGATTAATTCCTACTTCCACAAGGTTGTCATGGGGATGACTGAAGTCAATGGCTGGTGCACACAGAGAGCTCGACACCATCTGTTCCCGTGCTCTGGCTGCGCCCAGGGCTCTGAGGGTCCATCAATGATGAGAGAGAATCATTGATGGGCTGCCTCCTGCACGCCCCCTTCCTGCCCAGCGGGTGACCTCCCATCCCCACCCGTACAGAGAGGCCAGAGGTAAAACAGCACAACACAGATACTTTATTTTTTATAAAACATAGAAATCCAGCCTCAGGGGGCTTGAGTGATGTCGGAGACACAGAGAGGAATAAGTTGGTGGGCCCCAGCATGGGACGACTGGCCAGGTCTGGGGCCCTTGCTGCAGGCCCCACTTGTGGCAAAGGGCTGCTCTCCTGCCTACAGTGGGGGGTGGGGGTGGGGGGTGGCTGCCCAAAGCTCTCAGGCCTGTCGGAAGCCTGGGCAGAAGGAAGCACTGGCCAAAGACTGTCCCTGATGAGGTGGTGAGCAGCTCCCTAAGCCCCAGTCTAGTCGCCCATCCCCCCTTCAACTGTTCTCCCTCCAGACACCAGCCCTGGGAGACCACACATGGAGGCAAGAAGGAGGCCACTGCCTACATTTTTCCCTCCCTTTGTGGCCAAGCGGCCCTTTTCAACTACAAAAACCACAGATGAGCTGGAATGCTCATCAACTAGGGAAGGGTACCCTTTAGGGGTGATGAAGAACTCTGTCGAAAAACTCCATCTGAGCTCAAGGCATCAGTCCAGCCCAGCCCAGCCCAGCCATGTGCAGGGGCGAGAACCCAAGGCAGCACTGGGAACCTGGCAGCTGGGGACCAGGTATTAGGGCTGCCTCTTCCCCAGGCCTCGGGGGCCTCACAAGACCGTGAGGCAGCCGGGCAGGGTCTGCGCAGGGCAGGGCCTATCTGTCGGGCTGCAGGTGGTTATGGAGTTGCTCCGCCTGGGTCTTCAGGCCCTGGAATTCCTGCTGGATGAAGTCGGTCAGGGTTTTGCGCATCTCCACCTGAGGGGAAGGACCAGGCTGAGCGGGAGCCCTCCAGGAGCTGCGCCCAGAGGCCGTGGGAAGCTGAGGGGTGCAGGGAGGGGCGAAGACAGCCAGGGGCAGGCTGGGAAACTCACCGTGGACTTATTCTCTGCCCGGAGCTGCTCGAGCACAGGCAGGACGCTGAAGGGCTTGCCTATCAGCACAGTGATTTTCTGCAGGAACACCGGCCACAGGGTGATTAGAACAGGGGGAGTGCCCACAGCCCCAGCCCAACTGCCCTGGGGGACCAGAAGTAGAGTCCTGCCCCTAACTTGCTAGGTGCTCCCTCTGGCCACTCTCCCTCTTAATTTTTATTTCTTTTTAATTATATTTTAATTGATTTCAGAGAGGAAGGGAGAGGGAGAGAGAGCTAGAAACATCAATGATGAGAGTGCATAATTGATCGGCTACTTCCTGCACACCCCCTACTGGGGATTGAGCCCACAACCTGGGCATGTGCCCTGACCGGGAATGGAACCGTGACCTCCTGGTTCATAGGTCAAAGCTCAACCACTGAGCCACACCGGCCGGGCCACTCTCCCTATTTAGAAGGGGGCTCAATGGCTTGCAAGAGCCATCTCAGTCCCAGGGTCCGTGCTCTAGAGTCCTGACCTGTCCTAACCCCAGGGACCACCCCTGCCACGGCCTGATTTCATTCGCTCTCCTTCTCTGGGGCTTGGTGCCCTATAGGAAGGCGCTGTCGGTATCCCACTTGGACCCCTGCCTCAGCCTCGAGCTCAGCTCCTCCTGAACCTGGTTCCTGGAATGCTAAGTGGCAGCCAAGGGCCAGATGGCAGGCAGGCAGACAGACAGACAGACAGACAGACAGACAAAGACCTACCTGTCCGATTCGGGGAACGTATGGCGGTTTATTAGGAAGGACATCATTCATTCCTGCAGCACAGGGAACAGAAGGCTGGCAGCAGGCATGGGTGTAGCGGGGAGGCCCCGGCCCTCAGCCTGGCCACCCTCTCCCTGCCCCCAACCCCAGGCCGCAAGCCTGCTCCAGCGGGAGGCTTACCCACATGCCACAGCGGCAGGATGATGGGGTCGAGATGACACTCGGCGATCAGGCGTCCGATTCCTGCCCGCAGGGAGGCAGAAATGTTGGGCGAAGCAGCGCTTCAGGCCTGGCCTGCAGCGGGGGCCACGCTGCCTGCCCCCACTTCACACCGGCTCCCCTGGGCCAGCCCTTGTCTCAGCACCTGGCCTCTGGCTGCTGTTACCAACAACGTTCAGCTGCCCCATGTACTGTGGTCCACCAGGGCCCCAGAGGGCCAGTAGCCCTTACCCCACTTGAAGCGCAGGAACTCGGAGCTCATGTTCACTTTTCCTGGGAAGGGCGAGACAGAGGGGAGGCTTTGGAGGGGGCAGGGCCTCGTCCATATTCCTGGGAGCATTGCCACCCTGCCAGCCCCACTGACCTTCTGGAAAGATGTGCACCCAATCCCCATGGTTGAGCTTCTCCAAAATAAAGTCCATTCCCTTCTGGTAAACACCGTCTCCTGCCGAGAAAAGGCCTCTCCCCATCAGTCCCCACTCTCCTGGGCCTCTCCTTCCCTCTCCCGCAGAACAGAACGAAGCGGCAGCTCAGGACGGTCCTCTTCCTCCCTGCACAGTCCACACAGACACCCTCCAATGACTGTCTCTCCCAAGCCCACTCAGTCCCAGCTGCACCACTTCGCGGCCCTTGACATCCTTTGTTAAACAATCTCCTCTAGCCGAAACCGGTTTGGCTCAATGGATAGAGCATCAGCCTGTGGACTGAAAGGTCCCAGGTTAGATTCTGGTCAAGGGCATGTACCTTGGTTGTGGGCACATCCCCAGTAGGGAGTGTGCAGGAGGCAGCTGATCGATGTATCTAACTCTCTATCCCTCTCCCTTCCTCTCTGTAAAAAAATCAATAAAATATATTTAAAAAATAAATAAAGACTGTAATTCTACTATATATATATATATATATATATATATATATATATATATATATATATATATATATATATATATATATATATATATAAATCTCCTCTAGCCTGGCTGCCGTGGCTCAGTGGTTGAGCATCAATCTAGGAACCAGGAAGTCATGGTTCGATTCTGTGGTCATGGCTGTGGGCGCAGTCCCCAGTGTGGGATGTGCAGGAAGCAGCCAATCAATGATTCTCTCTCATCATTGATGTTTCTATCTCTCTCTCCCTCTCCCTTCCTCTCTGAAATCAATAAAAATACATTTAAAAATAATAAAAAAACAATGCTAGGCTTTGGGTGCAATTCTTCATAATGTTTAGCTTTTGCAAATGGTCTTTCTACTCACTTGTAGAGCTTGTGCAAGATCACTCCGATACTTCAAGCATATCACAAGGCCTATGCTTGGGGGAAAGCGGAATTTTTTTGGAACACAGAAGCAAAGTATGCCAGATAGTTCCTTGCCTTCAACACGTTACATCTTTGCTGTCCATCAAATGCATTTGATAAAAGGCTTGTCCTTGCCCACTTTCTCTCACTGAAGGTGCTTAGGATTAAGATTTTTTTCAATATATTTTATTGATTTTTTACAGAGAGGAAGGGAGAGGAAAAAAGTTAGAAACATCGATGAGAGAGAAACATCCATCAGCTGCCTCCTGCACACCTCCCACTGGGGATGTGCCCACAACCAAGGTACGTGCCCTTGACCGGAATCGAACCTGGGACCTTTCAGTCCACAGGCTGACGCTCTATCCACTGAGCCAAACCGGTTTCAGCGAGGATTAAGACTTTGCTTTCTGGCTTTTAGGGGTTTTTTTGTTTTCTGATTTTAACTGTGCAATAAATCTTAGATTCAGGTCAAAGAGACAGGAAGTGGACACGGGCTGCTTCTGTCTGAGGTTGCAGAAGGGAGGGAACTGAGACTCAGGGACGGGGTATAAGAGCAGAGTCCCCATCTCAGAACAGGGCATGACAGACAGCTCCATGGTCACCAGCCATGACACTGTAGCGTCTGCTTGTGCCTTAGAGAAAAGAGGCAGCCTCCCAAAGCAGCCAAATGAGAAAGCATTATAGGCACTGTCTCTGGGGAGTAAGTCATCTGCGGATTTGGAGGCGTGGGTGCTGCAGCTTTTCATTTATTTGAGGTATTTTATTGGACTTTACCATGCTTTACTTTGACCAACTAGAAATAATAATTAAAAATAAAACTACCCCTTGCCCTGGCTGGTGTGGCTCAGTGTATAGAGCGTCAGCCTATGGACTGAAGGGTCCTGGGTTCAATTCCTGGCAAGGGCACATGTCTGGGTTGCAGTCTCGATCCCCAGTGTGGGGCGTGCAGGAAGCAGCCGATCAATAATTCTCATCATTGATTGTTTCTATCTCTTTCTCCCTCTCTCTTCCTCTCTGAAATCAATAAAAATATATTAAAAAAAAAAAACAAATAAAACCTCCCCCTTGACACCACTAACACTTTTTGGTTACTACTTTTTGCAAAAAAAAATGTTTTTATTAATTTTCTAAAATTTTTATTTTTTATTTAAAAAATATTTTTTTATTGATTTCAGAGAAGGGAGAGGGAGATAGAAACATCAATGATGAGAGAGAACCATTGATCTGCCTCCTGTGCACCCCACACTGGGGTTGAGCCCACAACCTGGGAATGTGCCCTTGACCGGGAATCGAACCATGACCTCTTGGATTGTAGGTTGTCGCTCAACCACTGAGCCACTCCAGCCAGACTATTTTTATTGATTTTTAGAGAGAGAGGAGGGAGAGGGATAGAGAGATAGAAACATCGATGAGAAAAAAAACATCATCCATTGGCTGTCTCCTGCATGCCCACCTACTGGGGATAAAGCCTGCAACCTGGGCATGTGCCCCAACCGGGAATCAAACCAGTGACCACTTGGTTCACAGGTTGATGCTCAACCACTTGGCCACACCAGCTAGGCCTTTTTTTATTTAAATACTCACCCAAGGATACATTTTTATTGATTTTATTTTTCTAATCAATTTTTATTGATTGCAGAGAGGAAGGAAGAGGGAGAGAGAGAAGCATCAATGATGAGAATCATTGATCGGCTGCCTCCTGCACACCCCCCACTGGGAATCAATGCCACAACCCGGGCATGTGCCCTTGACTGGCATTGAACCCCGGGACCCTTCTAGGGATTGCCATCAATGATGAGAATCCGGCTCCTCCCTGCACACCCCCCACGGAATCAATGCCACAACCCGGGCATGTGCACTGGCATTGAACCGGGACTTCAGGGCCATTAGGGCCATTTTTATTGATTTGAGAGAGGAAGGGAAAGAGAGAAACATCAATGTGAGAGAGAAACATTGATCGATTGCCTTCTGCAATGATCAGGGATCAAACCCACAACCTAGGTATGTGCCCTGACTGGGAATCGAACCTGCAACCTTTTGGTGTATGGGATGACGCTCCAACTAACTGAGCCACCTGGCCAGGGCCATTGGTTACTTCTTCCTCTTTCTGCCTCACCACCAACCTCTGGAAGGAGTGGCCACCACTGCTGTTTCCCTTCCCTTCCCTTCCCCCTCTCAAGCCCCCAGAAGCTCCTGTGGCTTTGCTTACCTCCTCTGTGGCCACTGCTTCCTGCTACCTCGGAGACTGTCTGTCCTTCTGTGCTCTGAGGTGCTGTCCTGAGCCCCTGCTCTCTCCCTGCTCTTCCCCTCTACAATCTCGCCTCTATGTTTGTGAGTATGTGGTTGAGTCTCTAGTATCTTTATCCCTTTGCACTCACTTGCTTTTTTCTCGATTCCTTTATTCTAATGCTAACCGTGTCGAGTCACACTCGACATCCGAGTGCAAAAGGTTATTCCCAACTGTTCTTTTTTTTAAATGTATATATTCTTCTTATTGATTTCAGAGAGGAAGGGAGAGGGAAAGAGAGAAACATCAATGATGAGAGAGAATCATTGATCAGCTGCCTCCTGCACACCCCCTACTGGGGATCAAGCCCACAACCAGGGCATGTGCCCTGACCGGGAATCCAACCATGACCTTCTAGTTCATAGGTCAATGCTCAACCACTGAGCCAGGCCAACTGGGCTACAACCTGCATTTTCTACCCTTATCGATGACTTCTCTAGTGCCTGGCACATGCATCTAGAATGCTTTTCCTTTCACATTCTGTCGGGAAATATTCTATTTCCCCAGAGAAAAGAGCACCCTGGATTTGAATCCTGGCTTTGCCACATCTCGCCCAATGACCTTGGGCCAGCAGCTTAATCCTTCCTTATGTGGAGAATGGGTACCAGAATGGCCCCTACCACCCGAGGCTCTTCAGAGGTGCCAAGTAGTCATTCAATGTTACACACCTCGCCGAAACCGGTTTGGCTCTGTGGATAGAGCATCGGCCTGTGGACTCAAGGGTCCCAGGTTCGATTCCGGTCAAGGGCATGTACCTTGGTTGCGGGCACATCCCCAGTGGGGCGTGTGCAGGAGGCAGCTGATCGATGTTTCTCTCTCATCGATGTTTCTAACTCTCTATCCCTCTCTCTTCCACTCTGTAAAAAATCAATAAAATATATATTTAAAAAAAAAAAAATGTTACACACCTCCTTCCACAAGCAAGTTTGTTTTCCCTGCAGCCTGCAGCACAAGCCACCGGCACCACAGATAACACACTGCCACCAGTGACTTCTCTTTTTGTTTGTTAATCCTCACCTAAGGATATTTTTCCATTGATTTTTTAGAGAGTGTGGAAGGGAGGGGGAGAGACACAGAGAGAGAAACATTGGTGTGAGAGAGACACATCGATTGGTTGCCTCCCACACGTGCCCCAACCAGGGGCGAGGATCGAGCCTGCAACAGAGGTACATGCCCTTGATGGGAATTGTACCCAGGACCCTTCAGTCCCTGGGCCGATGTTCTATCCACTGGGCCAAACTGACCAGGGCATGCCTCCTTGAATTCTAATGCCAGAGCCCCAGGTTCGCACAATCCTCAGGCCTGTGCAGAGAATCAAGTTCTCTCTGAGGAACCAGCACTCCTCCAGGCTGGCTCCCTGGCCCCCTTCTCCCAGGCTGCCTGTCCCACCTGCGTCCCTCCCCTCCCAGTGTTGCCAAGCCAGAGGCACTGGCCACCAGGCTCCCTGCTCCAAGCCCAAGCCAGAGAAACCTGCAGAAGCGTCTCCCTGCACCCACCAGCTCACCGGCCCCTCCCGGAGGAGTAACTCACCTCGGCAAACAGGCACGCACTTGCCCAGGCTGAAAAAGTGAGAATGCAGCTCCTTGGTGAAACAGATGTCTGCAGCTGCGGGGGTCCTGGAGTGAGGACAGACACAGTCATCTCCGCCTCCCCTGCGCCCTGCTTCCCAACCCTCCCCCCGGCGTGATGCCTGGCACCGTCAGTGATGTGAAATGTAGGCACAGAGGACCTGCGGCGCCCCACCCCATGCCCTGCCTGGGCTCCTGGATGCCGCCTCCTGGTCAGAGCAGGAGGAAGGCAAATCTGGGCAGAGACGGGTGAGTCCTGCCGGGCCCATTGGGAGGGGCTCATTCCTCCTCACCAACGCATCAACTTCAGGTTCCAGATATGGCGGAGTTTCAGGATCCCTGGAGGAGAAGAGGAAACTTTCATGCCTCAACTTACCTTGTTCCGGGAAGCACCTTTTTCTGTCACCCCACTTCAGGGAATGAGGGACAAGGGTAAGCAGCACTACCATGTCCCAATGGCCCGAAGTGGCATCTTCTGGAACCTTGGGCCGGACTCCCAAGTTCTCACTGGCTCCTTGCTCTGTCCCCCTCCCCATGTTTTATTAGTCACCATGTCTGGTCTGCCTACCTCCCCAATATATTTTGATGCTGCCTATTCTATACCTTCTCTCTCCAGTTTCACCACCACCACCTTAGTCCAGGCTACTGGAATGCTTTCCAGCAGTCGCCAACCTTTTGGACCTCACAGACCACCAGTGGTCCGTGGAGCACCAGTTGGCGACCACTGTGCCTCCTTCCTGCCCAGCTGGAGTGTCTCAGGAGTTGAGCGTCAACTGTGAACCAGGAGGTCATGGTTCGATTCCCAGTCAAGGGCACATGCCCAGGTTGCAGGCTCAGTCCCCTGTGTAGGGCATGCAGGAGGCAGCCAATTGATGATTCTCTCTCATCATTGATGTTGTATCTCTCTTGTCCTCTTTGAAATAAATACAAATATACACTGAGTAGCCAGATTATTATGATCTCTGAACATCATAATATTAGAGGCCTGGTGCATGAATTCGTGCATGGGTGGGGCCCGGCCAGCCTGGCCAGGAGGAGGGGACTTGGGCGGTTGGCCAGCCTGCCTGCTGGTCGAACTCCTGGTCGAGGGGACAATTTGCATATTAGCCTTTTATTATATAGGATATACACTGAGTGGCCAGATTATTATGCATTCAGAGATCATAATTATCTAGCCACTCAGTGTGTGTATGTGTATATATATATATATATATATTTTTTTTTTTTTAAGCCTCCTGGGATCTGGCAGTGGCACTCACAGACCATTCTCTGCCCAGCAGCCAGGATGAGTTCTGAAAGGCTGATTTTACCAGGTGGTTGCCCCTGAGCTGTAGGAGAGTCTAACCTCCTGCATTCAGCAGTGAAAGCTCTGGACACCCCTCCACCCAGCCACCCAGGTTATTGCAGCCAAGCAAGTCCCTGTGAAGTCAGTAGGGCAGGAACTTGCAGGTGGGGAACCGGGCTCCCAAATAAGGTTGGCTGAAGGGTACAAACCCAGCCTGGGGCAAACCTGGAACCAGGATACAGGTCTCTCGGGTCTCTCAGCCCCTAACCCAGAGTTTCCTTGACGGGTCCTCGGATTTTTTCCCAGGACTCCAAGACTCTGTGGGACCTTCCACGATTTAGAAAACAGGTTCCACAGGCCTGCTGCAACAGAGTAAATGGTCAGACCTTGCCCTGTGGCCATTTCCTCGCTTCCTCATTCCCTCCAAACTTCTGAGGCCCTCTCCAAATCACCTTCCCTGAGAGGATGCTGGAGGGGTCACACTGGGTCTGGATGTCCCAGAAACAGTAGTCCCAGAGCTCTGAAGAGCCCAGTGGGAAGTGAGTTTGTTCTGCTTCTGTTTGGCCCTTTCCGGGGTTCTCTCCCTGCCTCCCTGTGCCCAGCACACTGGCCCGTGTACCCCAGAGATGAGGGTCATCCATGCAGGACTGGTGATTGGAGACCGTGATGAGGGGCGTGGCTGGGCCGCGGTTCTCGATGAGCTCATACAGCACTTCCTTGTTGTGGACGGTGAGGCGGTTCATGCACTCTGGCGGGGAGAGAAAGAGCGTGGGGGTCTTGGCCTCCTTCTCCCCCGAGGCCCAGGGCTCCCCCCCAGCCAAGCCCACTCACTGGTCCAGAAGCAGCTGTAGGTGCCCACCAGGCCCATGACGACACTGCTGGCCAGGGTCCAGGTGACCGGCGGCACGGCGGGGAACGGCCATTTCACATGAAGGGGCATTCCCCCACACACACACACTCCACCGCTCCCGGCGGCCCGGCCGTTCCCCTGTCCCGGGGCAGCCGGTGGGGTGTCCTCAACTGCCCCACAGCCGGGTCCCTAACAGGCCTACGCCAGCAACGCGCGCCGCGTCTCAGCGCGACAGGGGACTCGAACAAGGTCACCTCGCGGGGCGGGCCAGAGGCCGGCCGGCCCCCCTCGCCACCGACCAGCCCACCGTGATCAGGAGTCGGGGATCGCGGTGAGGAACGACAGGAGTTAGAGCTGGAAACCGCGCGCCCCACGCCCACCCGGGGAAAAGCGAAGCGGTCAAGGCCCCACGTTCCGCCGCCGCCTGTCGCAAACGCGCTCGGGCCGCTTGACGGCAGCGGGGCCCCGCCCCCTGCCCCGCCCAGCCCAGCGCAGCCTCAGTGCTGGGCGCCCGCCTGCTGCGCGCTTTTGTCTCAATTCCCGCCCCCCGCCCCCGAAAAATCGTGGGTTATACAGCGGGATTACCTGACACCATTCAAAGTCAGGGCTAGCGGAGCATTTCTACTTTAGTGTTTTCCTCCCTTTATTTTTATTGAGGTAGAATTCATACAACATAAAATGAAACCATTTTATGGTATTTTATTTTTTTATTATTTTTAAAGTCTTTTATTATTATTTTTTTATTTCAGAGAAGAAGGGAGAGGGATAGAGATAGAAACATCAATGCGAATCATTGATTGGCCGCCTCCCGCACGCCCCCTACTGGGGGGGGGGTGGAGCCCGCAACACATTGCCCTTGGTCGGAATCGAACCTAGGACCATTCAGTCCGCAGGCAGACACTATCCACTGAGCCAAACCAGCTAGGGCTATGGTATTTTATAATATTTTATTTTTTAAGATATATTTTTATTGACTTTTTACAGAAAGGAAGGGAGAGGGATAGAGAATTAGAAACATCGATCAGCTGTCACCTGCACACCTACTGGGGATGTGCCGGAAACCAAGGTACATGCCCTAGGCCGGAATAGAACCTAGGACCATTCACTCCGCAGGCAGACACTCTATCCACTGAGCCAAACCGATTAGGGCTATAATATTTAAGTTGTATATTTTATATATACAACATACACGTTGTTACATATGTGCTCCTACATAATTACAGTATTACAGATACCTGTATATATGTAATATATAATGTAACATGTGATATAACATATATGTAG
Source organism: Ia io (assembly GCA_025583905.1). Taxonomy (NCBI): domain Eukaryota; kingdom Metazoa; phylum Chordata; class Mammalia; order Chiroptera; family Vespertilionidae; genus Ia; species Ia io. Next base: position 134,048,895 of record JAJQQW010000001.1, read on the forward strand.
CAATATATACATAGTATATCACTTGATACATTTGCAGTGTTGTCAACCACCACGTCTAACTAGTTCCAAAACATGATCACCCCCAAAGGAAAGCCCTGTACCCCTCAAGAGGTCTATCTTTTCTTTTAAATCATTTTATTGATTTAAACATTTTTTCCCAATCTGCTCATCACCACCCCCAATCCTGGCAACGGCGACACTGTCCTGATGACCGCTCACAACCAGCCAACGCAGACCCACCTCCTACCCTAGACGCCGCCGCCGGAGTCCCCAAGTTGTTCCAACAGAGACAGGGCCGGCCCCCCACGCGATGCTGAGCTACCAGCTCTGGAATCCCCTTCTCTCGGGGACAGTTCTCAGTCCGCTCTGTGCAGCCACAGTGGACCCGCCGGAGGACGTGGAGGAAAAGCTCTCGCGCCCCCACGTCGGGCACGAGCTCCAGCCTTTGCATCTTCCCTCCCCAGATGCTGCCTGGGAAAGTCCAGGGGCTGAGCGCCTGGCCTGGGAGAATGCACCTAGGGGTTTGCACTCAGCATTTCGCCGCCCTCGGCACAGGCAACCATTCATTAACGAGCTGCTGTGGCTTGATCACTGTGACTCACAGGTCTGACATCTGCCCGCAGCCGGGGGGCCTCCGCCCCGGCTCCGTCCCACGCCCGCAGCGGGAAGGCGGGGCCTGGTGGGAAAGTGGGCGGGCCGGTCCGCTGTCCGAAGGCCAGGCGCCCGCCCTACTTGCAGGCGCCTGGGCGGGGCAGGGACCAGGCCGGCCGGGGCGTGGATGAGTGGGGTAGAACGATATCCTGTTCCTCTTCTCTCCGGTCCCTGTCAGGCAGCTGCTGCGATTCCGTGGGGTGTCTCGATCCGCTTACAGCCGAGGCAGGTGTGTAGACAAGCTGGTCTGCGCAGGTATGGAAGCCCTCTGGGCAGAGGGAGGGACAAAGTTGCCCCCCACCCCGGAGGTGGGGGGTAGTGAGAGGGGAAGGGAACCCCAAGGCTAGGGCCAAGGCCAAGTGTTGGGAGCCCAGGCTGGGCTTTGGGCTGAGGCCAGGTACAGTCACTCTGGTTCTTCTTGTCCTGGACCCTCCCGGGGGCTCCTGGCCCTAGAGCCTCCAAGCCTGCCCTTGCCAGCCCAGGGCTGCCTAACACACACATCCATCCCAGAATAGGCACCAGGGCGGGAGACCCAAACTAGCATGAGTGACAGAGCAGGTGACAAGGGAGGAACAGGCACCATGCCCAGCCAGGAGAGTGGAGATATACAGAGAAGCCATGGAAGATGAACGGACAAGCGAGGCTAAGAAGCCCTGACCGGTTTGGCTCAGTGGATAGAGCGTCGGCCTGCGGACTCAAGGGTCCCAGGTTCGATTCTGGTCAAGGGCATGTACCTTGGTTGCGGGCACATCCCCAGTAGGGGGTGTGCAAGAGGCAGCTGATGGATGTTTCTCTATCATCAATGTTTCTGACTCTCTATCCCTCTCTCTTCCTCTCTGTAAAAACATCAATACAATACATTTTTTAAAAAAGAGAGAGCGGCCAAGAAAAACAGAAGCAGGAAGAGCCTGAGAGAGGCAGGAAAGTGAGCCTCAGGGGAAGGTGACAGAGGAGAGCAGGCAGACAGAAGTAGAGGGACTTAGGAGGTCACTGAGTGAGAGCCACAGGGACAGGGTGGATCAAGGAGCTGAACCCGAAAGAGCAAAGTCTGGGTGAGTCTAGGACAAAAATACACTGAGACCCTCAGGAAGAAGAGGGCTGCAGCTGATAAGACGAACAAGAGGGGCTCACCAGTGATGTGGGGAATGGGAAAGGGGCCATCACACACTGCAGTAGGGTGATTGGTGTATCTGAGATCATTTTATTTCATGTTTAATATGTTCTTATTGATTTCAGAGAGGAAGGGAGAGAGAGAGAGAGAAACATCAATGATGAGAGAGAATCATTGATCGGCTGCCTCCTGCACGCCCCCTACTGGGGATTGAGCCCACAACCCGGGCATGTGCCCTTGACCAGAATGGAACCTGGAACAATATGGATGTATTTGACGCCACTCACCTAGTTAAGAAGCTCAGTTCCATGCCTTGTGTACTTTATCACCGTCCTTAGGACAATGCTTTATCCACTGAGCCAAACCGGCTAGGCCCTAGCTGCTAGGGCATAGCTGAATGAACAGAATGCAGAAGCTCAAGAGACCCTAACTGTCATTTTAAAAATCCATTTCTAACGCATTTATGAATTATAATAAAGGTAACTATACACTTAAAAAAAAAAAAGCTCAGAAGTGGAGAGAGAGAGAGATGGTGCTCATAATGGTGGTGAAAAGCTGGGGTCAACCCTGAGGTTGAATCCTTGTGCACTGCTGCTGGGAATGGACGTTGGTGCAGCTGCTATGGAAGACAGTAGGGCACTTCCTCAACCAATTAAGCAGAGTTCCCATAAAGCTCAGCAATTCCACTTCTGGGTACATACCCACAAGGATTGAAAGGAGGAACCTGAAAGATATCTGTACTCCCATGTCCACAGCAGCATCGCTCACAGTAGCCAGAAGGTGGTCGCAACCCAAGTGTCCACTCATAGAGGAAGGGATGAGCAGCACGTGGGCTAGCCATGCAGTGGAATGTCGGTCAGCCTTAACAAGGAAGGAGATTTTGTCTATGGCCATACCACCCTGAGCACTCCTGATCTCATCTGACCTTCTGAGCTAAGCAGGGTCAGGCCTGGTTAGTAGTTGGATGGGAGACCACCTGGGAATACCGGGTGCTGTGGGCTTAAAAAAAAAAAAAAAAAAGGCCCTGGACGGTGTGGGTCGGTTGGTTGAACATCGTCCTGTGCACCAAAAGGTTGCCGATTTGATTCTCGGTCAGGGCACTTGCCTATGTTGCGGGTTGGGGAGGCAACCAATCGATGTTTCTCTTTCACATCAATATTTCTGTCTCTCTCCCTCTCTCTCCCTCTCTCTCTCCTTCTCCCTTCCTCTCTCTAAAATGAACCTTGAAGACATTATACTACGTGAAATAAGCCAGACACAAAAGGACACTGATTCCATTCTGTGAGGTCCCTGGAGTAGTGAAGCTCAGAGAGACGGAAAGGAGGGTGGCTGGTGCCAGGGCTCTGGAGGGGAAGTGGGGGGTTAGTGTTTAATGTGGACAGAGTTTCCGTTTAGAAGATGAAGATCAGTTCCATGCCATGTGTATTTTATCACCATGAAGAGAGTGAGGGCGAGCCATGTGCCCACATCAGAAGGTGTCCACAGAGAAAAGGGGCAGCCGTCTTCGAGGCTGGCAGCTCTGGGGGCTGGTGCTGGGCAGCAGGGTGAGCATCCCTTTCTCTGTCCACAACCAGGTCCTTCTGAAGCCACAAGCAGGCCCAGCTGGGCTGCCGCCGCCTTGGGTTCCTGCAGAGGGTGCCACCAGCCCAAACACAGCCATGCGCTGCCCAGCTGTGCTCCTGCTCCTGCTCCTGGTGGGGGTGGCCCAGGCCTTTCGCATCTGTGCCTTCAACGCCCAGAGGCTGACGCTTGGCAAGGTGGCCAGGGAGGACGTGATGGACCCCTTAGTTCGGGTAGGTTCGTCACTGTAGGGAAGCTGCACTCCTGAGGACCAGGAGCCAAAGCCCCCACCCAGCCCTACCTGACCCAGGGCATGTCCCTGAGAAGAGGACATCGAGAAAGCCCAGCCAGCGTGGCTCTGTGGTTGAGCGTCGACCTATGAACCAGGAGGTCTCGGTTCAATTCCCGGTCAGGGTACATGCCTGGGTTGCCGGCTCGATCCCCTATGGAGGTCATGCAGTAGGCCAGCCGATCAATGATTCTCTCATCATTGATGTTTCTGTCTCTCTCTCCCTCTCCCTTCCGCTCTGAAGTCAATAAAAACAGACATTTTAAAAAGGGACCTCAAGCCCTAACTGGTGTGGCTCAGTGGATAGAGCGTCAGCCTGCGGACTGAAGGGTCCCAGGTTCGATTCCAGTGAAGGGCATGTAACTTGGTTGCGGGCACATCCCCAGTAGGGGGTGTACAGGAGGCAGCTGATCGATGTTTCTCTCTCATCGATGTTTCTAACTCTCTATCCCTCTCCCTTCTTCTCTGTAAAAAAAAAAAAAAAAAAAAAAAAAATCAATAAAATAAAAAAATTAAAAAAAGGGACATCAAGAAACACGGGTGCAGAGACATGGAGTACATTCCTCCCATCACTGGCCTGAGTCTCTTCCTCTGTAAAATGGGTGCAGTGAGGGTGGCGACAGCACTCAGCTTTCTCCCAGGTTTTTTTGTTTGTTTGTTTAATATATATATATATGTATGTATTTAAACATCAATGATGAGAGAGAATCATTGATTGGCTGCCTCCTGCATTACCCCTACTGGGGATTGAGCCCACAACCCAGGCATGTGCCCTTGGCCAGAATCGAACCTGGGACCCTTCAGTCTGCAGGCTGACGCTCTATCCACTGAGCCAAACCAGCTAGGGCTGTTTAATATATTTTTATTGATTTCAGTGAGGAAGGGAGAAGGAAAGAGAGAGAAACATCAATGATGACAGAGAATAATTGACCGGCTGCCTCCTGCACGCCCCCCACTGGGAATCGAGCCCACAACCCAGGCATGTGCCCAGATCGGGAATCGAACCATGACCTCCTGGTTCATAGGTCGACGCTCAACCATTGAGCCATTGAGGCACGCCGGCTGGGCCCACCCAGGTCTTTTCTGGGCCCACTTCTGTGGGCCACAGCCAGCACACCATGCCACTCTTGCCCACATCAGTGGCCAGTGCCAGTTTCTCAGGGGCTCCACCCCTCCTGGGGCAGCTGGCACTGAGTGGGGCTGGCCTTGCTGGTGTCCTGCAGATCCTGGCTCGCTGTGACATCACGGTGCTGCAGGAGCTGGTGGACTCTTCCGGCAGCGCCCTCTACCTCCTGCTCCGAGAACTCAACCGGTGAGCTGGGCTCTGGGGGTCTAACCCGGGGCCCCCTGGAGCCTCAGGGTTCCTGACCCTGGGCTCCCCTTTCCTGGCAGATTTGATAACTCCGGGCCCTACAGCTCCCTGAGCAGCCCCTTCCTGGGGCGCAGCACATACGTGGAGAAGTATGTGTACATCTACAGGTAAGTACACACGTTGGCCAGGGCGGACTTGGCACTTGGCCTGCTGTGAGATGGCTGAGTAGTCCCAGACCCCTTCCTCCCAGGGCAGCCCTCACCTTCTCTCACTTTTTCTCCCCGGTCCTTTCATTCTGGGCTCTGCCTCTCCTCTAGCCTTGCCAGCTTCAGTGTTCACCTGCCCCTGCAGCAGGCCTAATCCGTGCACAGATGTCAGGCACCTCTGCCTCTCCCCTGGAAGCCACTGGGGCTCAGGGCGTGTCTTGCCCCATTTGGGAGTGGCTGACTGCAGCTTCTGGGAAGAGGCTCAAACAGGGCCTGTCGTGGGCCTCCGGTGGACACGGGTTCCAGAAACAGCCCTCGGATCCTGGGAGGACAGCCTCGGGGAGCCCTTTGTGGTCAGGATCGAGAGGGCAAGGGGACTGCCAGGGGACTATTTTTTTTCTTAATATTGTTATATGTTTTTATTGATTTCAGAGAGAGGAAGGGAGAGGGAGAGAGAGATAGAAACATCAATAATGAGAGAGAATCATTCATCGGCTGCCTCTTGCACGCCCCACACTGGGGATCGAGCCCACAACCTGGGCATGTGCCCTGACCGGGAATCAAACCATGACTTAATGGTTCATAGGTCAATGCTCAACCACTGAGCCACACCGGCGGAGCACCTATTTCTTTATATAGATGGAAGTATATAATGTCTAGAATTCACTCCAAATAATGGGGGAGCCCGGCTGGCATGGCTCAGCAGTTGAGCATCGACCTATGAACCAGGAAGCCATGGGTTCGATTCCCGGTCAGGGCACATGCCCTGGTTGTGCACTCTATCCCCAGTGTGGGGCGTGCAGGAGGCAGCCGATCAATGATTCTCATCATTGATGTTTCTCTCTCTCTCTCCCTTCCTCTCTGAAATCAATAAAAAATATATTTTTAAAAAGTAATAATATGCCGAAACCGGTTTGGCTCAGTGGATAGAGCGTCGGCCTGCGGACTGAAAGGTCCCAGGTTCGATTCCGGTCAAGGGCATGTACCTTGATTGCGGGCACATCCCCAGTGGGGGGCGTGCAGGAGGCAGCTGATTGATGCTTCTAACTCTCTATCTCTCTCCCTTCCTCTCTGTAAAAAAAATCAATAAAATATATTTTTTAAAAAAAGTAATAATAATGGAGGAACAATGTCCACACAGGAATGCTCATAGCAGCATCAGTCATAACACCTCAAAGTGGAAATGACCTGTGTCCACCAGCTGATGGCTGGACAAATAAAAGGCGGTCTCTCTCAACAGAATATGATTCAGCTATAAGAGGGAATGAAATACTGGCCCATGCTCCAACATGGGTGAACCTTGGAAACGATGCTAAGGGAAAGAAGCCAGACACAGAAGATCACATATTATTTATTAATTTATTTTAAAATATATTTTATTGATTTCTTTACAGAGAGGAAGGGAGAGGGATAGAGAGTTAGAAACATCGATGAGAGAGAAACATCGATTAGCTGCCTCCTGCACACTCCCTACTGGGGATGTGCCCGCAACCAAGGTACATGCCCTTGACTGGAATCGAACCTGGGACCCTTTAGTCTGCAGGCTGATGCTCTATCCACTGAGCCAAACCGGTTAGAGCCACATATTATTTTTTAAAAATATCTTTTTATTGATTTGAGAGAGAGAGGAAGGGAGGAGGAGACAAAGAGAAACATCAATCAGTTGCCTCCTGCATGCCCCATACTGGGGATTGAGCCCTAAACCCAGGCATGTGCCCTGATCAGGAATCAAACCAGCAACCAACCTCCTGGTGCATGGGATGATGGTCAACCACTGAGCCACACTGGCCAGGGCAAGACCACATATGATTTGATTACATTCACACAGAATGTCCAGAAGTGGCAAATCCAGAGACAGAATATAGATGAGTGACTGCCAGGGGTTCCGGGGGAGGAGAATGGTTAAGTGGATTCTAATGGATACGGTTTCTTTCGGGGATGATAACAATGTTCTAAAACTGATTGTGGTGAGGGTTCTACAACCTTGTGAGTGTAACAAACGCCACTGGAATTTTATGGTATGTGAATTTTTTAAAAGATATTTTATTGATTTCAGAGAGGAAGGGAGAGGGAGAAATAGAAACATCAATCATGAGAGAGAGTCATTGATCGGCTGCCTCCTTCACGCCCCCTACTGGGAATTGAGCCCTCCACCAAGGATCCAACCGGGACCTGGGTCATAGGTCAACGCTCAACCACTCAGCCACACCTGCCGGGCTTATGGTTTGTGAATTTTCTCTCAATAAAATTCTAGGAAAAAGGCTAGGAAGAGAAAAAAAAAAAAAAAAGGCTGGGGAGGCTGTGCCCATATGGAACAGAGCTGCTGGCAGAGGAACCCTCCCTGAGTGCCAGCTCTGATGTGGCACTTGCAAACCAGAATCAGTGATGTGGGGACACTGCTTCCCATCCCTCGGTCCCCCAGGTCACACAAGATGCAGATCAAGGATTCCTACGTGTATGATGACAAGGATGACCTCTTTACCCGGGAGCCCTTTGTGGCCAAGTTCACTTTGCCCAGCAAGGGTAAGAGGGGAAGAAGGCTGGCCTGCTGTGGGGCAGTGGGAAAGCGGGGGGGCGGCTGGCTGGCTCTGCTGGGGGCTCGGTCACCCAGAGGGGGCTGCGTGGAGAAGAGCCAGGAGTGGGTGGGAGCCCTCTATCCCTGGGGCCTTGCAGACCTTCCCAGCTTGGTGTTAGTCCCCCTACACACCACTCCGAAGGCCGTGGAGCAGGAGCTGAATGCCCTGTATGACGTGTTTCTGGATGCCTCCCGGCGCTGGAAGGGCGAGGTAGGGCCGGGCAGGTTGCGTGGGAGAGAGGTACCAGATGGCGTGGTGGCCTGACACAACAGCTGCGCCCTCTCCAGGACATCATCCTGCTGGGGGACTTCAATGCTGACTGTGGTTCACTCGCCAAAAAGCGCCTAGGGGAGCTGATGCTTCGGACTCAGGCTGACTTCTACTGGGCGATCGCCGACGGCGAGGACACCACAGTGCGCTCCAGCACCCACTGTGCCTATGACCGCATCGTGCTGCACGGGGAGCGCTGCCGGAGGCTGCTGCATTCGGCCTCTGCCTTCAATTTCCCCCGGAGCTTCCGGCTCACCGAGGAGGAGGTAAACCGAAGCAGCGGGGATGGCCACAGGAAAGTCCCTTGGCCCTGACATTGTCTTTCTGTCCGCCCCAGGCCCTCAACGTCAGTGACCACTACCCCGTGGAGGTGGAGCTGAGGCTGAGTCTGAGCCGGGCGGGGCACGGGACCCGGCCCCTCAGCCTGGCTGCTCTGTTGCTGTCCCCGCTGCTGCTACTGCTGCTCCTGCCCCCACAGCTGGGCCTGGGGGCCTGAGGCTCACCCACCCTGGTGTCTGCTGCCCTCGGATGTGATGACTGACTACACTGCCCTTAGGACTCAAACCCCAGCCTCTCCAGGCTCTCTGCCCTGGGGCCAAAGTGACTGCTGAAGGGCTTCAACTGCAGCCCAGCCTGGCCCTGCCCTGCCTTGCTCTGCCCTGCCCCGTCCTGCCCTGCCCTGTCCCGTCCTACCCTGCCCTGTCCTGCCCAGTCGGGCCCTGTCCAATCCTACCCAACCCAGCCCTGCCCCGTCCTGCCCAACCCAGCCCTGCCCCATCCTGCCCAACCCAGCCCTGCCCCGTCCTGCCCAACCCAGCCCTGCTCTGTCTTTCCCAACCTGGTCTTACCCAGCCCTGCCCTATTGTACTGCAACCCTCTGCCTTTTCTTTGATTTGGTTTGTGTTCTTTTGCTGGGCCTGTGCCTGGCATGAGAATGTGTAAGAGGAAGGCAGGGGCCCCGAGGCTGGGGGAGGGGAACGGGGCTTAGAAAAGGGAATCACAACATATGAAAAATTATGACAAAAAGGAAACACATACAAACTGAGAACGAAAAGCTAGATAGGAGGGACACTACATGCGTGGAACAGATATGTCACTGGGCCACCTGTATTGTACATGGGATTCACGTGAATTCGCGTGAAGATCCCAGTAGATACAAAAATGGAGATAAGCTGTTCACACACACACACACACACACACACACACACACACACACACACACACACGAAAAAAATGGCAGATGCATTGGAACTCGTGTGATCTAATGAAAATAGCTGCAAACACACCCAATGCCTGTGGCGAAGCCCATGAGGTGCAGTCAGTCCACATTGGCACATTCATAGGGTGTGGCCCCAAGCAGAGTGGTTACCAAGGCTACGGATGCATAGAACGTATAGGAACTGGCTGTCATGTAATGACAGAAATTAACTGTAAGAAATTCTGTTTTGTAAGCATGATGTTAGCTTTGTGGAGCAGTTGTATTAAACGATAGTCACTGTGTCCCTATGTTACACTCCCACAAATGGGACACGCAGGTTTCCTTGGGGTGTGTTAGGACAGTCCCTCAGTCAGTGTGGGAGGGCGTACACAGGTGGCCTGCAAAGGACCTGAAGTCAGAGAGGGAACAGAGCTCAGTAAAAGCTGCTAGTGCCCTGGCTGGGTAGCTCAGTTGGTTAGAGCATCATCCTGATAGGCCAAGGTTGCGGGTTTGATCCCCAGTCAGGGCACATACAGGAATCAACCAATGAATGCATAATTAAGTGGAACAGTAAATCAAGGTTTCTCTCTCTCTAAAATCAATAAAAAATTTTAAAAACAGCCCGGTTGGTGTGGCGCAGTGGGTGAGCTTCAACCTATGAACCAGGAGGTCACAGTTCGATTCCCGGTCAGGGCACATGCCCGGGGTTGTGGGCTCAATCCCCAGTAGGGGGTGTGCAGGAGGCAGCCAATCAATGGTTCTCTCTCATCATTGATGATTCTATTTCTCCTTTCCTCTCTGAAATCAATTATATATATTTAAAAAGGAGTGGAGCAAGACATTCATGATGGTGCTCGTAATGGTGGTGAAAAGCTGGGGTCAACCCTGAGGTTGAATCCTTGTGCACTGCTGCTGGGAATGGACGTTGGTGCAGCTGCTATGGAAGACAGTAGGGCACTTCCTCAACCAATTAAGCAGAGTTCGCATAAAGCTCAGCAATTCCACTTCTGGGTACATACCCACAAGGATTGAAAGGAGGAACCTGAAAGATATCTGTACTCCCATGTCCACAGCAGCATCGCTCACAGTAGCCAGAAGGTGGTCGCAACCCAAGTGTCCACTCATAGAGGAAGGGATGAGCAGCACGTGGGCTAGCCATGCAGTGGAATGTCGGTCAGCCTTAACAAGGAAGGAGATTTTGTCTATGGCCATACCACCCTGAGCACTCCTGATCTCATCTGACCTTCTGAGCTAAGCAGGGTCAGGCCTGGTTAGTAGTTGGATGGGAGACCACCTGGGAATACTGGGTGCTGTGGGCTTAACACGTTAAGCGCTCAGCCTGTTTTGTCTTCCGGACACAAAGTATAGTGTCAGTCACCGGTGACTGGGCGCTTAACGTGTTAAAAAAAAAAAAAAAGGAGCCCTAACCGGTTGCCTCAGTGGCTAGAGTGTCGGCCTGCGGACTCAAGGGTCCCAGGTTCAATTCCAGTCAAGGGCATGTACCTTGGTTGCAGGCACATTCCCAGTAGGGAGTGTGCAGGAGGCAGCTATCGATGTTTCTCTCTCATCAATGTTTCTAACTCTCTATCCCTCTCCCTTCCTCTCTGTAAAAAAAAATCAATAAAAATTTTTAAAAAGGAGGGACATTTTGACACACATTACAAAATGGATGAACCTTGAGGACATTATACTACATGAAATAAGCCAGACACTGATTCCATTCTGTGAGGTCCCTGGAGTAGTGAAGCTCAGAGAGACAGAAAGGAGGGTGGCTGGTGCCAGGGCTCTGGAGGGGAAATGGGGGGTTAGTGTTTAATGTGGACAGAGTTTCCGTTTAGATTCTAGGTTGAGAACCGTTAGCAGGGTCGCCTAAGACCATCGGAAAACACAGATATTTACATTAGGATTCAAAACAGTAGCAAAATTACAGTTATGAAGTAGCAACGAAAATAATTTTATGGTTGGGGGTCACCACCACATGAGGAACTGTATTAAAGGGTCGTGGCATTAGAAAGGTTGAGAACCACGGTTTAGAAGATGAAAAAGTCCTGGGTTTGGATGGTGGTGATGGTTGCACAATATGGATGTATTTGACGCCACTCACCTGGTTAAGAAGCTCAGTTCCATGCCATGTGTATTTTATCACCATGAAGAGAGTGAGGGCGAGCCATGTGCCCACATCAGAAGGTGTCCACAGAGAGAAGAGGCAGCCGTCTTCGAGGCTGGCAGCTCTGGGGGCTGGTGCTGGGCAGCAGGGTGAGCATCCCTTTCTCTGTCCACAACCAGGTCCTTCTGAAGCCACAAGCAGGCCCAGCTGGGCTGCCGCCGCCTTGGGTTCCTGCAGAGGGTGCCACCAGCCCAAACACAGCCATGCGCTGCCCAGCTGTGCTCCTGCTCCTGCTCCTGGTGGGGGTGGCCCAGGCCTTTCGCATCTGTGCCTTCAACGCCCAGAGGCTGACGCTTGGCAAGGTGGCCAGGGAGGACGTGATGGACCCCTTAGTTCGGGTAGGTTCGTCACTGTAGGGAAGCTGCACTCCTGAGGACCAGGAGCCAAAGCCCCCACCCAGCCCTACCTGACCCAGGGCATGTCCCTGAGAAGGGGACATCAAGGACACAGGTGCAGAGACATGGAGCAAGTTCCTCCAATCATTGGCCTGAGACTCTTCCTCTGTGAAATGGGTGCAGTGTGGGTGGAGACAGAAACGTTTTCTTCCAGGTGTTTTTGTTTTCTAATATATTTTTTATTGATTTCAGAGAGGAAGGGAGAGAAACATCAATGATGAGAATCATTGATTGGCTGCCTCCTGGACGCCCCCACTGGGGATCGAGCCCGCAACCCGGGTATGCACCCTTGACTGGAATCGAACCTGGGACCTTTCGGTCCGCAGGCCAAAGCTCTATCCACCGAGCCAAACCAGCCAGGGCCCAGGTCTTTATTATTTTTTTTGGAATATATTTTATTGATTTTTTTACAGAGAGGGAGAGGGATAGTTAGAAACATCAATGAGAAACATCAGCTGCCTCCTGCACACTCCCCACTGGGGATGTGCCTGCAACCAAGGTACATGCCCTTGACTGGAATTGAACCCGGGACCCTTGAGTTCACAGGCAGAAGCTCTATCCACTGAGCCAAACCGGTTAGGGCCCAGGTCTTTTTCTTAAAATATATTTTTATTGATTTCCGAGAGGGAGAATGATAGAAACATCGAGAATCATGGGTAGACTGCCTCCTGCACATCCCCCACTGGGGAATGAGCCAGTAACCTGGGCATGTGTCCTTGACCGGAATCAAACACAGGAGTCTTTAGTCTGCAGGCCAACGCTCTATCCACTGAGCCATACCGGCTAGGGTTCCCAGGTCTTTTCTACTCCCACTGCTCTGCGGGCTGTCAGCATACCATGCCGCTATTGGCCCTCAGCGGCCAGTGTTTCTCAAGGACTCCACCCCCCTCCTGGGGCAGCTAGAACTCCTTGGGGCTGGCCTTCCTGGTGTCTTGCAGATCCTGTGTGCAGCCCCAGGGAGAGTAATTACCAAGGCTATTTTCATGCAGAAAATACATGAGCCAACTCTCATGTAACAAATAGTCGCAACTGTAATAATTCCTGAACTGAAGCATGTTTCCTTTGTGACAGTGTGAGGGTATGAACAGGACATGAATCAGAAAAGGGCCGAACTCCAGGACTGCTACATTTTTCCAGAGAACAGAGCACAGTAAAAACAGCTAGTGCCCTGGCCGGGGAGCCCAGTTGGTTAGAGTATCATCCCAATATGCCAAGATTGTGGCTTTGATAGCCGGCCAGGGCACCTGTAAGAATCAACCAGTGAACGCTTAGATGAGTAGTGCAACTAACTTCTATGCCTCTTAAAAAGTCAATAGAAAATTAGAACAGCTAGCAAGACATTAGGGGCAAGTTCAAGTTGAGGTCATGTTTATGATCTGGGGCTGCACACTATTTGCCCAAAGGTCAGCTCTTGCCAACCCCTGTGGCACATTTCAAAGGGGGAAAACTGGGGGACCTGCTGCTGTGCTGGGCTTATTTGTTCTCTGGCCCAGATCTGTCGTCAGCCTTTTCCTGGAGGACAAAGGACAGTGACCCTAAAGTTCTCAGAGGCTCCCCCATCCCCCATGAATCCAAATGCAAAGACATGGATGGAAAGTTGATTTATTGGTGGGTGTAAGGTGGGGGCAGCACTGAGACTCTCACGAGTGCAGGGCTCGCCATTTGTCCAGGGGCCCACGATTAGGGATGTATTTGACCCCACAGCCATCTGGGATGAGGCGCTTTTCAGCTACCATGTCTTCAAACTCATCCGCATTAAACTTGGTAAAGCCCCACTTCTTGGAGATGTGGATCTGGGGGGGAAAACAAAGAATTGAGTCTACATATTGGGGGATCTGGGCAAGCAAAGGAGGGACCAAAGGTTGCCACACTTCTTACCTTCTGGCGGCCAGGGAACTTGAACTTGGCTCTGCGTAGGGCCTCAATCACATGCTCCTTGTTCTGCAGCTTGGTGCGGATGGACATGATGACTTGGCCAATGTGGACTCTGGCCACTGTGCCCTGGGGCTTCCCAAAGGCACCCCGCATACCCGTCTGGAGCCTAGATTGAGGGCAGCATTGAGTTCAGACACGAGTGTCCACCAGGAAGGGCTGTATCCAAGGTCCCTTGTGGCAACCCATACTAGCAACAGGTTGCGTACACTACCAAGGATGCTACTGTTTGCAGCCATTGCACACCAGGCCCCCATGGGGAAAAGAGCATGGTCGGCTTAATTGGCTGCAGCGAAGCCCAAAACAAACTCCAACAGAATCTTTGCCAAGGTGCCCCACCCCCCGCCCCCCGGGCTCATCTGAAAGCCCTCCAACGTGCAACTGCCCTAGCTACGTGCTTGCTGGCAGATGGCTGTCATCAGGCTCAAAGCTACTTCCTTCACCTGCTGCCAAGAGGCTAAGCCCTAGTCATGATGCCCTTTTTGCCTCTGCTCACCTGCAGAGTAGCAGAAAAATGCGTGCCCATGATATCTTGCCAGCAATTAGGCTGGCTTTGCCATGGACGGTTGAGTCTTTATGTGGGGCCATCTCTTTGCTCTACTACTATAATCAAGCTCAACAGAGACCCTCAAGCTCACCTGTCAGCCCCAGCACAGGACAACATCTTGTTGATGCGGATGACGTGGAAGGGGTGGAGCCGCACGCGGATGTGAAAGCCATCTTTGCCACAACTTTTCACCATGTACTTGTTGGCACAAATACGGGCAGCCTCCAGGGCTAGATGGGGGGGGGGGGGAGGGAGGCAGCAGAGTAAGGATGGCACAGAAGAACTCATTATAGTTCACAACTGGGTGTTCATGACTAAGGAACTGGAACTGGTAATTCCAGTCCAGTGAGCTCCGGATTTGGCTGGGGGAGCACGTAGGGAATAGGCGCGACTAACCAGGAATCCCGCATCTCACCTTCGGAGGAGAGCTGCTCATATTCGTCTGACACCATGTGGCCACAGAGTGGGAACTCATCCACCTTCGCCTTCTTCCGCCCCAGGTCAAAGATGCGGATCTTGGCATCTGAAAAAAGCCTTGGGTCAGTTGTGTGTGGGGTGCCCTCAACAACTGAGTCAGTGCAGCCAAACCAGTTGGGGAGCTCTTCTGCAACTTACCAGGGACACCTCGGCAGAAGCGAGACTTTGGGTACGGCTTGTTCTTACAATACCGGTAACTGCAGGAGGGAGGGGAGGGAGAAACCCAGGTTTGCAGGGATTCACAAGTTAACTGGTCAATAGGCACTTCAGCGCTCCCTCCACGACCAAAGGAGAGGATGGCACAAGCCCATCTGTAAGCGACCTCCGTGTCTGGCGTGGCGCTAAAGCAAGACACAGTCACATCTAGGCGGCCAAAAGTTAAGAGGACAACCATGTAGGCAAAAATCTTTCTTGACCCCTTACTGGGTTTCCAACTTCTTACAGGGCCAATCCTTTGAAACAGACTTTCCCAGTTAAAAAACACCTCTCACTTCCAGGCACTGTATACTACATACTTGCTGCATAAAAACAGCACAGTTCATGCTGTCCACCCTAGATTTTTGGGCACGTGGCACTTGGCCTCCAAGCCATGTGAAGGACTCCCAACGCCCTCTGCAGGCCACACAAGACTTGAGCTCTCTGGACACGCAGCCCGGAAATAAGAAGGGCAAGGCACACAAAGGCCCAGAAGGCATTGAGCCTCAAAAGGCGGCGAATTTCCAGGACAAAGGGCGGGATGCAAGGCGGACGCCGCTTCCAGCCTGAAACTGGCTCGGAAATGCAGGAAAGGGTCAATACAAAACCCCAACAAAACTGTGGAAGCGCTTAAAGAGCGGCATCAAGTTTTAAGTGAAAGAACCACATGATCTAAACGAAGACCTAAAGCGATTCGGAAGGTATAGGGGAGAACGATGGAGTCCATTCCCAAAATAGGAAAAGCTGGATGTACTAGAGAGGTTCCACCCCACGATTGCTTTAAGCAGCCAAATGCACCTATTCCCCTTCCCAGCAGCGAAATTACATGGATTCAATACTCACCACCGGGCGGGGCGGCGACCCATGGCGACACCAGGATCTTCAGTGGCTACAATGAAACAGAAAAAGTCAGAACAGAAGACGATGACAAGGTTCCAACCAGGGGAGGGAAACGGCAAGGGCACGGCGGGAATCTGCACCCGTCACTACTCACCACGCCGAAGGGAAAGAGACGCTCCCACGCCTGCGCATGCTTTATATAGGCCGCCTCTCTTCGCGCGCGGGAACCATAGAGTCCTCGCGAGGGCGGGTGGACTTTCTATCAGACTTTCATGACCATAGACGCGATGGCCTTCTGCGCCTGCGTGCAGGCAGCCGGGTTCATGCGCAGAACGGGAAAGAGGAGGAGCGCCTGACCGCAGTGGACAGCTAGCGAATAGGGGCTGGCCACATCAGCACGGGAAAGCCTTTTCCAACTGGCCATCTTGGGCGTAGAACTCGGCCCGAGGCTTTGCTGTAACTATGAAAAACTTTTGTTCTTTTTTTAAAAAACAACTTTTGTTCTTGAGTTGAAAAGGGGGAAGTACCCCCGAGTGGGGCTCACAGCGCCTGCGCGCTTGTTCCTAGGATTCACTTTGCCCGTGACACGCTCTCTGTGCCTCCCTCTGGGCTTCAGGGCCCGCAGGGGACGCGCCATGCTGGAGCCTCGGCTTACATTCCTTTGTCGATAGGGAGGCCGGAGGCCGAGGCACGCCCCCACTGCCCGCGATAACCTAAAAGTCCGCAGCCTGTGAAGGCCGATGACGATCCTCCACCGAAATCCAGGTTCCAGGAGGCCCCGTAAGCACCGTTGGGTCCTCCCTGCCCACCCTCTTGGGGCAGAGAAAAGAGACGCTGTGCTCCTGATGGAGAAGAGGAGAAAGAGGGCTGCGATGCCTTATGGCAAAGGGCGCGGTCACTCTGTCTCCGGCCCCATCCAGTCCAGGCCTCTGAGAACAGCGGCCACCCTCCCAGGGCCCAGAATGTGGCCCCCCCCTCCCGAAACACACACACTCCTCACCAAGTCCCACCATGTTCCAATGCCGCCTGAGTGTGTCTGGGTGGCTCTCCATAAGTATTGTTTCAGTCTGGCTAGCGTGGGTCAGTGGTTGAGCATAGACCAATGAACCAGGAGTCACAGGATGGATTTCGGGCCTGGGCACATGCCTGGGTTGTGGGCTCAATACCCAGTGTGGGGCGTGCCAGCGGCAGCTGGTCAATGATACTCTCTCATCATTGATGTTTCTATCTCTCCCTCTCCCTTCCTCTCTAAAATCAATTAAAAAAATAAAAATAATAAAGCATGGATTTGCCCCCCACCCCAGAGCCCAGTAAGCCAGGGAGAGGTGGGCAGAGCTGGAGACAGTCACCCAGGAATGTGCTATCCACCAGACGTGTCTGTCCAAGCTTCTGGAGATGGGGAAGGCGAGAAGTAAAGTATTCTTAGTGTTACTTGACCGAGGGAGGGAATCCTGCTCAAGCATACCTGCTCTTCTCAGGGATAACCTGGCACTGTAGTAAATGGCTTGGAAAGATGGTGGTGTTTTTTTTAGGGCAAAAAGGCTGGAATGTGAGGTCTGATCAAATAATTGAATTGATACCCCTCCCCTGGGAACTGACAACTGACATTCCCTTTTGCTCCTTAGACCACGTTCCACTTGCTCAGACCAGTATCCTTCTCCGGACCTTCCCAGGATCCGGACCCGCCCAGAGAATTCCCAGCCGAAAAAGCCCACCTAGAATCCTTTAAAACCTCTGATTCCCCATCCCTGGGTGCTGGTGCCATCTGGTTTTCCAGATGACCTAATAAATTCATAATTCTTTACCCCCTTTGGCCTCATGTGTTCCTCCTTTGGCGACCCTAACAGTGTGCACATCCAACAGTGGTGCAGAGACCTTCCCAGGGGACCCAGCCCTTCCATCCAGGGGCTCTGGGTCTGGAAACTGGGTTAGAGTCTGTGACCCTGTTCTGTGACAACTCCAGTCAGGTGTTTGGCTCCCAGGCCTAGAGCTGTGGTCGGCAAACTGCGGCTCGCGAGCCACATGCGGCTCTTTGGCCCCTTGAGTGTGGCTCTTCCACAAAATACCACGGCCTGGGCGAGTCTATTTTGAAGAAGTGGTATTAGAAGAAGTTTAAGTTTAAAAAATTTGGCTCTCAAAAGAAATTTCAATCGTTGTACTGTTGATATTTGGCTCTGTTGACGAATGAGTTTGCCGACCACTGCCCTAGAGCATTTTGGGCTGTAGAATGCTGCCTATTTCCCAGAGACACTGTGGTCTTTCCAGAGCTTTTCAAAGACACCTGTTTCTCGCCTCTAATGGCTCTCAATGCCTCACTGAAAACAGGTGCTTCCAGGCCTTTGTGGAACACGGTTTCGGAGTGGAGTGTTCAGGTGGAATGTGATAAATCTACTCCAAAATTCCTCTCTCCCCGAGCCTTGGGATTCCCCTCCTCCACCACTTGCCAGGACAGCTCTGGTATCAAAACCCATGAACTTCAGGCCACCAGTGTGTCCAAGTTCAGTCAGCCAACAAAGTGAGATGCTGGACTTCTCACCAGCTGTATGCACTAACGTTCAAACTGGAATTCTAGTAAGGGCACCCCTATCAGTGAATCCGGCCCCAGTTGAATGTTATAGCTCACCTCCTTAGTCCAACACCCTGAAAATACACTCCCACAAGTGTTCAATTGGGTTTAGCTGTTAGATATCAATCAAGTCATGGAAATATTTATTATGTATTTATTTTTAAATTTTTTTATTTTTTAATTTGGGAATAATGGGGGCCAGGCGGGAGCCCACCTCTAGTGGGAGGACTACCTCTTGCTTTGGCCTTGCCATCCCTTTTATTCAGGTTTGGGATACACCCATTGCCCTTAGGCAGGTAATTCCAGTAACAGGCAGATTATCTTATCAGTAAGGATTTACATGATTATTTGGTGGGGAAGTTGCCTCAGTTACCATTGTCTTAATTAGATAGTTAATATGTTTTTATTGATTATTTTTTTAGAGAGAGGAAGGGAGATGGATAGAGAGAGAGAAAAACATCAATGAGAGAGAGGGATGTCATTGATCAGCTGCCTCCTGCATGCTCCCCTTTGGGGTTCAGGCCCACAACCCCAGGCATGTGCCCTGACCAGGAATCGAACCAGAGACCTCACCATGTGGGCTGGAAATTTTTTTAAAAAATTTTTTGCCCTAACCGGTTTGGCTCAGTGGATAGAGCGTCAGCCTTCGGATTGAAGGGTCTCAGGTTCGATTCCGGTCAAGGGCATGTACTTTGGTTGCGGGCACATTACCCAGTAGGGAGTGTGCAGGAGGCAGCTGAATCAATGTTTCTAACTCTATATCCCTCTCCCTTCCTCTCTGTAAAAACTCAATAAAACATATTCAAAAAAAATTTTTTTATTGATTTCAGAGAGGAAGGGAGAGGGAGAGAGAGTTAGAAACATCAATGATGAGAGAATCATTGATTGGCTGCCTCCTGCACACCCCCCACTGGGGATTGAGCTCACAACCTGGGCATGTGCCCTTTACCGGAATCAAACCCAGGACCCTTGAGTCCACAGGCCGACACTATATCCACTGAGCCAAACTAGCCAGGGCGGGCTGGAAATTTTTATTGATGTGTGAGCTATTTCCTCTTGGGTTAGACTTCGTGTCTGTTCCCTGGAGCATATAGGTGTTTGACAACTAGTTATGGGTCTAATGTCAAGGGGGTGGTTGCAATGGGTCTCAAGGACAACAGGTGTCCCCTTGAGTCCATTGGTTATGCTTATATGCATGCATACAAGTCCTTCGGTTGATCTCTTATCTCCCCCACCTCTCCCTAACCTTCCCGCTGTAATTTGACATTCTGCTTGGTGCTTTACTGTCTCTGTACCTATCTTTTTGTTCATCAGTTTATAATGTTCTTTATTATCAATAAATGAGTGAGATCATGTGGTATTTTTCTTTCATTGACTGGCTTAATTCACTTAGCATAATGTTCTCCAATTCCATCCAGGTTGCTGCAAATGATAAGAATTCCTTCTTTTTTATGGCAGCATAGTATTCCATTGTGTAGATGTACCATAGTTTTCTGATCCAGTCATCTGCTGACGGGCACCTAGGCTGTTTCCAAATCTTAGCTATTGTAAATTGTACTGCTATGAACATAGGGGTGCATATATCCTTTCTGATTCGTGTTTCCAGTTTCTTAGGATATATTCCTAGGAGTGGGATTACTGGGTCAAATGGGAGTTCTATTTTCAGTTTTTTGAGGAAACTCCATACTGTTCTCCACAGTGGCTGCACCAGTCTGCATTCCCACCAGCAGTGCACGAGGATTCCTTTTTCTCCGCATCCTCGCCAACACTTGTCGTTTGTTGATTTGTTGATGATAGCCATTCTGACAGGTGTGAGATGGTACCGCATTGTCATTTTGATTTGCATCTCTCGGATAATTAATGACTTTGAGCATGTTTTCATGTGTCTCTTGGCCTTCCTTCTGTCTTCTTTTGAAAAGATTCTATTTAGGTCCGTTGCCCATTTTTTTATTGGATCATTTATCTTCCTTTTATTAAGAACAGGTGTCCCCTTGAAAGGCACCTGCCCAAGTGAGTTAATGACACAGTCCTCCAGCAATGGAGCACCAATCCCCCGGACATGAGAAGGCAGGCTACTCACATCAGCAAGGGAGGCTCAGAGAGACCGGGGGCTTCCCGATAGTCAGCTTCAATTGAGGGTGACCAGATGTCCCAGTTTCAGGTTTCAGGGCCCTGCTCCTCCAACCACTGTCCTATATTTCACATGACAAACATGGAGAGCCCGGCTGGCGTGGCTCAGTGGTTGAGCGTCGACCTATGAACCAGGAGGTCACGGTTTGATTCCTAGTCTGGACACTTAGTCAGGTTTCAGGCTTGATCCCCAGTAGGGTGCATGAAGGAGGCAACCAATCAATGATTCTCTCTCATCATTGATGTTTCTGTCTCTCTCTCCCTTCCCTTCCTCTCTGAAATCAATAAAAATATTAAAAAAACAACAACATTGAGAGACTGGAAATTCAAGTGACATTGGGATTCTGTAACCCACACAATTAAACACTGTTTGATTTTCAGCTCTGTCAGCCCTGCAGATACAGGAAGTAGGAGAAGTTCTCTGCTGTCATACTATAAGGAGCTAAGAGATAAGGAC
The DNA here is from genome assembly GCA_025583905.1 of Ia io. Lineage (NCBI taxonomy): Eukaryota > Metazoa > Chordata > Mammalia > Chiroptera > Vespertilionidae > Ia > Ia io. The sequence continues at coordinate 134,069,774 of JAJQQW010000001.1, forward strand.
CTGGAGCTTGAATATAAGGGGTTGGTTACTCAGGGTTTGGAAGACTGAATGCGCAAAACGGGATGCTGCAGTAGCAGAGATAGTACAGGAAGAAGCTGCCGCCCCCAGAGCAAGGGGAAGAAGAGAAGTTGGTGTCATCAGAAGCCTAGGAGCCAGGATGAGAGGCATTGAAGAGCCAGAGCCTGGGTCTCTGAGGAGGAGCTGCTGCAGTTTTTTAGGGAAAGCAGCAGCAGCAGCAGCAGCTAAGAGGGAGCAAGGCAGGAGGTAATTTCCAAGGCACCGTCTTCAGGTCACTGATTCTTTGGTGGCATCTCTTTGTGGCCTAATCCATCGGCTGAGATTTTTATTGCAATGACTACGTGTTTGTACTTCTAAAGTGTTTTTTTAAGTTTGCCTGGGCTTTTAAAATTTTTATCTATATATCTATATCTATATCTATATCTATATCTATATCTATATCTATATCTATATCTATCTATCTATCTATCTATCATCTATCTATCTATCTATCTATCTATCTATCTATCTATCTATAATTGGTTTCAGAGAGGAAGGGAGAGAGAGAGAGAGAGAGAGAAACATCAATGAGAGAGATATTGATTGGCTGCCTCCTGCCCGCCCCCTACTGGGGGTCAAGCAACAACCCGGGCATGTGCCCTGACTGGGAGTTGAACTAGCAAACTTTTGGTGCATGGGTAGGATGCCCAACCAACTGAGCCACACCGGGCTCAACTGGTATTTTCTAACATGTCACGACACCATTATAACCATTGTCAGTCTCAATACCACAATCCATTCTGTACCTTGGCAGGGCCTGAATAATGAAAAGGTTGGGTTTTCAGTTAGACTTCGGCAATAATCCCCTCTGAAAAAATGTGTTAATTTTCTCAGGTCAACATTTGTTCCAAAAAGTATTCCTTCATCATCATGGCTTAGGGAAACATGCAAATAAAATTTACTATGATCTTCTTTAGAAACACTGCATACCAGTTCCACCACAATTTCTTCCCATGTAAGATCATTTTTATTCCTGATTTCATATTGCAAATTTGGGAATGTTTCCCTGAGGTTTGCTGCATCTATTTCTGTACCATAATGAGATGCCATTCCAGCCAGTACTTTTATGAAAGTTCATATTATTGACTAGAGGCCTAGTGCACAAAATTCGTGCACTGGGGGGGCGGTCCCCTCAGCCTGGCCTGCACCCTCTCGCAGTCTGGGAGCCCTCAGGAGATGTCCAACTAAGCTGGCTGTTGGACAATCTTAGTGCTGCTGTGGGGACAGGAGAAGCTCCCGCCACTGCCGCTGTGCTGAGAGCTGGGCTTCTGGCTGAGTGGCACTCCCCCTGTGGGAGTGCACTGACCATCAGGGGGCAGCTCCTGCATTGAGCATCTGCCCCCTGGTGGTCAGTGTGAGTCATAGCAACCTGTCATTCTGCCTTTGGGCCGAAACCTGCCCTCCGACATCCCCTGAGGGGTCCCAGATTGCAAGAGGGTGCAGGCCAGGCCGAGGGACCCCACTGGTGCAAGATTGGGGCTGGGGGAGGGATGTGGGAAGTTGGCCAGCTGGGGAGGCACTGCAGGAGGGCTCAGTCCTAATCTGCTGGATACCAGCAGCAAGTTAACCTACTGGTCAGAGTGTCTGCCCCCTGGTGGTCAGTGCACATCATAGCGAGCAGTTGAGTGGCTTTAGCATATCATTAGCATATTACGCTTTGATTGGTTGATGGCCAACTGGACGACAGAACAATTAGCATATTAGGCTTTTATTATATAGGATGATTATATATAAACCCATTTTAGAATGACCCATTTTGTAACTATTGAGCAAGGATATCCCAGAGTCCATTGATTTGCTTTTTTAAAAATCCTCCTGGGAGGATATTTTTCCATTGATTCTTCAGAGACAGTAGCAGAGAGAGGGAAAGACAGAAAGAATTATCGATGTGAGAGAAACACATCAATTGGTTGTCTTCCTCCTGCACCTGCCCTGACCAGGGCCCAGGCTAAGGAGAAGCCTGCCTGCAATCGAGGTACGTGACCTTGACCTGGAATCAAACCCAGGACCCTTAGGTCCGCAGGCCAACACTCTATCCACTAAGCCAAACCGGCTAGGGCTATTGATTTGCTTTCATGTAACAGCTTTATTTCTGAATTTTTAATGGATTTTGAATCCACTGAGTTGTAAGTGCTCTCCATGGATACTTTGTTAACGCACAGCCTCCACACAGCAGCCACCTGCTCACCTCACACGGAGCCAACTTTTTTTCTGCAGGATCCTCAGACCATATGTTGAGCTCTGGAGCAGGCACTGCCTCTGCTCAAAATGTTTAACTTCTTCACACGCAAAACCAGCAAGTCTAGTCTTTTAAGACGAAAGACAGGCTCGGCGCGCGTGGCTCAGTGGTTGAGTGTTGACCTACGAACCGGGAGATCGAGGTTCAATCGGCAGGTTGCTGGCTTGATCCCCAGTGTGGGGTGTGCAGGAGGCATCCAATCAATAATTCTCATCATGATGTTTCTATCTCTCTCTTCCTCTCTGAAATCAATAACAAATATGTTTTAAAAAAGACAGTCTGAGGAAAAATGTTTTTTCTCAGATATGCCTCAAGTTTATTAAAGATGCCCTATACACACATTTGCTACTAAAAATTGAAATAGTACTTAAAAAATGTGTTACAATTTAAATGAGTACAAGAATACGGTGTATTCCTAAAATGAGCCCATGTCATAACTCTCAGCAATACCAGAAGAACCTGGATGTGAGAGGCAATGGCTACGGCCACATTGAAATACAGCAGCGGTTCTCAACCTCTGGGTCGCGACCTCTTTGGGGGTCGAATGACCCTTTCACAGGGGACGCCTAAGACATCCTGCATATCAGATATTTACATTACGATTCATAACAGTAGCAAAATTACAGTTATGAAGTAGCAACGAAAATAATTTTATGGCTGGGGAATCACCACAATATGAGGAACTGTGTTAAAGGGTCGCAGCATTAGGAAGGTTGAAAAACCACTGAAATACAGGTTCATTGCTATTCTTCTTGCAGTTTTGAATAGCCTCATTCCTTCTCCTCAGCCGTATTGGAAACAGTCCTTTGAGGTCTCTTTTAAGACTTGCCATTGTCCTCACTCCACATCTCCTCCTGTAGACCAGGCCATAACTCCTTCCCACTAGATACCCCATGAATTCTTCTTCTCTGTCCTGCTGTTGGGGTGAATGTGTTCGTGGAAGGGAAGGGAATTTGATACTAGGGTTGAGAGTCAAGTTACTAAGGTTCTTTGCTAGTGCTTCTGAGACAGCTTGAGTGTCAGCTGGATCTCCTTCATCGGACATCTGAGAAAATGACCCAGGGGAGGGGGCATTACGCTTCGTTGGTGAATCCATTGCAAGTCTAGTCACAGCCTGAAGGTCCTCCTAGAACCCGTCTGTAAAGAGTTCAAGCTGAAGGTGATGCACAAAACTCACAAGTTGCCACAAAGTAGTCTGGAAAGAACAGCAATGAAATGTGGGGAAAGAGCTAAGCTAAATAATCTGAGGGAAAATATTTGCAACATATAGAACAAAGTACTAACAGCCCTAGTGTATGACAAGTAGGGTCTTTTGGGGAGACACTTATGTAGTGTCTATTAACATGTTAGCTCTAGCCGATTTGGCTCCGTGGATAGAGCATGGGCCCATGGACTGAAGGGTTCCAGGTTTGACTCTGGTCAAGGGCACGTACCTCAGGTGCAGGCTCCATCCCCAGCCCGGGGTCACGGTGGGTGTGGGAGGCAACCAATTGATATTTCTCTCTCACATTGATGTTTCTGTCTCTCCCCCGCCCTTCCACTCTAAAAATCAATGGAAAAATATTCTCCAATGAGGATTAACAACAACAAAAACATGTTAAAAAAACAAACGAACATGTGAAATGCCCATAGATCAATTCTACTTATTGGAAATTATCTTAGGAGATTGACACATGTTCAAAGCTGGTGGTTGCAGCATTAATGTGAATAGCAAAACAGGAAAGAAAATGTGACAGTACATCAATTGGGATTCATTATGTAAATTACAGTACATGTATTTCATCAAATACCAAGCAGCCAGAGAAGAAGTAAGCTAGACATTTGTGTACTGACATGGAAAGATCTCAAAGATATATTACCAAGTAAAAGAAAATCACAATAAGCCCTGGCCGGTTTGGCTCAGTGGATAGAGCGTGGGCCTGGGGACTGAAGGGTCCCAGGTTTGATTCTAGTCAAGGGCACATGCCTGGGTTGTGGGCTCCGTCCCCAGTAGGGGTGTGCAGGAAGCAGCCAATCAATGATTCTCTCTCATCATTGATGATTCTCTCTATCCCTCTCCCTTCCTCTCTGAAATCAATAAAAATATATTAAAAAAAAGAAAATCACAATCAAATGTATAAAGTGTATGGTTTTTTGGTGTTTTTTTTAAAATATATTTTATTGATTTTTTACAGAGAGGAAGTGAGAGGGATAGAGAGGTAAAAACATCGATGAGAGGAAACATCGACCAGCCACCTCCTAGACACCTCCTACTGGGGATGTGCCCGCAACCAAGGTACATGCCCTTGACCGGAATCGAACCTGGGACCCTTCAGTCCGCAGGCCGACGCGCTATCCACTAAGCCAAACCGGTTAGGGCTAAAGTGTATGTTTTTTAAAAAAATTTTTTTTTATTGATTTCAGAGAGAAAGGGAGAGGGAGAGAGATATGGAAACATCAATGATGAGGGAGAATCATTGATTGGCTGCCTCCTGCACTCCCCACACTGGGGATTGAGCCCGCAACCCAGGCATGTGCCCTGACTAGGAATCAAACTGTGACCTCCTGGTTCATAGGGTGTCACTCAACCACTGAACCAAGCTGGCTGGGCTAAAGTGTATGTTTTTAAAACTGAATAACTATGTTGGTGATTACATAGAAAAATGTAGTTAGAAAAGAAAATTGTTAAGAATCTTGCTTTAGCCCTGACTGGTTTGGCTCAGTGAATAGAGCGTTGGGCTGCAGATTAAGGGGTCCCGGGTTCGATTCTGGTCAAGGGCATGTACCTTGGTTGCGGGCACATCCCCAGTGGGAGGTGTGCAGGAGGCAGCTGATCGATGTTTCTCTCCCATTGATGTTTCTGGCTTTCTATCCCTCTCCCTTCCTCTCTGTAAAAAATCAATAAAATATATTTAAAACAAAAAAGAATCTTGCTTTAAAAATCTTGCTTAAAATGTTGTTTTGTAAAACAAAATTTGATTATGTACTTTAAAAGTGAGCAGCCCTAGCTGTTTTGGCTCAGTGTATAGAGCATCAGCCTGTGAACGGAAGGGTTCTGGGTTCGATTCCGGCCAGGGGCACATGCTGGGGTTGGGGGCTCAATCCCCCCAGGGCAGGGGGTGTGCAGGAGGCAGCCGATCAGTGGTTCTCTCTCACCATCAATGTTTCCATCTCCCTATCCCTCTCCCTTCCTCTCTGAAATCAATAAAAATATATTTATAAAAATAAAAAAATTAAAAGTGTGCAGGGTGGTAATGTAAAATGGTATAGCCACTGTGGAAGGCAACTCAGCTGTTTCTTTTTTGTTTTGTTTTTTTTAAAACATATTTGTATTTGTATTGATTTCAGATAGAAAGGGAGAGGGAACGAGAAAGAGAAACATCAATGATGAGAGAGAATCATTGATCGGCTGCCTCCTGCCTGCCCCCAACTGGGATGGAGCCTGCAACCAGGGCATGTGCCTTTGACTAGAATCGAACCCAGAACCCTTCCGTCCACAGGCTGACACTCTAGCCACTGAGCCAAACAAGCCAGGGCTCAGCTGTTTCTTTTAAAGCTACACATCCATCTCCACAGGACCCAGCCATCGCACGCTTGGGCACTTAGGCCAAAGAAGTGGAAGCTTGTAATCACAGGAAAACCTGTGCTCCAAAGTTCAGAGCGGGTTATTTGTAGAAGCCAGAGACTGGGAACAAGCAAGCCTCCCTCAGCGGGTGAATGCTGGAAGGAACGCTGGTTGATCCACACGGAGGACTACAGCCAGCAGTGCAGAGGGAACACCAGCAATACGTGCAACAGCCAGGATGGCCCTCCAGGGCACTGCGGAGTGGAAAAGGCTCAGCCAGTTACACACTGCATACTTCCACTCAGGTAACTAATGGCCTTCAGATGACAAAACTGCAGGGATGAGAATAGAATACTGGCCCTGACCGGTTTGGCTCAGTGGACTGTAAGGTCCCGGCCTCAATTCCGGTGGAGGGCATGTACCTTGGTTGCAGGCTCGATCCCCAGTAGGGGGCGTGCAGGAGGCAGCTGACCGATGTTTCTCTCTCATGGATGTTTCTAACTCTCTATCCCTCTCCCTTATCTCTGTAAAAAAATCAATTTAAAAATTTTAATATGTATTTTATTGATTTTTTACAGAGAGGAAGAGAGAGGGATAGAGAGTTATAAACATCAATGAGAGAGAAATATCGATCAGCTGCCTCCTGCACGCCCCCTACTGGGAATCGAGCCTGCAACCAAGGTACAAGCCCTTGACCGGAATCGAGCCCGGGACCCTTCAGTCCGCAGGCCGATGCTTTATCCACTGAGCCAAACCGGTTAGAGCAATAAAAAAAAAATTTTTTTTTAAAGAAGAAAGAAAAAAGAATAGAATACTGGTTGCATGGGTTGGCGGGAGGAGGGGAGAGGCTGAGGCTGTAAAAGGTCAACCGGAGGGATCCTTGTGAGGGAACAGGCTGGACACTGATGGCAGTGGCGGCCACTGGAATGTGCACGTGTGATGAAAGTGCACAGCGCTGTGCGTGCGCATACACACGGGTGTAACCCGGAGCAGCTCTCGGCTGGCATCAATGCCATTTCCTGGTGTGCGACTGTACTAAGTGTGCAAGATGCGGTCACTAGGGAACTGTGGGAGGGGCCCGGCGTCTTGAACGTTTCTATGGAACTTCCTGTGAACTTAATTACTTCAAAATACAAGATCACACGAAAAGTACACAAGCAGACTAGTGTACAGACAGGACGACTCCCGCAGCTCTGCGTGGAGGGTCGCTGCAGTCCCCGCGGGGATCTCTAGGTCCCCACTGTCCACAGCTGGCCCGGCCCACGCCCAAGACAAGCGCTCCCGAAGGCGGAGGCTAGAGGGGAGTCGCTAGAGACGCCTAGCTTTGATTGGTCAAAGAAGTGTCTGTCAGCTTCCTCTGACGGTGTGAGGGCGGGTCTCCTCAGAAGAAGAGTTTTTTCATTGGCTAATCTGTCCGGAAGAGGTGTCAGGAAAGCGGAGCTCAGCTACCTATGGGGCGGAGTTTCCGGTGGGCGCGCTGAGATGATTTGAGAAGACCACTGTAGATGCGCTCAGGGCGGGGCCCCACGCGCGCGGAACACGCCCTGCCCCCCAGTCTCCGTCTACTTCCCCTCCAGGTGCTGGGCTTGGCCAGAGGCCTGAGGATGTCCGCCCTTCCCCCAGAAAGAAGAAACAACTGAGTCTAGGCCCCGGGAGCTTCTGGGGTCTCAGTCGGGCGCCCGCCCCCGGCTCCCCGCAGGACTTCGCCCACCTTCCTGAGGGTGCCTGGCCCTCCCCATGTCCAGAGACAGTGTATTGGGACCCCCAGGAGCCTGAGGAAAGGAGGCCAGCGACCCCACCCAGATGGCAAAGGGCAGGGTCACTCCGTCTCCCCGCCCAGCCCTGGCCAATGAGAGTGGCCTTGCTCCGAGCTCTCGGAGCTCCCATCCTCCCAGGGCCCCAAATGGACCCCTCACCCCCACCCCCCGCTCCCCCCACACAGTCACATACACACTCATTTCCGGGCCCACTGTGTTCCAGCGCCTCCCGAGTGTCTCCAGACAGTTTCTGTAAAGCATGGACTACAAACAAAACCACCCAGGGCCCTGGGACCCAGGGAGAGGGGGCAGCGTGGAGGCCGGTCACGGGGCATGTGCCGTCCGCCAGAGGGACTGATGTCCATGGCCCTGGAGGTGAGAAGGCAGGAAGGGACCGTCCTCCCCGTGGGCCCTGGCAGGGGTGGGCCTGAGGGAGGGAGTCCTGCTCAGACAGGCCCGTTCTTCTGCAGGAGCCCCCGCGCTGCCGCCATCAGCTGTGCCCGCCTGCCTCTCACCTGGACAGGCCAAGGTGAGCCCTGCAGAGAGAGCTGGCGGCTTCTCTGGAAGGCGGTGTGATCAGGAACATCCATCCCGGTGGTGCTCACGCTGAGGGGGGGGGGGGTGCAGGTGCAGGGCAGCCCCTGCAGGGCGTGTTCACACCCAGGTCACTGGCCTGCCCTGGGGTCTCTGATGCTGCAGATCTGACCTGGGGCCTGCGAATGAGCGATCTCACACTCTCCCTGTGATGCTGCTGCTGCTGTGCAGGGGTCCCGCTGACAGAAGCACTTCCTTGAAGGCCTGAAGCCCCGAGGTGTGAGCCCCCTGCCCTACCTGCCCTACGTGGGGCTGGCTCCTCTGGTGGTCCCCGCGGGTCTGGGAGATGCTAGGAGGCCGCTGGCCCTCCGGAGACCAGGGGCCTCCTGTGAGCAGCATCACCCTTCCTGCCTGCCTGGGCGGCCTGCAGGGCACCGTGCACAGCCCCGGCGGGCAAAGGGGTCGGGGTGCAGGTGCTCAGCGATCCCCGGGTTTGATAACAACACCTGGGCATGGAGGAGAGAGACAGATCAGACTGGGCCCTGGGGTGGGCTGGACAGAACTCTGAGGAGGCAGAGGGAAGGCCCAAACCCCAGCTCGGAGATGGGAGAGGAACCTAGGCCCAGAGAGCCAGAACGTGGATGTGGGGGCACAGAGCGCCCAGAAGGTAGTTTTCTGCCTGGGAACTACCCTGACAGGTGGCAGGGCTGGGGGTGCGGCCGGCCCTCTAGCTGCTGGGAGCCTCCACCTTTCCTGCAGAATGCCCCTCACCGGGAGGGTGTCCCAGCGCCTGGGGCCAGTGCCCGGCAGCACCCTCCTTCCTCAGCCCGTCTTTGCAGGGGTCAGAGGCCCGTCCTGTTCGGCGCCACGGCGGCCTGTCCTCTCACTGGAGCGGCAGGTGACGGGCATGGCCAGTCATGGCCCCCGGTGGCCCCTCAGAGCCCAGCACCGGAGCGTACGCTGGCTGTCACGAGGGTGGAGGAACCCTTGGCTTCCGTTGTCACGTTTCCCCTCCTGGACCCCCTCTTCCTTTTGGGGTGTCGGGCTGGGCCCTGGGCCCTGGGCCCTGGGTCAGCTCTCTCTGCGTTAATGACAGGAGCCCTGACTCACATCTCGTCACTGTTTCCCCCTCACTTTGTCACTTGTCTCCTGACTTGGTGGTTTGGGGTTGTGTTTGGTCAGGCAGACAGCTGCAGTTTCCATGCCATCAGACTCTCCAGGCTTCCTGATGGCTCTGGGCTTTCTTGGCGGTTGGTCTGCTTCTGACTTACTCTGAGTCCCGTCTCCATTTAAAACTGTGCATTAGCTCCCTGCTGCTGATAACGAATGGCCCCAATCGCAGCGCCCTGATGGGACTGACAGTGACCTCCCAGTGTCTGAGGGACAGGAGGCCAAAGGGCCTGGCTGGGGAGTCTGGCTCCGGGCCTGTCCCAGGCCGCAGTCCAGGCCCCAGCTGGCTGCAGCCTCGGGCCTCCCTGGTGGGGGAGGGGCTCTGCCTCCAAGATCTCTCAGGCGACGGTGACAGGGGTCTCAGTGCCTCCCCGCAGGGCCTGGCCACCGGGCTGCTCAGGCAGGGCTTCCCCGGGACCAGGGCAGAGGGGGGAGCGGCCCAAGATGGAAGACACAGTCTTTTTTTCACTCGATCTGTAAGTGACGTTCCCTCACCTCTGCCGTGTTTTTATGGGTCACACAGGTCAACGCCGGAACAGGGCTGGAGGGGAGACGGGGCTGAAGGGTGTTCTGTTCACAGCAAATGAGAAGGCTGCGAGAAGGGCCTTGCTCCCGAACCTGGGGGTCCAGGCGTGAGGACTCCGGGCCCCGCACAGAACAGCCCCTCCAGAACGTGTCCCTTGTCTCAGGGAGAGTGGCCAGTTCTAGCCCCGGGACCAAGCCAGGCAGGGCCCGAGCTGGCGGGGCAGGGGGCTCTTTGTCTTTTTTTTTTTTATATATATATTTTTTTTATTGATTTTTTTTTTTTTTTTTACAGAGAGGAAGGGAGCGGGATAGAGAGCTAGAAACATCCATGAGAGAGAAACATCGATCACCTGCCTCCTGCACGCCCCCTACTGGGGATGTGCCCGTACATACCCTTGACCAAATTCGAACCCAGGACCCTTCAGTCTGCAGGCCGACGCTCTATCCACTGAGCAACACCGGTCAGGGCAGCTCTTTGTCTTTAAAGGGCTGTGAACCAAACACACAAAGAGAAAGAGAGAAGAGAGTGCCTCCGAGCCCTGTGTGCCCGTGGTGTGTGCTCTCTGCCCTTCACCGGGGACTTGGCAGCCCTGATGGCGGTCCCAGCCCCTGGAGCAGCTCTGGGCTCAGGGCAGGAAGCTCTTCCTCATCACAGCAGCGCTGCTCAGCGCCCTGTCAGTCCCCACCCAGGCTGGGCCACAGGATGTCCCTGACCTCCCGTGTGCCCACACACTGGCTCAGTCTTGCCTCCATCCCTTCTCCGTCCCCAGGGGCAGGGGCAGGGGTGACCTCTGGCTGCACGCAGGCTAGGTCACTCCCCTCCCCCCTGCTGTCCCCTCCAGCCTTCCTCCATGCAGCCTGAGGGCTGGGGGCAGGGGGTGCAGAGGTGCAGGCAGCATGGGGAGGGGCAGGCCCAGGAGCCCCATCTCTTCAAGGAGGGTGTCAGTAGCCCTGGGCTGGTTCTGGCGGGTTGGGGGGTGAGGGTGGCAGGTGCCAGCCTGGGGGGAGGGGGCGGGGGCAGCCGAGTGTCCAGTTGTTCAGGAAGGAGCTCCCACTGTGGCTGAAGGAGGCCCTTTGCATCTCGTTTCCCTGGAGACGTGCCCGCCCCAGCCCCATGGCTCCTGGCTGGGGCCCAGAGGTGACTTCCCGATGACGCATTTGCTGGCTCTGAATTTGTCACACAGGTTCTGTGGGCGGTGAGTGCTTTCCTTGTTGGCCCTGGCTGCTGGGCAACACGGAGCCCTCGGTGCCAGCTCCTGGCACCGCCCCAGGTGCTGTGCGTTTCTTGAACCCAGGACAGCGGGTTTCTGGGGAGCCCGGCTCCGTTTCCCGGCAGCAGGGGACGCCGGCACGCCTCGCCTCAGGGGTCCTGGCCCTGACTCTGGGGACAGTCAGCCAGGGTGTAGGGACACAGGGTGCGGGGCCCCTGGAGATGCCAGGCCTGGTGCAGCCCTGGCTCCCGGGCCACCTGACCTCTGACTCACTACCCCCGCCTGTGCCCGCGCCGAGCCCCCTTCCCGTCCCTGGGCACTGGGCAGGAGCCACAGTGAGGAGGGCGCTGCCCTGCGGTCTGCCTGGGGCCGCCAGGCCAGGAAGCTGTGGAGGGCTGGGCGGTGCCGGGCGGGCACTGGCCCCCCTCCCCGCTGCAGGGCCCCATTCCTGGGGAGCTCCTCCTGGTGGCCTGCCCTGAGGATGGGCACAGTCACAGCCCCAACCGGAGCCTGTCCCCATCTGCCCTCAGTGACCGCCGTGGCCTCACCCTCTGCCCGAGGACCCGGGTCCTGACCCATGGGCACGGATGTCTGCCCCCTCATCTCCAGCTGCTGTGCTGACCGCAGGGCAGCCTCTGCCCCGCCCGCTGCTCAGCGATGTCCTCACCCTGCACCCCTGGCTGCGGCCTCGCTGGGCCCTGGAGACCTGCCCTGACCCTCGTGCTGGTCACGGAGGTGGCGGCAGCAGCCTGACCTCCAAGCAGCTCAGTGTCCTCCTGCAGGGAACGGCCTCCCTGGGGACGCCCGGGCCTGAGGAGGAGTCTGTGCATTACCGGCCCTGCCTCTGGGGCCCCGTCTGCGGCGGGATGGCCTGGGCCCTGGACGGGGATGACAACGTCCTGAGCCACTGAGCGCACCGAGGGCCCCAGGTCAGCACCAGCACCACGTATGCTCGCCGCCCTGACTTGGTATCTTCCCCCCCTCGGCCCCTGGCTCCCTCCAGGTTCCCAGGGGGCTGCCCTGGAGCACTGTGGCCCCAGGCCCTGGATGGGGTGAGGCTGCCTGAGCTGGAGGCCCAGCGGGAACCCCAAAGGCCCCCAGAGGAATGTTCCCCTTGTTGACATGCTGGACTCCCTCACTGTCGGGGAGGGGGGTGGCAGCCCTACCCTGAGGGCCCAGTGCTCCCCTTTCTCCACCTGGGCCCCCCAGCCTCCTGCGGGGATGGGCAGCAGGGAGCGGCAGGTGCAGAGGTGTGGCTGGGCAGGGGTGGAGGCTGACTGTGGGGTGGGGGTCAGCTCAGCCCTCCCCATGCCCTGCCCTGCCCGCACTCAGGGCAGACAGGGCCTGCGGGGCGGGGCCCGGTGCCCCCAATAGGGTGACCAGCCATCTCCTCCCCATTTAGTAGGTGAGGCGGGGGAGCCTGGGAAGGCATGTGGCCGGGTCCTCCCCTCTGCTCCTGGCCCCTACTGGTGAGCAGGGCTCGGGCGTGAGGCTGGGTGACCACCCTGTTGGCTCTGGGCGGGTGGCCAGGCCTCCACACCCAGTGCGTGACCCTGGCTCATGGCCTGGGCCTTGACCTTCCCCGTGTCCTCCCAGCAGCCAGGATGTCGTCTGGGGTTCGCTCAGTGGCTCAGCCGGGTCCCGGGCCATTTGCCCCCAGCAGCATGAGGTCCTGGTGGCTCTCTCTCCTGGTGCCAGCTGCGGGCCCTCCACTGGGCCCCTCCTGCCCGTGCCCGGCAGGGCTCAGGCTCAGGCCTGGTGTGTCCTGCAGGCTCAGTCCAGGGTGCTCCCCAGGGGCCTGTTCCCCCCAGGTGGGCATTTCCCATCGTTGCTGCCCCACGTGTCATAGCTGCCTGGGTGTGACAGGGCCTCTGGGGAGGGGACAGGGCTCCTGGTAGCTGGGAGCCATCTCCGTGGGGGGCCCACCAGGCAGGGATTTGGGAGAGGCTGGGGGCAGGACTGTCTCCTCTTAGAGCGGCCAGCCTAGGAGGAGGCAAGAGGCTCTGGCATCTCAGGGAAGGGAGGTGTGTGCTGTGTGTGCAGAGTCCTGGGGGTCCACTGGGCCGAGGGGAGAAGGGGTGCCTCGGGGGGATCTCTGTTCCCCTGCTGGTGCTGCAGGTCTGTGGGCCGGGCTCTGCCTCCTCCTGTTCCCTCCCCAGCTGGGTAGCTTCCAGAAGCCTCCAGAATCCACCTGCCTTTGAGGACAGTGGGAGAGAGAAGTGCTGGGCCAGGGGGTGGGGCCTGACTTTATTCAGGCGTGTCCAGCGGCCCCTGGGGCATTTAGTGTGGGGACTGGCCACCGAGAGCCCAGGCAGCAGTCCAGCCCCAGGGGCAGTAACAGCGAGGGTCCAGAGCCACTGTCCAGTCCTTTAAGAACCTCAGAGCCCCTGCCAGTCCATCCTCATGGAGCTGCAGGATGTGCATCCATTGGGTTGTCTTAGAGGCCGCCTGCTTGGTGCTGGAACCCACGTGACTCAGTAGGCGCATTCTCCAGCTTAACAGCTGGCTATTGTGCAGCATGGGGGGGGGGTCAAGGCACGGGCACCTCTGGGCCTGTCCAGTGCTGTCTACCACTTCCCCTGGACCGTCTCAGGGAGGCCAAGCTCATGGGTGAGATCAGGAGTGTTGCTTCTGGGCTCCACCCTTTGCCCCACCAGCAGGGCACTCCTCTCTCAACGTCCCACCCTCAGGGTGCATCTCAGCTCCTCCCACAGCCACCTGCACTGCCCATGCTGTTCTGTCCAAGGCCCCAACAGGACTCGGCTCAGGTGGTACCCCCAAAGGAAGCAGAGATGATCTGCTGGACTGTAGGCCACTGCTGCCCCCTGCTGTGTCCCCAGCTCTGCTGGTTCCCTTGGGCGGGAAGAGGGGAGTGGATCAGGGGCGTGAGTCATCCAGTGTGAATACTGGAGCCCTCAGTTGCTATACAGGGAGGACCCAGAGCCCGCGGGGGCTTTTGGGAAGTGAGTCCCCTTGGAGTTCGCAAGGAAGGGAAGTAGTCCCAGCCCTGGAAAATACTAGGTGGAGACCTTCAAGCCTGGGGTTCCCTTGGGGGCCCAGGGAGCACTCAAAAGCCTTTGGGTTGAGGTGCCCATAGCACTAGGGAGCACTCAAGTTTCTTTTGGGGCTCCAGAGCTCTAGGGGTTGGGTGTGGAGAGCCCTTGAGATCACTGGAGGGGTGCAAGCGCACTTGGGATCCCACGATGCCCTGGGGAGTGAACCAAGCCCAAGGGGGAGTCCTGGGATGGGGATCCAACCTCCTCAGGGGCCATCAGAACTCCTTGGGATGGGAGTGTCCTCAGAGTCCCAGGACAGGAGGCTGGGAGCCCTCAGCAATTCTCCATGTGGCACATGGTGAAGAACGAATATGGTTGCCCATGGGGAGTAAATGAATGAGAAGGGGGAGACTATGTCACGTGGGTGTTGCCTCTTTTCTCATGCCAGACACCACGGTGGTTGCCAAGCACAACCTACCTAGCCTCCCCCTCAGATGGAGGACCAGAGCCTTGGAGCCATTCTACCCAGAAGCCATGCCTTCTCTCTCCCCTTCCTTGGGATGCCCCTGGCCCAGCTCCCCTTCCTCATGCTGTCCCTTTTCTCCACCGCAGCTTTGACAGGTCAACCTTGCCCTTTGCTGGGCTCCACGTACCTTTCCAGTGCAACAGCAGCCCCAGGCAGTGCTTGTGGGGGGTCCCTCCTAACATACTTGGATTTGGGATCAGTTGCTGAAACAAGCTGTGTCACTGTGCCCCTCTGGGGTCCTGGTGCACTTGTTCTGCCCCTCCCCCTCTTACAGGCTCATTGATCTGACCATCAGGTTTTACTGTCAGTGATGAGGTAGCATTCCCTGCCATCGCCACTCCCCCCATAGAGCATCCAGGTTTAGCCCTTGCACTGGGATGGCGAGGGGCAGAGTCTGGAAGTCTGGGGAGTCCGTGCCACAGGTGTCTGTGCACTTGGGGATGAGCCAGGTGGGAGTGGCTTGCAGCAAACAAGGGAGGCTCTGCAGCTGTGGGAGTGGTGAGAAAAACAGAAGCAATTCATTTCTTTCATTCTTTTGAATATTTTAAATGCACAAAAAGCATGTGTTACTTTTAAGAAAACACAAAAAATGTGGGGAGAGTCCAGCTGGCATGGCTCAGTGGTTGGGCATCGATCTATGAGCCAGGAAGTCACAGTTCGATTCCTGGTCAGGGCACATGCCCAGGTTGTGGGCTCCATCCCCAGTGTGAGGCACACAGGAGGCAGCTGATCAATGATTCTCTGTCATCATTGATGTTTCTCTCTCTCCCTTCGTCTCTGAAACCAATAAAAGTATATTCTTTAAAAGTGTGGGGAGAGACTAGGATACAGCAAAGAGAAATGGCCAGGAGCTGGGGTAGGTGGGTCCCAGTCCCAGCCCTGACCTAAGCTTGCTGTGTGGCCATAGCCAGCCGAAGGCCCCGAAGGCTCAGGAGCCCATGGGTACTTTACGGGCGTTGTGTCAAGTAAGAGGCTGACACCTACTGAGTCCTACCACCTGTAGCCAGGAGCTGGTCAGAGGTGAGACTGAGTGATGCCAGGGCCCCACCTGTCCTGGCAGCCGGCTTCACCCCTGCTTCCCACCTGCCTGCAATGGAGCACACGCCTATGTGCTTTCCCAACTTGTGCTGGCAGCGCACCAACAGGACGCACAGCCTCACATGGCATTCTACCCTGGGTTCCCTCAGTACCCACTGCTATAAGCACGTGTACATGTTGAAGATGATTAAATACCCATGGCAGAAAACCTGGAGATAAATAAGAATAGTCAGTTGAAGAATCCGATTACCCAGAGATGGCGGGGCATCTCAGATGACGATGACTGCCCCGTGTCACTAAACAAGCCGCTTTCCGGAAGAAAAGGCCCACCGAACACGGGCTGCCCCTTAGACCCCAAGGTCAGCGTCAGCTCTTCCTGGTTAAAGCACCTGCAGCCAGCATTGTGTGCGCAGCCTCACCTGCATTTCCAGCTGGGCTTTCCACAACCGATGGTGCCGCAGTCATTTTCAAAAGTAGTTACAAGAGGTCTGGCAGTAGACCCCACAAGCAAAGCACAAATGTGTCTGTGGGTAGAATGTGCCCAAAGCAAAGGAGGAGAGCCAACAAAGCCAGGTGGGGATCTTTGCGACCTAGGGTAGAGGCCCCAGGCAGAGGAGCCCAACCCCTTGCCCAGCAAGAAGAGCCCACGCGTTAAAAATAAACTTTTTATTGTGTGTCCACGAAAACAGAAGTCAGGGCGGCCTTTGGTTAATCCCCCAACAAGGTGACAACAACAGGAGGCATGCAATGACAACAACTATGTTCTCCTCTTCAGGAGAAGGGTCTTGCCCTCCTGGGCCCTAAGGGTCAGAGGCAAGCAGGGTCAGGAGGAAGGTCAGCCCAGGCCCACCATGCTGCAGAGAGCCCAGGTCTGCTGCCTCCTAGGCAGGACAAGGTAGGACAAGGCACCCACAAGCTAGAACACACACGGAAAGTCCCCCACCCCCCTCCCCCCAACAAATACTGCTAAGGCAGTTGGCCAGCACTTCCATGAGCAGCTGGCCACGAAGCCAGCCGGACCCTCAGGTGTCCCCTTAGAAGGGGTTGCCGTCCTCAGCCTGCATGGAGTAGTAAACCAAGAGCAGGAAGGCAGCGAACACCACAAAAAGGATCAGCTGGCCCCAGAGTGGGACCTGGCGGTCCTGGCCCAGACCAGCCCCAGGGGCCTGCTTTTCTGGCCGGATGGCTCGGCGGGCGAGCCACGAGGGGGGGCAAGATGAAGTTGAGGACATGGAAGAGGTGGAGGAGGTGGTGGGATAATAGGACATGCCCAGGGAGCTTCTGGTGATGTTGGAAACAGGGCGGTAGTGCGCGATGCTGTGGTAGGCACTGTCCCGGCCATACACGGGGCGTTCCCTGAGGCAAAGAGGGGAGCAGATGGGCCAGGAGGGTCTGGGTCCAGAATCAGTCCTGGCCCCTGGCCTTCCCCACTACTCACCTATTCTTGCCATCCTCGTCTGAAGAGAAAAATTGTCTTCACGCACCTGAAGAAGAGAAGCGGGGTGAAGAGACCCTGTCGGGGTCAGCGTGGTCCTGTCATAGCTCAGTCCAAACTTCCCTGGCTGGCCCGCCCTGCTCCAGAACCCTTCTGAATTCCTGGCCTTATGTCCACGGGGCTTTGCCACTTGCTCAGTAATTGTCCTGACTGCGTGCACCCTACCTTCTGCCCCAGGATTCTCAGAAAGAGCTCACACCTAGATCCCAGACCCGGGTGCAAAGCATGTCCCATGTGCTCTAGTCAAACAGTTCTGACAGCGCCCCCAAAGCAAGGCCCTGACCAGGTAGGTGTCTGCGGACCCCATATCTTCCTGGAGGCCTGAAAGCTACCATTTGCACCCAGGGGCCCCAATGGTTTATCCAATCCCAGCTATGACCCCCCGAGGTTGTACCTAAGTACAGGGTGCCCGGCAGCTAGCTCACCTGGTGGTGAAAGGTGTCAGCATCTGAGAGTGCAGCGGAGGGCTGGCGGAAGCCCTTGGGTGTGCCCGCAAAATCAGGTTCACCGTAAGTTCTGGTGCTCATGTAGCTCTCCTCATAGTAGTCATCATTATAGCCTTGGGGAAGGGGGGAGGTAGCGGTAGGAGAGGGGGCAGTGGTGTCCCCCACCTGGCCCCATGGTCCTAATGTGAATCCTATTTGGGGCCTGTGACACAGCTGCTCCCCCCTCCCCCCCCCAGGGCTGGTGAGGGACAGTGGGGATTGAGGTCTCAGGTTCTTCCTGACACTGGCGTCCCTGAGGGAGTGGAATTGAAGATGTCAGGGCCCCTCCCACCGCTGTCTTACCCTTGCTCTGATAAAGTAAGGCATCCTCTTTCTTGGGCAGATCGTACATATCCGAGTCCACCGATGCCGAATCTGAGTCTGAATGGGGGAGGGGGGGGAGCAGGACCATTTGCCCCCAAGTTCTTTTCCTCATGCCCCTCCCGGCCAGAGTCCCTGCCACACCCGCGCAACCCAATCCTCCCTATAGCGCAAAATACGTCCCCACAGGTGGTCAGGTGGGGCCCTGGGGTGGGGGGGCCTCACCGGAGAGCCGATAGGAGAATGAGGATGTGGACGAGTTCTGGGGCGAGAGCCTTCGCCTCTGAGTCTCGTACTCGAAGATTTTCTTTTCGTAGAGCTTGCGAGTGGAGCCTGGCCAGACATGGGGCGCAGGGGAGGCGGGGGGTCAGGAAAGTGGGCCCAGAACCTGGGGAGGGAGTCCCAGGAGGGGGCGCGCAGTGCGGGCTGGTGCCCGGGAGGGGGACCCGGGAGGGGGGGACACAGGGAGGGGAGGGGAGGGGGCCGCCCGCCGCCGCATACCCACGACAGGCCCGTGCGGGATGTTGTACTGGCGCAGCACAGCGGCCAGCTCAGCGTCCGAGAGGACCGCGTAGTCGTCCATGGCGGGAGGCGGAGGCCTAGTGGCTGCCCGGGCCTGGCGACACGGGCCTAGCTACGGTTGCCTCGGAGCTCGGCGGCGGCAGCAGAGTGCCTCGGGAGCGGCAGCACTCGCGTCACGCTCGCGTCACAGTCGCGGGGTGCGCGCGCCGCGCAGGGCGGAGCCAGTCCGCTGGGAAGCAGCCAGCGCAAACCGGTCTGGCCTGGGGAGTGGGCGGGGCGGGGCTAGTGAGCCCAGACATCACAAACGAGCGCGATTGGCTAGAGGCGGAAGAGGGGCGGGGCCTGCGCGCCCCCGGGAAGAGCCAAAGCAGCTCAGACCTGTTGGACTGTGGGAGCTGGCGGGGCTGCGCGCTCAGGGAAAGGGGAGGGGTCGGCGAGCCCGGCGTCACACGCTGTGGAGTTTGGGCTGGACGTGAGGGAGGGGCGGGGCCTGCGCGCGAGGGAAATGAGAGTAGACCCGCCTGTACATGGGGGGCGGGGCGGGGCGGGGCCAGCGAGCGCAGACGTCACCCACTGGTGTGTTCGGGCGAGAAGTGAGGAGTGGGGCCCCTTCGAGTGGAACCGGCAGAAACCGGCCAGAGCCTGGAAGTGGGGCGGGGCCGGTGCGCATGGCGTGGCTTGCCTTCTCTGAGTCACGTGGGCTCGCCCCTTCCCCGCAGCCCCTGCTGCCCAGAATCGGGGGGTTTCCTGGGCCGCACCTGGCAGGCTGCCCGGGCAGTACCGGGAATGGGCCCATTCTAAGGGTGAGCCCTTGGAAAGCGCAGGTCCCGGGCCCGGCGCTGTTGCAAGCGCTGTGAGTGCGTGTGCCACACCTGGGAAGCGACCCCAGGCAGAGCCCAGGCCCTGGGTTGCCCCCAGGCCTCCCCCTAACCGCCTCCCTCCTGTTCTCCTCCAGCTTTCCTGTCTGCATAGCTCTGGCCTGTGCACCTGCACCCTGCGGTCCCCACCGCTTCCCTCCCTCCCTGCTCCACCCGGGAGGAAATGGGGCACTGGGCCAGGAGGCTGCCAGCACTCCAGGAGCAAGCAGCCTTGGAAGTGGCCGGACGTGCCAATAATGGGCACTGGCAGAGGACACCGTGTGATGTGTGCACAGACAGCGAGTGTCCGCCTGGGGTTGCCATCCACCTGGGACACTAGGGGTTTCCCCTCCTGTGTGAATGGCCCCTGCGCCCAGTGTGACCCAGGAGATGGCCAGACAAGGAACCAATGGGGCCCTTCCAGACCCAGAGTGGCCTGCTCAGGGCTCCCAATAGGCTTGGCAGGCTCTGAGCACCTGGGTGTGCGTGGGTTTCAGTGCCATGAAAGTTTAGCCCCCACGCCAGGACAGGGGGCCCAGGGACTGAGGGGGGCAAACCACAGAAAGCACCAACCAAGGCCTACTGAGGAGCCTGGACTGTCACTAGGAGTTGGTAAGGGCCTTTGTCAGTCAAGAGCTGTCCCATGGAGATTGGAAAGCGGTCCCGTGGAGATTCTAAACAAAGACGGCCAGTGGAGTGTGCGGCCAACAGAGGTGCCTCTCCCTGGGCAGGCCTAGAACTGGGAACATAGGAAAATGAGGTGCTGTCCCTGGTCTCATAGATGACAGCTGGTGATGGGGAGCAGAAGAGAGGTGGGCTCTGGGTCAGACAGGCTGGCTGGCCCAGCTGGTGCAGGGTCACAGATCAGTTCTCCATGGAGGGGAGAAGGTTGCCAGACAGAGTGGTAAACACACGGGCCCCTGGACTGACTGCAGGCAAAGACCCTCAGAAGAGTTGCTGTTGACTTGGCTTTAAAGGTGGGGCCTGCTCTGTCTCCTGAAAGATGAAGAGGAGACATGTGGATCCCCAGACACGTGTATGGCTTCAGAGCAGGGAGAGAGATGGCGTTTGGGCTCTGGGCCGCTCAGAGGCTGCCTCGTGGAATTTTGAGTTTTGGCAAGATCAGATTCCCCAGCACCTCTCCAAGCCTTCTTCTGCAATGTTGGCCCATGTCCCGGAGGCTCAGTCCTCCCCCATGCCACCCCTCCCTGTATGCATCCAAGCTGTTTCCTTATGAGGTCAAGGAATTCTAGGTCTGCCATCTCCCTAAGGAACACCCCTCCCCCGGCACCTGCCTCGGCACTCGGCCTTTTATGTCCCCCACTGTTGTCCCACTATGAGGTCCCACCATAGATGGCACCAGGAGTCTGAACTGTGATGGTCCCCTGCGCCCACCCTGTGGGCTCCTGGAGCCCAAGTACAGCCCCACTGCAGGGCAGACCCATCCCAGACCACCAGAAATCAGGGGGAGCCCTTGACCATCAGAGCTGAGAGGCCCCCTGCGTCACCCCCATCACATAGAGCAGAAATCGGGAGACCAGAGAGGGAAGAGACTTGCCCAAGGGCCTCAAATGCAGTGAGGCATTCAATGGACTGTTCCCCCAGCCAGTACCTAGTCCTCATGGCAATGACCTGGACATTTGTGGCCCAGCAGGGGTTCCGAGTCCTCAGAGGACTCCTGTTGGAGGAAATCTAGGGCCTCCACGGAACTACAGCCAGGATGAAAGGGCTAGGAAGCCACCGAGTCCAAGTCCAGAGTAAGAAGGCAATTTCGCCCTAGTGGGGTTGGCTCAGTGGATAGAGTGTCGGCCTGCGGACTGAAGGGTCCTGGGTTCAATTCCAGTCAAGGGCAAGTCCTGGGTTCGATTCCAGTTGCAGGCTCAATCCCTGGCCCTGGTCTGGGCCCGTGCGGGAGGTAACCAATTGATGTGTCTCTTTCACATCAATGTTTCTCTCTCTCTTTCCCCCTCCCTTCCACTCTCTCTAAAAATCAATGGAAGGATATCCTCAGGTGAGGATTAACAAACAAAAAAGAAGACAGTTTCTCCTTTAAGGATGGGGAATGGCTTCCAAGCAGTATATTGTATAACATGCAATTCCAGCCAGATTGAAAGTTGTAAGGAAAAATAATATCAACATGAATACATTTTTCAGCATCCATGTCCAAGGACATGATTGTTCCCTGAGATATTCATGTTTTCCGTAAGATCAGAATCTTCTTCAGACTTTAGCACTGGACAAAACTTAACTTTTCAAGGATGTTAGCGAGCCTTTGGCTTTTCCCCAGTGTTTGAATTCTTTGAAACAGCTCTGATAGTAACAAAAGTCATAAGATGGTGATTATTGTGAAAATGTGTGTGTGGAAGGAAGATTGTCACAAGCAACATAAAACAGTGAATGGTTAGCGAACCAAAAGCCTCTCAAAGAACGCCTTGTGTTCCAACCCTGGAACCATTGCTGCATCTGGGAGCCATTGGCATGGCCAGTTGGAGAGTCAGCCTGCCTTGGCAGCAGGAATGGAGCTGATTCCAGTGGTTTTCCAAAACCTTCAACACAAGGAGAAAAGGTCTTTCATTTATGACTTTTTTTTTAACACCAGGGAACAGCTGGTGCTGGACAAACCTTCGTTCCCCCCAGACCTGGAAGCAGCAGGTATGAAGAACTGCGTGTGTGGGAGGGGTTATATGTGGAGGGGGAGGGAGGCAGAAGTGTAAAGAGAGGATTCAAATGGAGGTGGGGGTTCTGGGGTCCAGTCACTTGGCCACTGCCCCCTTCATGCCCCCTCACCTATTGTAACCCTGACAATGCCTGTGGTAGGTAAGTTTCCGTCCTTGAAGGACAGCTATGGCCATGAGCTCCAGTGCAGCCACCCAATGGAGCTGAGGTCAGGCCACTGATCTATCAAGTGATCATAATCCACCTCCCTCCCCAGTGGTAGTGGTGGGGGGTCCCACCAGAGCGAGCAGCGAGAGATGGAAACCCTGGCACTGCTGGGAGATCCCACCATGGGTCTAAGTAGAAAGGTCATTGGCAAGGGAGGCTTGGAGAGTGAGCAACACCTTCCCATTCTTGTTAGACTGTAGATCACCAAATTCATTTAGCAGGTGTGACCAAGCTTCTTCCTTCCTCTCCCTTTCTTTATCCCTTCCTCTCTTTTATTCTCTTTTGAAAATATATTTTTATTCAGAGAGGAATGAAGAGGGAGAGATAGAAATATCAATGATGAGAGTCATTGATTGGCTGTCTCCTGCATGCTTCCCACTGGGGATTGAGCCCGCAACCCAGGCATGTGCCCTGACTTAGAATCGAACCATGATCTCCAGGCTCATAGGTCGACGCTCAACCACTGAGCCACGTCAGCTGGGCCCCTTCCTCTCTTTTAATGAAGTAGAACAGAATAGAAAATATTCAAGTGCTTTACAGGTACTAAGGGAGGGTATTTTCGTGAAATGTTTGTTTCAATTTTTGGTGTCAGTCTGTGTGCACGCTCACACAGACTGGCTCAGGATAGAAAAAAGTCATTCTTATTGTGGGCAAAATGTTAAAACGACACTGCTTTATGTGGCCTTCCTCGGAAGTGACACTTAGGCTGAATCTGAAGCTACCAGGAAATGGGCATATAGAAGAGGAAGAGGGAGCCTGGCAGAGCCAGGGTGTGGCTGTGCCCACCCAGCTCACAAACACTTGGCTCTTTTTGGCTGCTCCTCACCGCACACTCCCAGGCTTCGGGACTGCACCTGATCGTGCTCCTAACAATTCAAGAGTGCCCTTCAGCAGGGGCCCAATTGGTGGCAGCTGGCTGCTTGCTCATCACCAGGCTTCCCTGCCCCGCTGGGGCCTCGTGGCTGGTAAGCATTCGGTGGATACCTGCAAAGGCCTGTTGTTCCACTTCGCCCCAGAGGACAGAATCCCACTTGCTGGCCAGTCCAGGCTTGGGGCAAAGGTAGGGGCCGTGACTGGGTGGCTCCCTGGAGGAGGTGGCCTTTCTGGCTTTGTTGAGACGTGGGCCCTGCAGACCCCACGGGCTCTTTAGAGGAACCTAGGCCCACCCCCACCCCCCATCACCCCAGCGGTCCTCGAAGGGCGGTGAGCTCATCGGGGGGGGGCACGTCGCCAGGCAGCCTGGGTGCTTGAGCTCACGGCGCGCCCCCGCCCCCCAGCCCCCCTCCCCCGCTCCTGGGCGATTTTACCAATTAAGGCTTTTTCGCCGGGCCGGGCCGGGCCGGGTGCAGGGCGGGCGCGGGGCGGGGGTGCGGCCAACAAGAAGGCAAGCGGCGGCAGCGGCCCATTCGCGTAGAGGCTCCAGGCGCGCGGCGGACGCCAGCGGAATCCCGAGGCGCTGGCTGCGGGGCGCGCAGGCAAGCCGGGCGCCACCCTGCGGTTGAGGGCCGCCCGCAGGGACAGCAGGTGAGGCCTCCGCGCGGGATGGTCACCGCGCTGCTCACGGACTCGGGGCGGGGGTGGCGAAGGCGCGCGGCGAAGCCCGAGAACGCAGGCGCCGGCGTGCACCCAAGACCAAGCCAAGTGCAGCTGAGGTGCATGAGCGTGAACGCTGTGGAGACGCCCCCTGCTCCTGGGAGTGCGCTACCCAGAGGCTGCCTTCCCTAGTCTTCTCGCGAAGCTGTGGGAGCCCAAGGCCGCGGGCGTCCCTGAGAAGGAGCGTGTCTGAGCACCTGGTAGGATATGGGCTCGTGTGGGTGCCCACGAGCTGCCCCAAGAGCAGGGAATAGTGTGGGGCGAAGGTGATTGACCAACTGCAAGGACACTTGGCAGCCAGTGTGCCACCTGGGAAGGCAACAGTGGGCTCTTCGCTGTCACCAATCCTCAGGGCACCAGCTGCCTTGGGCACAGGGGAGCTGGCCTGGGGCTGCTGCACTCCGAGGGGCCGGGGCCAGGGCAGGGCTTCAGCCAGGTACAGAACGCAGGATCTCTTCAGACAGGCCAGATTCCTGGGCTGGGCCCTGGGCTCTGTCCCAGGTTGGCTCGGAGCTGGATGTTCACTGCCAGCCAGGATGTGAGCAGCAATATACCCAGATTCCCAGGTGCAGGAAAAGTAGGTGAAGTCCGTTGGCAGGCCCGCCTGCACGTGCTCCAGGCTGCACGGCCAAGGCGGGAGCTCAGGGGATGAGTGCCCTCACCTGCAGCACCTGGGCAACCCAGGTCTCTTTTCACTGTGCCAAGCTGAGGCTTTCTCGGCCAGCTGAAGCGCCCCTGTGGGAGGGCCTGGCCTGGGGTCTCAGGGCCGGGGGCGGGGTGGGGGGCGGGGTATGTCTAACATCCAAGAATCTACTCCAAATAAGGGAAAATATGAAAGAGCTGGATTTAGGCTTCCAAAGACTGCCTGATCTGGGGGCTTTGTGATGGGGCGCCATCTGGTGGTGATAAGATGTCCCCTAGGGACAAGAACCTTTTACACCCCCAGCCCTGTCTCCCCCAAATAGGGAAAGCCTAGGGCTGGAAGCCAGGCCACCTAGCTTCTGCCCACCTTTCTGTTAGAGTTGAGTGCTGGCCAGTTACTCTAACTCAGTTTCCATGCTCTCTGAAGATTAAGGAATGAACACAGACGATCCATTTGGATGGCACTTAGTGAAAAGAATAGCAATTCTTGATGTAATGCTGTCCTTGGGAACTTGCTTTCCAGTGGGGCCAGGGGGAGCTGAAGGACAACTTAGCGTGTCTTGAACGGAGCCTGGCAGGAAGGGGTCCATCCGGGTTTCCCCTTCACAGCTCTCCCTCCCACCTTCACTCCAGTTCACAAGACACTGGTGTGGAGTTTTGTGCAGGTGTGGTGGGAAGTGCTCGGGAGAGGGGAGAGTGTGCAGGAGGCGGGCCTCAGATTGGGAAATGGCATTTGGAGTCTCTGCCACCACCATGGGTGGGGAAAACCAGTCGTGTGACAGGTAGCCCCTACGTGAGCATGCTGGCGGGTAGGGAAGATGCCCGCTGGAACCATAGCCCCACCGTGGGTAATGCAGGCACTTAGTCATGCAAGAGTCAACCATATTTGGACATGACATGCTGGCTGAACCAGGGCTTGCTGTCCCACTGGTCTTTAGCAGATAACTTAATTATGGCTAGTCTGCAGCTCAATCTAAGAATCCAGTAGGAGGGACAGAGACCTAAAGAAGGGAACATACTGGAGAAGGGAGGCACATGGGACTGGGAGGAGTAAGCCCACTCTGAGGATGAAGGCTTCTCTTGATGGAAGAGGGTGGCAGTGAGTGTCTCCAACAGGCCTCTTGCTGGTGTCCCTGTCCCCACATCAGCCTCCTCACTGTCGTCAGAGTTTTCTACTAGAAAATTAATTTTGAGTGAGTAGTTCCCCATTGCCCTGGCAACACAGTCCAGGCCTTAGCAGTCTTCTCTGGTTTGTCCCTCTCAGTCCCCTGCTCCCACCCTGTTCTCAGAAGGGGCCCCTCTGCATAGCCACAGCACCGAAGCCCACCCAGACCCAGGTGCTCAGAGCCTGCCAAGCCTTATTGGAAGCTATGAGCCAATGGAACGGCCCCCTGGCCTCCTGCCTGGCCACAACTGGGCTCTGGGACCAGTTAGACAAGAGAGGAAACCCCTAGTGCCCCAGGTGGACAGCAACCCCAGGCGGACACTCGCTGTCTGTGCTCACATCAAACGCACGCGGTGCCCTCTGCCAATGCCCATTGGCACACCGGGCCCCTTCCAAGGCTGCTTGCTCCTGGAGTGCTGGCAGCCTCCTGGCCCAGTGCCCCATTTCCTCCGGAGTGGAGCAGGGAGGGAGGGAAGCGGTGGGGACCTGCAGGCGCAGGTGCACAGGCCAGAGCTGTGAAGAGCGCAATGCCTGGCCAGGAACGAGGGTCTAGGGAGCAGCCTGGGAGGCAGTGTAGGGTCCGGGCTCTGCCAACAGCCGCTTCCCAGGTGTGGGGCACGTGCTCGCAGCAGTGCCTGGCTCAGACCGTGCTCTCCAAGGGCTCACCCTTAGGATCGGCCCCTTCCCGGCTGCTGCTGCTGCTGGGCACCGGACAGGGTGTGGCTGGGGAACCCCCAAGCTGGAGCCCCAGGGGGGTGGGGTCAGGGTTGTGCTGCTGGGAGGGGGCGGAGCCCATGTGACTCACAGAGGGCAAGCCATCGCTAGGGCCCTAGGGGCCATGGGGAAGGAAAGTCCCTTGTATGGCTTGCTCGCTGGAGACCGAGACCTGGTGGTCCAGGGCCAGAAGCTGCTCAGCCTTTCCTTGCTGCAGGGTTTTCTGCAGCACTGGTGTGAGGCCGTCCTTGCCCCATTTGGGGTCCAACGAAACTTCCTCGGAGCACGGGGGGCAAGGGGGGGGTCGCCTCAAAACTGCCTGGGTGGGGGGGGGGGGCTTTGAGGGGCATTCCAAAGGGCGAGGTGGGGCGGGCCGCCCCCAAAGCCCCACCCCATGACCACGCCCCATCGTGACCCCACCCCCAGCCCCGCCCCCAGCCCGCATTTAAAGGGCTCGCTCTCTCCACAGCGCAACCTCCGCTGTCTGCATCGCCCCTTGCACGCCGGAGTGCCTGCGACTTTAATTAAAGGGCCGTCCCCTCGCCTAGGCTGCAGCACCGCCCATCGGCTCCTCGCGCCTCAAAATGAGTAGCTCCCACTCCCGAGCGGGCCAGAGCGCGGCGGGCGCGGCTCCGGGTGGCGGTAACGACACGCGAGACGCCGAGATGCCGGCCACCGAGAAGGACCTGGCGGAGGACGCGCCGTGGAAGAAAATCCAGCAGAACACATTCACGCGCTGGTGCAATGAGCACCTCAAATGCGTGAGCAAGCGCATCGCCAACCTGCAGACGGACCTGAGTGACGGGCTGCGGCTTATCGCGCTGCTCGAGGTGCTCAGCCAGAAAAAGATGCACCGCAAGCACAACCAGAGGCCCACCTTCCGCCAGATGCAGCTCGAGAACGTGTCGGTGGCGCTCGAGTTCCTGGACCGCGAGAACATCAAGCTCGTGTCCATCGGTGAGGGCGCGTGCCGCCCCGTGGCGCCGGGAGGGCGAGGGCGGGGGGCTCCGCGTGTCCTTCCATCTCCCCCTGGTAGACCCCTCCCAGCCACTCTCTCCGAGTCGTGGTGCTTTCCCGGCCCTCTCCCCCCGCCCCACCTCGGCCGAGGGGCTCCGCGCGGGGCCGGGCCTCGAGAACAAAGGCGCGCTGGCAGGCTGGCCCCGCTGCTGTGCGGACCGCTACGCGCCCCCGCCCGCCGCGCCCCGGCTGGCCCGCGCCCAGGCTGAGCTCACATCCTCCGCAGGCCGTGCCCCCGCCCCTTCGCTTGCTGTGGGAGAGGGCCTGGAGGGTGGGCACTGGCCAGGCTCTTGCCCTGCGCCCAGTGTCCCATCCCTGTGCAGCGGGAGGCCCCGTTTCTCTACCTCCTACAGCAGTTTGGAGAGGGCCTTCTGACTTCCAGGTTTCCCTGTGGTTCCTAAACAAGGGAGTTAAGAGTTTGTGGGTTCCATTGTTTAAGGCTCTCAGCTTTTTCTGGTCTTGGGAGATGCCCCCCTCCTCAGAGATGGCTCTAACCTCCCCGTTTAGATCTCCACCAGGGAACTTAGGAGGCCAGAGAAGGGCATGGCCAGCAAAAACGGTACCTGAAATGAGTCTGGGTGTCAGCCAGTGAAGGGAGCTGGTAGGTCGTCTACTGAGACACTGAATTACTGTTGAACTTGGGCCAAACTCTTGTTTCCATGCAGGACTTGGCTTTTCTGCATCTTGAATGCAGGAGTTGGTTGGGAGGTACTCCAGCGTGTGCTGGGCTCACTGCCAGCCCAGTGTCCGTGTCACTGGGCTGGTGATGCTGGCATTGACCGGGCCTACTGCAGCATCCCTGGCTCTTAAGGTGGAACCCAGTCCAGGACAGGCACCAGCACTGGTGGCTTGGGGGCATTGTACAACAGAGAGAGAAGGGACGTGCACTTTTCTCTGAATTGAAAGGGACCTTGCAGTTGGCCCCCTTGCCCCGATGCGGTCCATGCTTAGCCTGAGAAAGTGAGAGACCAAGATTCAGGTGCCCCCAACCACTCAGAGGGCTGGCCCCTAGGGCCTCACCTCTTTCTTTGGAATGCCTTTGGAGGCTCAGGCCCACCCCCCCCCCCCAGTCCCAGTGTGTGTCTAGCCAAGCTGAGTCATCTCTGAGCCTTGGGTGGGGGGGCAACCGGATGTGGGGAGGCGGGCCACACCCCAGCTGTCTGAGGGGGGGTCTCCTCCTCCCTTCTCTTTTGAGCTGGCTGGAGCAGGCCTAGTTCCCAGAGCTTTGCCATATAAGGCAAAAAAATGTTGGAAAGCAGCAGTGATTAGGGGAGGGAGGGGGCAGGCTGGCCCAGGGGCTGGGGAAAGGGGGTGGGAGGGGGCGGGGCCATCCAACCAGGCACTCTCCCTACGAAGCCTGGCCCTTCTCTTTCTCTTTTCTGAGGGGGATGGGGAGGGCCTAGGCCTGCCTCCTATGGACCAGGGGGTGGGCCCAGCCTGACCCACCAGGGCTGATGAGCTTGGCCTTGCGTGTCCCCCTCCTGGGTCACAGTGGGCCTCAGGCCTCGTTAGGGCTCTTCTGCTGGACCCAGGACTCTGGGGACGGGGGCCTCGTGGGAAGCCCGGGCTGGTCCTGTGTGTTTGGTCTTCTCTGAGCCTTCCAGTCACCACTAGCCTGAAGCCCCCTCTCCATTTTCCCACCATTTGGGGACAGTGCAAGCCAGGGGTGCGGGACCCTGACCCATCTCTGCTCTGAGTGGCTCAGCTGGTCCTCAGGGTGCTGCCTACTGGACTCAGAGGCCGCCCGCCATTGAGCGCCCTTTGGTGGCGTCCATCCCCTTCTCCCCACCCCCAAGTTGACTCACTAGACAAGTATTTTCTCTTGATTGGGGGTTGGGGTAGGTTGGAGGCAGCCGGGGTTTCGAAGATGAGCTCTTAGAAAGCTTGGCCTTTCTCTGAGCCCCACTCCCAGCCCCTCACCCCTTGAAGCCGAGACCCACAAGGGCCTTGGGTGGGTCCCACAGCCCAGAGGGGTTCCCATGGTGACAGGGTGCAGGGTGCCCGCCCTAACCACTTCCCCTGTGGTTAGCTTGGTGGCCGCCCGCCCACAGCCCAGCAGCCCGTTAGGTGGCAAGGAGGGCAGGCAGCAGCCGGTTGGGCTCTGCTGAGGCAGCGGGATCAAGGACCCCACCCATGGCCTCCGCTACAGTTCCCAAGCTGGGCCCTGGGCGTCCAACCCAGCCTCAGTGGCTCTGCCCTCCTCCTTGGGCTGGGCGAGGGGGCCCCCCAGAATGTGTCCTCATCTTCCTGCTGGGCCCCAGTGAGCCACGGCCCATTGGCCCAACTGGTGGTTCCATTGGCCTTCCGGCCCCGCCCCTGTGCCGGGACCGTGCCTGACTCCCAGCTTGGTCCTGCGGGGCTTGGGGGACACTAAGGAAGTGCGGGGTGGGGCTTGCACCCTCCACCCAAAGGGTCCTTGCCCAACACCTCCACTTCCCTTGCCTCATGACACCCACCCTGGGGCAGCAGTTGTATTTCCCAACTGCCCCACCCACCAGCCTTCCTCTTCCCCTTCCTCAGCCCCAGTCAGGGGCCCTGGCATCCAGGCCCACTAGGGCTGCGCTGCTCCTACTGCTTGTTGCCTGGAAACCCGTGGCGATGAGTGATGGGCCCATCATGCTCACTCCAGGGCCTTCCCCTGGCCCTGTCTGCAGCCTGCAGCTGTCGTCAGTCCTTCCTCTTGTCCCCCAGGGCTTCTGGCAACACCCCCTCACTACTATATGGGTGGGTCATCTCCCCCCAAAAGTCTCCTTCCCTCTGAAACCACCCACACCCCCTCTGGGGGCCTCTCCCTCCATGGGGTTCCCTGTGCTGCCACGCTCCCCACTGCCTGGGAGCCACCTGGCACCCTGTGTGGGCACCCTCCCCACACACAAGCCCATGTGTGCACATGTGCACAGGGACACTTGGGTGGGCCCCCCTGCTGCCCAACACCGCCACTCTTTTCCCTCACAGACAGCAAGGCCATCGTGGATGGGAACCTGAAGCTGATCTTAGGCCTCATCTGGACCCTGATTCTGCACTACTCCATCTCCATGCCCATGTGGGACGAGGAGGAGGATGAAGAAGCCAAGAAGCAAACGCCCAAGCAGAGGCTCCTGGGCTGGATCCAGAACAAGCTGCCGCAGCTGCCCATCACCAACTTCAGTCGGGACTGGCAGAGTGGCAGAGCCCTAGGCGCCCTGGTGGATAGCTGCGCCCCGGGTAAGGAGCGTTGGGAGTAGGAGGCGCGGGGCTGGAGCTGGGGCTGCGCGTAAGATAGTGGATACGGCCTGCAGGGGAGTCTGGAAGACCCCAGACTCAGTCTTTCTTGTTCCGCAGGCCTGTGTCCTGACTGGGATTCCTGGGACGCCAGCAAGCCTGTGAACAATGCGCGGGAAGCCATGCAGCAGGCCGATGACTGGCTGGGCATCCCTCAGGTACAACTCTGCCTAGACGTCCAGGGCTGTCCAGGGGCCAAGTCCCAGGGGGAGCGGGGTCCTATCCCAGGAATCTGAGGCCTGGAGGCCAAATGGCTCTTGTCTTTGGACTGTGACAGGTGATCACCCCCGAGGAGATCGTGGACCCCAATGTGGACGAACACTCCGTCATGACCTACCTGTCCCAGTTCCCCAAGGCCAAGCTGAAGCCAGGGGCTCCCCTGAGACCCAAACTGAACCCGAAGAAAGCCCGAGCCTACGGGCCAGGTGAGGGAGATGGGGCCTGTGCGCTGCCCCCTAAGAGTCAGACAGGAACGGGTTGGAGCTGGTCCAAACTGGCCACTTGTGACTAGCCATCAACCCAAGGTGGGACCTGTTCAAGGAGGGAGCACCCAACCACTTTCCTGTAAGTGGAGACCAAACCCAGCCAGGGTATCACGCAGGAGCAAGGGCCCAGGCAAACCCAAGTGCGAGTTCCAGAAAACAGGCCCAGGCCTGTCTCACAGCAAAGGTACAGCTGGGGCCCAAGGCCAAGCTCCGTGCGCCGGTGTTCACGCTGAACTGACTCAGCCAGTTCTGAGTGTTCCACAGGGATGGCGGGGAGGGGGCTGAGCTGCGGGAGGAGATGCTCCTGAAGGGTGATGGGGGAGGGGTAAGGCCATGGCCCTAGCAGCCAGCCATGCCTTTCTCCTTCTCGCTTGGCAGGCATCGAGCCCACAGGCAATATGGTGAAGAAGCGGGCAGAGTTTACTGTGGAGACCAGAAGTGCCGGCCAGGGAGAGGTGCTGGTGTATGTGGAGGACCCAGCTGGACACCAGGAGGAGGTAGGGCCACCTTCAGGCAGGGCGGGGCACTGCAGTGCCTCCATTTAAAGGGGCTGCTCTTGCCCGGCCGGCCAGTGTGGCTCACTGGTTGAGCATCGACCAATGAACCAGGAGGTCATGGTTCGATTCCTGGTCAGGGCACATGCCTGAGTTGCGGGCTTGGTCCCCAGTGTGGGGTGTGCAGGAGGCAGCCAATCAGTGATTCTCTCTCATCCCTGATGTTTCTATTTTCTCTCCCTCTCCCTTCCTCTCTCTGGAATCAATAAAAGTATATTTAAGAAAAATAAAGGTTCTGATCTTAGCAAAGGCTCATGGGCTCCTTGTTACCACAGGCCAAAGTGACTGCCAATAACGACAAGAACCGTACCTTCTCTGTCTGGTATGTCCCCGAGGTGACGGGGACTCACAAGGTGAGCCCTCAGCCCGTGGGGAGGCTGCTGGCAGGGACAGTGGCTGTGGGACCCCGACCCTCTCACAGCCTGCCCCTCCTGGAAACAGGTCACCGTGCTCTTTGCTGGCCAGCATATCGCCAAGAGCCCCTTTGAGGTGTATGTGGACAAGTCCCAGGGTGACGCCAGCAAAGTGACTGCCCAGGGCCCTGGCCTGGAGCCCAGCAGCAACATCGCCAACAAGACCACCTACTTTGAGATCTTCACAGCAGGTGAGAGGAGGCTGCCGGGCAGGCGGTTCTGGGGTGACGGACTGTTGCTGGGGTCCGGGCGCAGCCTGGAGGCTCTGGGAGCTAAGCTAGCACTTTGTTACAGGAGCTGGCTCAGGTGACGTAGAGGTCACGATCCAGGACCCTACCGGACAGAAGGGCACTGTGGAGCCTCAGCTGGAGGCCAGGGGCGACAGCACCTATCGCTGCAGCTACCAGCCCACCATGGAGGGTGCCCACACTGTGCACGTCACCTTCGCTGGCGTGCCTATCCCTCGCAGCCCCTACACTGTTACTATTGGCCAAGGTAGGCTGGTCCCGGCCACCTACGTCCCCCATTGCTGGGGCCTCCGATGGGACGTTTGGTTGGAGGGTCCCGCTCCAGCCCTCCCCACCCTGGCACCCGGGGTCTCTGCTTCCACTGTCGGGGTGAGCTCTCTTTCCTCCCCCGCTGGGGCCCCTCTTCCTGCTCCTCTCGCCCTCTCCATCTCTCTTTCTCTTCACGCTTTCACCTTCGGAAGAACTTGCTCGAGCTGTCTAGAATCCTGCTGCTCTCTGCTCTGCCCACAGGGTCAACGGTACTTGGATCTGTCTTCCTTTGGGAGGGCGGGCTGGGTGGGGCTGGGCAGCTGGTGTGGAGCAGGTGGGAGGAGGCTGTCACATCCTGGTCTGGGCCACAGGTCCTGGGGTCAGGGTCCCTTTTATTTCTTTCTGGCATGTCCCTCCCTATCTCCTGGGGCCAATTCTGAGGGTCCCCACCCTCATCCTGATGGCCCAGCCCTGTGGGGAAAAGCAAGGGAGGGGTCGCCCGGTGCCAGCCCCAGTGGCTTCATGAGCCCTCTGCCCACAGCTTGTAACCCGAGTGCCTGCCGCGCTGTCGGCCGGGGCCTCCAACCCAAAGGCGTGCGGGTGAAGGAGACTGCCGACTTCAAGGTGTACACGAAGGGCGCGGGCAGTGGGGAGCTCAAGGTCATTGTGAAGGGTCCAAGTAAGTCAGCCTGCAGCTGAGGTGGGCAGTGGCCACCCCAGGGACGCTGCTGGGCAGGCCTGAGGCCCTCCTTTGTCTCTGGCAGAGGGTGAGGAGCGCGTGAAACAGAAGGACCTGGGGGATGGTGTTTACGGCTTCGAGTATTACCCCACGGTGCCTGGCACGTACACCGTCACCATCACGTGGGGGGGCCAGAACATCGGGCGCAGGTGAGGCCCCGACCCAGTGCTCAGAATCAATACAGTGTAACCCCCCGACCCTGCTCAGGGCCGTGCCCCTCCAGGGCCGTGCCCCTCAGCACCACCACCCCCCGTGTGGCTTTCTCTCTACAGTCCCTTTGAGGTGAAGGTGGGCACAGAGTGTGGCAATCAGAAGGTACGGGCCTGGGGGCCCGGCCTGGAGGGTGGTGTCGTCGGCAAGTCAGCGGACTTCGTGGTGGAGGCCATCGGGGATGACGTAGGCACCCTGGGTGAGTTGGAGGCCGCAGTGTGGGCACCTGGGGGCCCCCTGCCAGGCTCCAGGGCACTGATAAAGTTGGTGGCTGTTGACAGGCTTCTCCGTGGAGGGCCCGTCGCAGGCCAAGATCGAATGTGATGACAAGGGCGATGGCTCCTGTGATGTGCGCTACTGGCCCCAGGAGGCTGGCGAGTATGCTGTGCACGTGCTGTGCAACAGCGAGGACATCCGCCTCAGCCCCTTCATGGCTGACATCCGGGAGGCGCCGCAGGACTTCCACCCAGACAGGGTAATGCTCACGTGCCCCTGGCCCGGGTCTTGGCCCCCTTTTGCCTCCCCTTGGGGGCTGGGCTGAGTGGTTGGTGTTCCAGGCCCTGGTGTTTCCCTGCCACCCTGTTTCCTTGGTGGCTTGTATTTGGTCCCCTGAGATCTGGGTGGCTTCCCATCAGGTGAAGGCACGTGGCCCTGGATTGGAGAAGACGGGCGTGGCCGTCAACAAGCCAGCAGAGTTCACGGTGGACGCTAAGCTCGGCGGGAAGGCCCCTCTCCGGGTTCAAGTGCAGGTGGGGTGCCCACCCATGGCACAGAGGTGGGGGTGGGCAGGTGCCCAGATCTGGGTACTGACCAGTTGGCCACCTACTTTCCAGGACAACGAGGGCTGCCCTGTGGAGGCATCAGTCAAGGACAATGGCAACGGCACATACAGCTGCTCCTACGTGCCCAGGAAGCCCGTGAAGCACACAGCCATGGTGTCCTGGGGAGGCGTCAGCATCCCTAACAGCCCCTTCCGGGTGAGCTGGCCCTCCCACGGGCCTTGGACAGCCCTTCATCACATCTTCCTAGGGCACCTGTCCCGTGTTTATCTATAGCTCTCTTAGATCAAACGTGAATCCCAGCCCTAGCTGGTTTGGCTCAGTGGATAGAGCGTTGGCCTGCGGACTGAAGGGTCCCAGGTTCGATTCCGGTCAAGGGCATGTACCTTGGTTGCGGGCACATGTCCAGTAGGGGGTGTGCAGGAGGCAGCTGATCAATGTTTCTCTCTCATCGATGTTTCTAACTCTCTATCCCTCTCCCTTCCTCTCTGTAAAAAATCAATAAAATATATTAAAATAAAATAAAAATAAAACGTGAATCCTAGACAGCTCACCCATTCCAAGTATATAGCTTGGTAGTCTTGAATCCATTCAGAGTTGTGCGATGGATAACACAATTGAAGACTAGGTAGGGTTTTTTTTTGTTGTTGTTGTTTTTTTAATTGATTTCAGAGAAGAAGGGAGAGGGAGAGATTGAAACATCAATGATGACAGAATCATTGATCAGCTGCTTCCTGTACACCCCCTACTGGGGATTGAGCCCACATCCCGGGCATGTGCCCTGACCAGGGATCCAACTGTGACCAATGCTCAACCTCTGAGCCACACCGACTGGGCAAGACTAGATAGTTTTCATCATCCCAAACAGACGCTCCTCTTCCCCCCAAAATTCCCCTCCCCCAACCCTGAGCAACCACTATTCTGCTTTCTGCCTGTTCTAGACATTTGCTAGCGATGGAACCATGCAATGTCTAGCCTTTTGTGTCTGAATGCTTTCACTCAACATAATGTTTTCATTGTGGTTCTACATGGCAGCATGAATTGGTACTTCCTGCCTTTTCATGGCTGAATGATAGTCCATTGTATGGATTAGACCACATTGTATTTATCCAGTTATTTGTTGATGGGCCTTTGTTATGTTTTCCCTTTTGGCTGTTGTGAGTAGTGCCACTATGAACATTTGGGTACATGTATGCAGACGAGTGCTCTCATCTCTCTGGGTAGGCAGATGCGGAAGAGCAGAATCACAGCATCATATGGTCATTTTATGGTTAATCATTTGAGGCACCACAAGACCCAAGGTGGTTGCACCATTTTGCATAACAGCCAGCAGTCGATGAAGGGTCCCCTGTCTCTCCAGGCTGGTAAAGCCCTTGCCCTTACCTTGTCCTGTGCAGGTGAACGTGGGAGCCGGCAGCCACCCAAACAAGGTCAAGGTGTATGGCCCAGGAGTGGCCAAGACAGGGCTCAAGGCTCATGAGCCCACCTACTTCACTGTGGACTGCACGGAGGCCGGCCAGGGTAAGGCTCCGCCTCAGGTGGCTGGACATGTGGGTGAGGCATCCACATGAGGTCCCAGCCTCCACTCCCTCCCCTGCTGCAGGCGATGTCAGCATTGGCATCAAGTGTGCCCCTGGTGTGGTGGGCCCGGCTGAGGCCGACATCGATTTTGACATCATTCGCAATGACAATGACACCTTCACGGTCAAGTACACACCACGTGGGGCTGGCAGCTACACCATCATGGTCCTCTTTGCTGACCAGGTGGGTGTCGCTGCTTCCCACTCCCAACACTGCTGGACATTGGGGTGCTGTTCTCCTCTTAGTCCGCTCCTCCCGCCATTGTAGGCTACACCGACCAGCCCCATCCGGGTCAAGGTGGAACCCTCCCATGATGCCAGCAAGGTGAAGGCAGAGGGCCCTGGCCTCAGCCGCACAGGTGAGGATGACCACTTTCTGGAGAGGTCGGGGACCTCAAGGGGGATTGAGGCAACGTGCCCCTAATGGCTGCCGTGTCTCCTTAGGTGTTGAGCTTGGCAAACCCACCCACTTCACGGTCAATGCTAAAGCCGCTGGCAAGGGCAAACTGGATGTCCAGTTCTCGGGAACGGCCAAGGGGGAAGCAGTGCGTGATGTGGACATCATCGACCACCACGATAATACCTACACGGTCAAGTACACTCCTATACAGCAGGTAGCGCCCTTAACCTCTGCAGCTGCACCTCTTCTACACCCACCACGCCTGTGGTCCTCCTTGAGCGGTGGGCTGGGTGGGCTGCTCCAGGAGGCTTCCCGCTCACTGCCATTTCCCACCTGGGAGACAGTGGGCATGAAGGCCAGGGGCGGAAGAGGAGAGCCAGTTGTCTGGCCGGTGTGGCTCAGTGGTTGAGCATCGACCTATGAGCCAGGAGGTCATGGTTTGATTCCCAGTCAGGGCCCATGCCCGGGTTATGGGCTCAATCCCCAGTTGGGGGTGTGCAGAAGGCAGCCGATTCTCTCATCATTGATGTTTCTATCTCTCTCTCCCTCTCCCTTCTTCTCTGAAATCAGTAAACTTTTTTTTTTTTAAAATGAGAGCCAGTGTCTCTCTGACCAGTCCCCAATTCCTAACTGGGGAAGCTGCAGGCCAGGAGACCAGGGTCATGACCTATGACTCTACCCTTCTGTACCCCTCCCAGGGCCCAGTGGGCGTCAATGTCACCTACGGAGGGGATCCTATCCCTAAGAGCCCCTTCTCCGTGGGGGTGTCTCCAAGCTTGGACCTCAGCAAGATCAAGGTGTCTGGCCTGGGAGAGAGTAAGTAGTTGGGGCCCTTGTCGTGGTTACCAAGGATGGCCCAGGAGCTGCCCAGGTTCAGTGTCACAGTTCTTTCCCTTCTTCTGTCATCTCAATAGAGGTGGACGTTGGCAAAGACCAGGAGTTCACAGTCAAGTCAAAGGGTGCTGGTGGCCAAGGCAAAGTGGCATCCAAGATCGTGGGCCCATCGGGCGCATCAGTGCCCTGTAAGGTGGAGCCCGGCCTGGGGGCTGACAACAGTGTCGTGCGCTTTGTGCCCCGCGAGGAGGGGTCCTATGAGGTTGAGGTGACTTACGACGGTGTGCCTGTGCCTGGCAGCCCCTTTCCTCTGGAAGCCGTGCCTCCCACAAAGCCTAGCAAGGTAACTGAGGTATGGGGGCCACCCTGTCTTTCCCAGACACGCTCTTACCCTTTATCGTGCCGAGGCCTGCTTATGCCCCTGTCTCGTGGGGGAGGGAAGCCAGAACCAGAGGAGGTAGATTGTCCTCACTGATTTGGCTCAGTGGATAGAGCATTGGCCTGTGGACTAAAGGGTCCCAGGTTCGATTCCCGGTCAGGGCACGTGCCTGGGTTGTGGGCTCGATCCCCAGTGTGGGGCGTGCAGGTGGCAGCCAGTCAATGAGTCTCTCTCATCATTGATGTTTCTCTCTCTTTTCCTCTCTGAAATAAAAATATATATATATTTTTTTTAAGAAATTAAATTTAAAAAAAGAGGAGATAGATTGAAGTGGGGGCCAGGGGTCAAGGGTCAGGGAAGTGGTGTGGTTTCAGCTCTTGACCTGCCCGTCTCTCCTCAGGTGAAGGCGTTTGGGCCAGGGCTGCAGGGCGGCAGTGCAGGTTCCCCTGCCCGCTTCACCATCGACACCAAGGGTGCCGGCACGGGCGGCTTGGGCCTGACCGTGGAGGGCCCCTGCGAGGCACAGCTCGAGTGCCTGGACAATGGGGATGGCACATGCTCCGTGTCCTATGTGCCCACCGAGCCCGGAGACTACAACATCAACATCCTCTTCGCCGACACTCACATCCCCGGCTCCCCATTCAAGGCCCACGTGGTGCCGTGTTTTGACGCATCCAAGGTCAAGTGCTCTGGCCCTGGGCTGGAGCGCGCCACGGCTGGGGAGGCGGGCCAGTTCCATGTGGACTGCTCAAGTGCAGGCAGCGCAGAGCTGACCATCGAGATCCGCTCCGAGGCCGGGCTGCCTGCCGAGGTGCACATACAAGACCACGGTGACGGCACACACACCATCACCTACATCCCCCTTTGCCCCGGCTCCTACACCGTCACTATCAAATACGGTGGCCAGCCTGTGCCCAACTTCCCCAGCAAGCTGCAGGTGGAGCCCGCAGTAGACACTTCTGGTGTCCAGTGCTACGGGCCTGGCATTGATGGCCAAGGTGAGAGGCCCCACTGCGAGACAAGGGAGCTGGGGGCATCTAGGGTCCCCAGAGCCCTTGGAGCCCATGCCTCCTCCTCATTGCCCCCCTACAGGCGTCTTCCGAGAGGCTACCACTGAGTTCAGCGTGGATGCCCGGGCTCTGACGAAAACTGGAGGGCCGCATGTCAAGGCCCGCGTGGCCAACCCCTCAGGCAACCTGACCGAGACCTACGTGCAGGACTGTGGTGACGGCACGTACAAAGTGGAGTACACGCCTTACGAGGAGGGTATGCGCCAGGGCTCCCCAGGGCTGTGGGGCATGCGTGGGGTGGCCCGGGCTCCTCCTCACCCAGCCCCCCATCCTCCAGGACTCCACTCTGTGGACGTGACCTACGATGGCAGCCCTGTGCCCAGCAGCCCCTTCCAGGTGCCTGTGACCGAGGGCTGCGACCCCTCTCGAGTGCGCGTCCATGGACCAGGCATCCAAAGTGGCACCACCAACAAGCCCAACAAGTTCACCGTGGAGACGAGGTGAGGAAGTGCCCAGGAGGCAGGGGCGTGATGGGCCTTGAAACTCCAGGACTAACTGGCTGTCTCTCTGGACCAGGGGAGCTGGCACAGGGGGCCTGGGCCTGGCTGTAGAGGGCCCCTCTGAGGCTAAGATGTCCTGCATGGATAACAAAGATGGCAGCTGCTCGGTTGAGTACATCCCCTATGAGGCTGGCACCTACAGCCTTAATGTCACCTACGGCGGGCACCAAGTGCCAGGTGAGGAGGCAGGTCGGCTAGGGCTGGGCTGGAGCCACCCGCTTGCCCTCCACCCTGTCTCACACACAATCCATCTCTCTGCCCCCCACCCAGGCAGTCCTTTCAAAGTCCCTGTGCATGATGTGACAGACGCGACCAAGGTGAAGTGCTCTGGGCCTGGCCTGAGCCCAGGCATGGTCCGTGCCAACCTGCCTCAGTCCTTCCAAGTGGACACGAGCAAGGCCGGTGTGGCCCCGCTACAGGTCAAAGTCCAGGGACCCAAAGGTGAGTGTCCACACGCTTAAGAGCAGGAGGTTGGGCCTAGCCAGTGTGGCTCGGGGGTTGAGCACCAACCCATGAACCAGGAGGTCACAGTTCAATTCCCCGTCAGTGCACATGTGCAGGTTGCAGGCTCAGTCCCCAGTGTGGGGTGTGCAGGAGGCAGCCGATCAGTGTCTCTCTCTCATCATTGATGTCTCTATCTCTCCATCTCCCTTCCTCTCTGAAATCAATAAAAATATATATTTTTTAAAGAGCAGGAGGTTGGGAGGGCATGATCCTCTTTGAGGGGTAGCAGGAAGAGAGCAGAGGCCTTGCCCAAGAGGTTGGAGCAGGTGCACGGGCCATTGATAGAGGAGCCTCAGGTGATGGGACCAGAAGGAGGTAGAATAGACACTGAACAGATGTGGCAGCGGGGACATAGGGCCAGGGTCCAAGCTGGCACCCAGATTAGTGTCTGGTGTCACAGGGCACAGGGCCATTCCTGGGATGGGCAGATGAGGGCAAAATGAGGTGTAGGCCTGGGGTGGAGGCTGGGCACACAGCTGAGCCCCTGCCGTCCTGGGTGGTGGGGCTGAGGGCTCAGGAGACTGGCTGAGGCTCTGTGTTTGGGACTGGGGCCAGGCCTGGTAGAACCAGTGGATGTGGTGGACAACGCTGACGGCACCCAGACGGTTAACTACGTGCCCAGCCGTGAGGGGCCCTACAGCATCTCTGTGCTGTATGGGGAAGAGGAGGTGCCCCGCAGGTAAGAGGCAGCTCACTGCCCAGCTGGGGGCGGCAGGCTGGGCATCAAGAACCTTCCTAACCACTCACAACACCCTGGCCCAACGAACAGCCCCTTCAAGGTCAAGGTGTTGCCTACGCATGACGCCAGCAAGGTGAAAGCCAGCGGCCCTGGGCTCAACACCACCGGCGTGCCCGCCAGCCTGCCTGTGGAATTCACCATTGACGCAAAGGACGCAGGGGAAGGCCTGCTGGCTGTCCAGATCACGGTGAGCAGGCGGCCTGGGCAGCTCCTCGCCCTGCTGGGTGCTACTCCAGGCACAGGGAAGGCCAGGGAAGGTGGGGGCCCAGGCTGGAGCTGTGTGCAGTATAGAGCATGCAGCTGGGGCACTTGAGGTCTCCCCTGGGAATGATGCCAGCTAGGGCAGGTCTCCTGTGTCTAGGAAGATGGTGACAGGCACAGACTTCCCCACCCACACACTAGCTCATGCCTCACTTTGAGCCCATTACCAAAGCCTTTAGTTCCTCAATTTGCCCACTTGTGACATTAGTGCTGGGCAGGCCCTGGGTTGGAGGATGGGAGCTGAGAGGTACTCATGGGGATAAAGCAGAATGGGTGCCAAGATCCCCGGCCCTGCCTGTTGTCATGGGGGGCAGGAGCTTTGGGCATTTGGGGACCTCTCTTCTGGCCCTTGCCAGTGGAGAAGTAACGGACAATGCTAGATGCAGGCAGCTATTTTGGGCCATGGCGGCTGAGTGACGTGGAGGCTGTTCCTGCAGCAGCAGCACTTGATGCTGGCTCCTTTAAGGGAACCTGATCCTGGCTGGCATGGCTCAGTGGTTGAGCATCAACCTATGAACCAGGAGGTCATGGTTCTATTCCTGGTTGGGGCACATGTCCGGGTTGCAAGCTCAATCCCCAGTGTGGAGCATGCAGGAGGCACCCAATCAATAATTCTCTCTCATCATTGATGTTTCTCTCTCTCTCTCCCTCTCTCTTCCTCTCTGAAATGAATAAAAATATATATTTTAGAAAAAGAGAACCAGAGGTGATCCTGGACTGGGTGGGCTTATGACAATCACCTCCGTCCCCTGTGCTTTGCCACACAGGACCCTGAGGGCAAGCCCAAGAAGACGCATATCCAAGACAACCATGATGGCACGTACACGGTGGCCTATGTGCCAGATGTGACGGGCCGCTACACCATCCTTATCAAGTATGGCGGTGATGAGATCCCCTTCTCCCCGTACCGTGTTCGTGCCGTGCCCACCGGGGATGCCAGCAAGTGCACGGTCACAGGTGAGCCCGCCCGCCATCGGCCACGGCGCTCAGCACGGGGCTTGGGTGTGCCTGTGTGCAAGGGCTCGCTGCTTGGGGCAGCGTGTGGGAGTGGGGGCCGCCCCCTGAGTGACTCACCTGACCTTTCTCCTTGCTCTCTGCCCTCTCACCTCAGTGTCAATCGGAGGTCACGGGCTAGGTAAGCTGCTTGCCGGGGCCACTCCCAATGCCCCTCCTGCCCAGAGGGCAGCTTCCTTTCCTCTTCCGTGCTGATTCCCAGGACAGTTCCAGCTGCAGCTCTTGGCAGGGACAGAGGGGGGGGCCGGAGGGTTAGGGCCCAGGGAGGCCTCTGGAGCTGAGCATGAGCGCTCTGGCCTGTCCCCTCTCTGGGCCTCTGTTTCCCCATCTGAGAAGTTGGGTTGCAGCTGAGAGCTTTGGGGTGAGGTGCATCCTGAGAGGCACCCCGCTGGGGCTCTGGGGTCTGGGGATCTTGGCACCCCAGGAAAGCCCAGGAGGCGGGCAGCAGGCCCTTCCTTCTTGCTCCCTCCTTCCATGTCAAGGGCTCCTGCATGGGCTAAGGGGACGAGGGGTCTCCCGACAGGCGAGAGTCCCCAGCCCTGGCCAGATCCACAGACCCTCATCCCCACCTCCCAGGGGCCTCGCGTCCCGGGCCGGGGGAGGCGCAGCCTGCATGAGCGGGTGGGGCTAGCTGGTCGTGCAGCAGCACCAGCGTCGACTGCTTGGGCGGCCAGCATGGCGGGGCCTGGCCCAGCCTCAGAGCCCCAAAGTGTACTCGGTGGCCTCCTTTCCTCCCCCTGTCCCCCCAGCAGTGACGTTATTCAGAGGGCCCCCGACCAGGTGTGGCAGGGGAGAGCCAGCCCCAGGCAGGGACACCAGTAAGAGGCGATTGCTACTTAGGTTCCGAGGGCTGCAGGCCTGGAGCTTGGGCGAGGCAGCCAGCACGGGTTAGGGTGGCTTGGGCTTTGCAGCAGGGACTCATCTGCCGAATCCAGTAGGCCCCGGGCTCTGAGATGACGGGCACATGTGCCTAGGGCAGGGGGACGAGACCTTGGGGACCAGAGGCAGGGTCAAGCCTTGGTTGAGGGAGTGGTCTCGGTTTACCTGGCCACTGTGTGCAGAACAGAGATAGCAAGCCCAGTTGGGGAGCTGAAGTTAACTTTTATTTTTATTTTCTTATTTTTATTTTTAAAATAATTTTTCATTGACTTCAGAGAGGAAGGTAGAGGGAGAGAGAGAAACATCAATGATGAGAGAGAATGATGGATGGGCTGCCTCCTCCATGGCCCCACACTGGGGATCGAGCCCGCATCCCGGGCATGTGCCCCGACCGGGAATCGAACCATGACCTCCTGGTTCATAGGTTTACGCTCAACCACTGAGCCACACCGGCCGGGCTGAAGTTACTTTTAGATCAGCCAGAAGGGGGCGCCAAGTTGGGAGGTGTACTTTGAAGATGGAGCAGCCAAGACCGGCTGAGGGGCTGGATGGGAAAAGTGGGGATTCACGGGTAACTGAGGTCGGGGCCAAAACCACTAGCTAGATGGCGGGTTCCGTTCCCAGTTGGAGAGAACGGGTGTTGGATGGGTATGAGGTGAGGCCTTCCAGGGCAGAG
This sequence comes from Ia io, assembly GCA_025583905.1. Classification (NCBI taxonomy): domain Eukaryota; kingdom Metazoa; phylum Chordata; class Mammalia; order Chiroptera; family Vespertilionidae; genus Ia; species Ia io. The sequence continues at coordinate 134,112,839 of JAJQQW010000001.1, forward strand.
TGGGCAGCAGGTGGCCAGGCCTGGACCTCAGGAGAGCTGCAGAAGGCCAGCACAGAGCCTAGGGCAGCCTGAGCCCTCGGCCTCAGGGGAGCTCAGGGGCAGGCTGGCTGGAGAACCCCTGGAATGCAGCCCTGGAGCAGGTTCCATGCTCCTGGGGGCGTCCCTGGCCAGGGCCAGCCTGCCTGTTACTTTGAGGCCTCACAACCCACCACCCCCTGAGCCTCCACGGCTCAGCGCAGGTCGTAACGTCACTGTCCCTCCCCTCTCCTCAGGCACTCTGGGGCCCTGGAGGCTGCTCAGCTGCTCTGCCCTTGCAACCTAGAGGCGGTGGCTGTGGCTTGGGCCTCCTGTCCCCCTCCCTCCGGGTGCTGCCGCTGCCTGTGCGCTGTGCTGCTAGGGCGCTAACCCCGCTGCTCCCTGCTTCCCTGCTCCCAGCTCCCTGCCTGCTCTGGGCTGTGCCCAGCCACCCCTCACCACGAGCCTTCGGTTGAGCGAGCATTCTCAGTTGTCAGGAAACTTTCATTTCCCCTTCAGGCCTGGGGGGGCGGGGGGTGGGAGGCGAGTGTCACATACCCCCACACTGCAGCAGGACCCCCGCCTCACTGCGTGCGCACACAGCACTGGGGGCCGGGGCCAGGCCACGGGGCAAAGGCAGCTGTGCGCCCAACCGGAGCACTGGCATTGCTCAGCGCGGTCCACGGCACCAGCTGAGGCTGAGTTGGCAGGGGAGGTGGCAGCAAACGCTTGTGCCCCAGCGGCAGCAGCGGCCTCACGGGCCTCCAGGCCCACCCTTCCTCCCAAACACCTGGGTGCCACCCGTGGGACCTTTCCCACATGGGGGCTGCCCCCCAAGACAGGGCTCCCTGGCCTGAGGTGGCTCGAGGGAACCTTTCCTGCCTTCTGAGAAACTACTCACCGTCTCAGCTCGGGGTTCAGGGGCGGGAGGCCTGGCTGTGCTTGGTGGTGGCAGTAAAAGGCCTGGGCGGGTGGCAGGCAGTGGATAGGAGCAGCCTGAACGCCAAGCTCATGCACTGGCCCCCCTCTGGGGACCCGCCCTGCCCCACTAGGTGCTGGCATCGGCCCCACCATCCAGATTGGGGAGGAAACGGTGATCACTGTGGACACCAAGGCTGCAGGCAAAGGCAAGGTTACCTGCACTGTGTGCACACCCGACGGCTCCGAGGTGGACGTGGATGTGGTAGAGAATGAGGATGGCACCTTTGACATCTTCTACACAGCCCCGCAGCCGGGCAAATACGTCATCTGTGTGCGCTTTGGCGGCGAGCACGTGCCCAACAGCCCCTTCCAAGTGACGGTCAGAAGGGGCTAGGGGTGAAGGGTCTAGGGGGGACCCATCCTGAATGCCCCCCCCCCCACCAAGGATTACTCTGTGATTTCAGAGTCTGCAGCTCTTGTCTTTGCTCTGCAGGCTCTGGCTGGGGACCAGCCCACCACGCAGCCTCCGTTGCGGCCTCAGCAGCTGGCCCCACCATACACCTATGCTCCGGGCGCCCAGCAGACCTGGGTATGGCCTGGCCTGCCACCTCCAGCTTGCCTAGCTCTAAGGGACATTGGGGAGGGGCTGGCCAGCTGGGTATCCCAGGAGGCCCGTTCTGGCACATGTGAGGAGGGATCCCAAATCTTCCTGCTTGGGACTCCCTCGACTCCTACAGCCCCTCACCTGGGCCCTCTGTCTCCACTGCAGGCCCCAGAGAGACCCATGGTGGGTGTCAATGGGCTGGACGTGACCAGCCTGAGGCCCTTCGACCTTGTCATCCCCTTCACCATCAAGAAGGGCGAGATCACAGGTGAGTGGGAGCAGGAAGGTGCTTGGGAGCCGCAGAGGTGGCTCGAGGGAACCAGAATGTGCCAACGGGCTGCCCTGACCCTGTCACGTTGCCCTGCAGGGGAGGTACGGATGCCCTCCGGCAAAGTGGCACAGCCGGCGATCACCGACAATAAGGACGGCACTGTGACGGTCCGCTACGCCCCCAGCGAAGCTGGTCTACATGAGATGGACATCCGCTATGACAACATGCACATCCCAGGTGCGCCCCCACAGCATGCCACCACCGCCTCACAGAGGCCTGGGGCAGCAGGAGGACTTGGGGGCCAACGCAAGGTCCCCATTCCACATGGCCCCTCTTCCTGCCTCAGGAAGCCCCCTGCAGTTCTACGTGGATTACGTCAACTGTGGCCACGTCACCGCCTACGGGCCAGGCCTCACCCACGGAGTAGTGAACAAGCCTGCTGTCTTCACAGTCAACACCAAGGACGCAGGAGAGGGTGAGTGGCAGCCGGTTTTGGTCTTCCTGTGCCGTGGATGCCCTCAGCCTGTGGGGAGCTGGGCGCAGGAGAGACACTCCCGAGTGGGTCCCCCTGCCCTGCCCCCCAGCCTCTGCTTGCCTGTTAGGGCTCTCCCTCATCTTGTCCTGGGTTCGGTTCACGCACTCACCCACGATTCTCTATAGGGGGCTTGTCCCTGGCCATCGAGGGGCCATCCAAAGCAGAAATCAGCTGCACCGACAATCAGGACGGGACGTGTAGCGTGTCCTACCTGCCGGTGCTGCCTGGTGACTACAGCATCCTCGTCAAGTACAATGAGCAGCACATCCCAGGCAGCCCCTTCACCGCCAGGGTCACAGGTGGGTGCCTGTGGAGAAAGTTACAGGAAGAGGCAGGTGGCCTGACTGGCGTGGCTCAGTGGTTGAGCCTCAACCTATGAACGAGAAGGTCATGGTTCGGTTCCCGATCAGGGCACATGAACGGGTTGTGGGCTCGATCCGCTGTGTGGGTCATGCAAGAAGCAACTGATTGGTGATTCTCTCTCATCATTGATGTTTCTCTCTCTCTCCCTCTCCCTGTCTTTCTGAAGTCAATCAAAATATATTTTAGGCCCTGGCCGGTTTGGCTCAGTGGATAGAGCATCGGCCTGCAGACTGAAGGATCCCGGGTTCGATTCTGGTCAGGGCACATGCCCGGATTGCGGGCTCGATCCCCAGTAGGGGGTCTTGCATTAGGCAGCTGATCAATGATTCTCTCTTATCATTGATGTTTCTATCCCTCTCCCTTCCTCTCTGAAATCAATAACAAATATATATTTTTAAAATATATATATTTTTTAAAAGGCAGGTGGCAGGGTGGGTGCTGTTTCTCTCTGCTTCTGGACACTCAGTGACTGTCCTCTGCCAGGTGATGATTCCATGCGCATGTCCCACCTGAAGGTGGGCTCCGCTGCTGACATCCCCATCAACATCTCCGAGACGGACCTCAGCCTGTTGACGGCCACAGTGGTGCCGCCCTCGGGCCGCGAGGAGCCCTGTCTGCTGAAGCGGCTGCGCAATGGCCATGTGGGTAAGAGGCTGAGGGGCAGGGCCTTCTGGAAAGGAGGGAGGTTGGGGCGGGGGCATGCCTTTCCCTGGCTGATAGCCCGCTCTGTGCCCAGGGATCTCCTTCGTGCCCAAGGAGACGGGGGAGCACCTAGTGCATGTGAAAAAGAATGGCCAGCACGTGGCCAGCAGCCCCATCCCGGTGATGATCAGCCAGTCGGAGATTGGGGACGCCAGCCGTGTGCGCGTCTCGGGCCAGGGCCTCCATGAAGGCCACACGTTTGAGCCGGCGGAGTTTATCATTGACACCCGTGATGCTGGTAAGCGATGGCGGCCTGCCCGCCAGGGTGAGCCCACTGTGCTTGGCTCTCTGGCTCAGGGGTGTCCCCTCTGTAGGCTACGGCGGGCTCAGCCTGTCCATCGAGGGCCCCAGCAAAGTGGACATCAATACAGAGGACCTGGAGGATGGCACGTGCAGGGTCACCTACTGCCCCACGGAGCCTGGGAACTACATCATCAACATTAAGTTTGCTGACCAGCACGTGCCTGGTGAGTGCTGCGCACACACATATCTCCCTAACCCTCCTGATCGCACCCCAGGACCAGGATGTAACCTGTGTGGGGTGCGGGCTGTGCTCCCCTCCTGCAGGCAGCCCCTTCTCCGTGAAGGTGACAGGTGAAGGCCGAGTGAAAGAGAGCATCACACGTAGACGACGGGCCCCTTCAGTGGCCAATGTTGGCAGTCATTGTGACCTCAGCCTCAAGATCCCCGGTAGGAGCTATAGGGAGGCAGCGGAGGGGGGGAGGGTGCTGGGGAGGCCTGGTAACCCCAAGCAGAAGTCTGGGGTCTGGAGCTCGTGCTCACCAGGCTGTCCCCACACCTGCAGAAATTAGCATCCAGGACATGACAGCCCAGGTGACCAGCCCATCAGGCAAGACCCACGAAGCTGAGATTGTGGAAGGGGAAAACCACACGTACTGCATCCGCTTTGTGCCTGCTGAGATGGGCATGCACACGGTCAGCGTCAAGTACAAGGGCCAGCACGTGCCTGGGAGCCCCTTCCAGTTCACCGTGGGGCCCCTAGGGGAAGGGGGTGCCCACAAGGTCCGTGCCGGAGGCCCGGGCCTCGAGAGGGCCGAGGCTGGAGTGCCAGGTAGGCCTGCTTCCTGCCAGCTTCTTGCTCTCCTGGGCAGGGTCGGGGGGTGGAGGGGCTGAGGTCAGGGGTTGCAGCCTCGGGAGAGGTGCGCATGCGCTCCACTCACCAGACACACTGCTTTGCCACAGCTGAATTCAGCATTTGGACCAGGGAAGCCGGCGCTGGGGGCCTGGCCATTGCTGTCGAGGGCCCCAGCAAGGCCGAGATCTCCTTCGAGGACCGCAAGGATGGCTCCTGTGGTGTGGCCTATGTGGTCCAGGAGCCAGGTACTGAGGGCCGGGCCGGGGTGAGGGGCGGCGATGCCTCGGTGTGGATGTTGGTTGGGTCTATGCAGACAGTCCTGCACGGCTCCCCTCTCCACCTTGACCCAGGGCCACTGGGCTGTTCGTGGGAGGCGGGAGGCTAGAACGCAGCCAAGTGGGGCCTCATTATCTGCGTCTCTCCCTATGCAGGTGACTACGAGGTCTCCGTGAAGTTCAACGAGGAGCACATCCCCGACAGCCCCTTCGTGGTGCCTGTGGCTTCTCCATCTGGCGACGCCCGCCGCCTTACTGTTTCTAGTCTTCAGGTGAGGCACTGAGAGAAACCGCCCGCCTGGGGCTCCTGGGCCCGGCCAGACCAGTCAGTGCACGGAGCAGGCCTCGGCCCTGTGTCGAGTGACCCGCCCAGCCCCGCTCGGGGCGCCGGGCCTCTGCTCTGGCCGGGTGCAGCCCACGCTTTGGGTTGGCAGGACACACCCCTGGCCACCGCGTGGAGTTTTTCTCGTGTCTCAGGTCTAAAGGCTTTGAACAGAAGCCTGTGCCCCTTGAGCACCAGGGCTGAGGTTTAAAGAGGGACAGCCTGCAGGGGCTGAGTGCTGCCCAGCGGGTGGGGCCGCCCTCCCTTCACGCTGCCCCGGGGGTGTGATTGTGGAGCGCATGCGCCTGGGGGCGGGGGCATGGGGGGGGCAGGGGTGTGTGCCTGTGGCTTGTTGCCCCTCGAGAATCAATGGCTCTCCCTCTTTAAACCAAGTTGGACGCCAGATGGGTAAGTGCAACCCTTTGGGCCTCCTGCTTTCTCGGGCCCCGCCCTCCCTCATTCTGACCACCCGATCTAACCACCTCTGCTGTGCTTCCAGGAGTCAGGGTTAAAGGTCAACCAGCCAGCCTCTTTTGCAGTCAGCTTGAACGGGGCCAAGGGGGCGATCGATGCCAAGGTGCACAGCCCCTCGGGAGCCCTGGAGGAATGCTATGTCACAGAGATCGATCAAGGTGAGGCCCTGTCCCTACCCAGCCACCCCGCCACCTGCCCTGGCCTCACTGGGAGCAGTGGGCCTGCCCAGCCGGCGGGAAGCAGGCTGAGAGTACGAAAGGAGGTCCAGATTCTGTGAGCAGCCAAGACGGGGCCCACACCCGGGCCCCCTCAGCCAGGCGACCCTGCCACCACTCGTGACCCAAGCCCCTGGGCATCTGGCTCAGCAGCCACGACTGCTAGAAAGAAGACAGCCTTCCGCAGGGTCCGATGCAGTCTCCTGAAGGAGAGGCCGCAAGTCCAGCCAGAGGGCTGAGGGCCCTTGAGCCAGGGCATGGCACCTACAGACAGGCCTGGGCAACCCAGGGATGGGAGAGGGGGAGAGGGTGTGCATTGCTGCCGGGTAGAGTTTCACTAGTATCACAGCCTAGTCCTGCCCCTTCCCAGCTGTGTGGCCTCGAGCAAGGTCCTTGCTGCCTCTGAGCCCCAGTTAACATGCAGGGAGCTTGGCATTCGTGGTAACCTTTCTTTTTGTTGTTGCTCATCCTCATCCGAGGATATTTTCCCATTGATTTTTAGAGAATGAAAGGGAGAGGGAGAGACACAGAGAAACATTGATGTGAGAGAGACACATCGATTGGTTGCCTCCCATATGCGCCCTGACTGGGCCAGGGATGAGCCAGCAACCGAGGGACATGCCCTTGACCGGAATCGAAGCCAGGACCCTTCAGTCCACAGGCTGATGCTCTATCCACTGAGCCAAACCGGCTAGGGCCATGGTAACTTTTTTAAAGAGGCAGTGAGATGCGTGTTTTGCTTGTAAAAGATTTCAGTCCAAATGAGCCCCAATAGGCTGCTTGGGCATCTGCAGCTTCACCCCTCAAGTTTTAGGAGGTCTGTGCTGTGGGGTGTGGGTGCCCAGCATGGTCCACGGAAGAAGCTGCGTGAACTGCGTGGACCTGCTGGGCTCAGGCTGGCGGGCAAGGGTCGCGCCTCACAGATGTCACTTGCTTGGTTTGTGGGGAGGGACCCAGGTCCACAGCATGCCCCTCTGCTCCTCAGATAAGTACGCCGTGCGTTTTATCCCACGGGAGAATGGTGTCTACCTGATTGATGTCAAGTTCAATGGCACCCACATCCCTGGAAGCCCCTTCAAGATCCGAGTTGGGGAGCCTGGGCATGGAGGGGACCCGGGGCTGGTGTCTGCCTATGGAGCCGGCCTGGAAGGTGGCATCACAGGTAGGTCAGCTGCTAGAGCCCCCGTCTAAGACCTCAGTGACAACAGGAGGCACACAAGAATGACAAAGCTATGCTGCTGGGTGGGCAGTGCGGGGCTGGAGTGGGGTGGGCCAGACCAGCTCTGCCTGACCTCCTGTGTCCCCAGGGAGCCCAGCTGAGTTTATCGTGAACACAAGCAATGCGGGAGCCGGTGCCCTGTCGGTCACCATCGACGGGCCCTCCAAGGTGAAGATGGATTGCCAGGAGTGCCCCGAGGGCTACCGCGTTACCTACACCCCCATGGTACCTGGCAGCTACCTCATCTCCATCAAATATGGTGGCCCCTACCACATCGGGGGCAGCCCCTTCAAGGCCAAAGTCACAGGTGAGCCTCTGCAGCAGACTGCTGGCATCCGCCTTGGTGCCTAGCCCTCAGCTACCTCTCAGCCCCACCTGCTCTGCCCCACAGGCCCCCGTCTCGTCAGCAACCACAGCCTCCATGAGACATCATCAGTATTTGTAGACTCCCTGACCAAGACGGCCAGTGTCCCCCAGCACGGCACCCCAGGCCCAGGTCCCACTGATGCCAGCAAGGTGCTGGCTAAGGGCCTGGGGCTGAGCAAGGCCTACGTGGGCCAGAAGAGCAGCTTCACCGTGGACTGCAGCAAAGCAGGTGGGTGCCCGGAACACAGGAAGGAGGATGAAGGGGTGGGGATGCCTTTGAGGGTGTGGCCGTCGCTTCTAAAGCCACTTCCTATCTTGGCCTCCCTGCCCTCTGCCTTAAGTACCTTGAAGGAGCTGGAGTTTCCTATGCTGGCCTGGCTGGGGGGCAGGGGTGCTGGCAGGTCTTTAGAAAGGGGCGGCAGCCTAGCCAGTGTGGCTCAGTGGGTATGTCAACCCATGAACCAGGAGGTCATGGTTCGATTCCCAGTCAGGGCACATGCCTGGGTTGCGGGCTCAGTCCCCAGTGTGGGGAGTGCAAGAGGCAGCCGATCAATCTTTCTCTCTCATCATTGCTGTTTCTATCTCTCTCTCCCTCTCCCTTCCTTTCTGAAATCAATAAAAATGTATGTTAAAAGAAGGAAAAAAAAAAAGAATAGAAAAGAAAAGAAAGGGCTGTTCACTCTGCCCTGGCTGGGTAGGTCAATTGGTTAGAGCATCATCCTGATAGGCCAAGGTTGCGGGTTTGATCCCCAGTCAGGGCACATACAAGAATCAACCAATGAATGCATAATTAAGTGGAACAACAAATCCATGTTTCTCTCTTTCCTCTCCCTTTCGCTCTCTCTCTCTCTCTCTCTCTCTCTCTCTCTCTCTCTGCCCCTCCCTCCCTCCCTCTCTCTCTCTCTCCCTCCCTCCCTCTCTTTCTCCCCCCCTTCCTCCCTCCCCCTCCCCCACCCCAAGTCAATAAATAATTTTTTATAAAGAAAGGGCTGTTACCCTGGAACAGTGAGGAGGACAGGAGGAGGGGTGGGGGGTCAGCATAGTTACAACTGAAAATGGGGGGCTTGGAGCCTGGGACTGAGGCCCTCTCCCCCCGCCAGGCAACAACATGCTGCTAGTGGGGGTACACGGCCCCCGGACGCCCTGTGAGGAGATCCTGGTGAAGCACGTGGGCAGCCGGCTCTACAGCGTGTCCTACCTGCTCAAGGACAAGGGGGAGTACACGCTGGTTGTCAAGTGGGGCGACGAGCACATCCCGGGCAGCCCCTACCGTGTCCTGGTGCCCTGAGCTCTGTGCCTGTGCCAGTGGCGACTCCCAGGACCAGAAGTGTCCCCGTGCCCACCGCCCCCTCCCAAGCAGCCCCCCTCCTCCTCTCCTCAGCCCCGGAGCCCTGGCCAGCCCTGGCCGCCCTGTCACTGCAGCCACCCCTGCCCTGCGCTCACCTGCCTCTGCTTGGGCAAAGGAGAGAGGCGAGCAGCGGGAACCGTTGGTGGCTCTGCCTGTCTTCTTTGGTTCTGGGAGGGGTGACGGGTGGAGGCCTGTGCACGACCACCTGCTAGTTCCCTTCCCTAGCCAAGAAGAATAAAGCTCAGCTTTCATTCTCCTGAGACTGGCTCTCGCTTTCTTGCAAGGACGCCGACAGGGTGGATGGCACATGGGCTGCAGCCACAGGCTGCTGATCTCCAGGCCTGGCCCCACCTGCTGACCCCACCCCCTAACTCCAGGAGGCCCCATCTGCACTGGATCAATGCAGGGCAAGGGGGATGTAGCACCCCCAGAACACGGCCTGGTAAACTTGTCCCAGTCCACACCAGAAATAGACAGTGTCCTGGGGAAAGGCCGGGCCCTGGCCAGGCAGCAGGATGCAAAGTGCTGGGTGGGAGGACCAGGTAGCCAGGCTTGAAATCACAGCAGACCCTGGCCATCTCCTAGACATCTTAAGTGCACCACCACCCCTGGGGGAAGGGATTGTCGCAAGGTCCTCTGCCCCAACGGGCAGATTGTAGGTCTCTCATGGCCCCTCAGCAGGCAGGTGGGAATATTCGAGGAACTGCTGTCAGCTGCACAGTTTGCCCACTCCCACCCAAGCCCAGGTGTTCTTGTCTGTCCTGCCCTCCCTCCATGAGCTGCTTTGCCATGGCTCTTTGGGGCATTCAAACCCACCAGTTAACTGTCCATCACCTCCCACATCCCACCCAAGTATCTCCCACTCAAAACAACCAAATCTCCCAAGTCCTCTGCCATGGGCAGCAGGCAGCCTCCTCTCCCACTTCAGGGGAAGGGCCCTAAAGCCAGCTTTCAGCCCTCCGTGGCGCAGTGGTTGAGCATCTACCTATGAACCAGGAAGTCACGGTTCGATTCCCGGTCAGGGCACATGCCTGGGTTGCGGGCTCAATCTCCATGGGGGGCGGGCATGCAGGAGGCAGCCAATCAATGGTTCTCTCTCATTGATGTTTCCACCTCTCCCTCTCCCTTCCTCTGTGAAATCAATAAAAAAATATTAAAAAAAAATATTAACTTGCCCTAGCTCAGTGGTCGGCAAACTCATTAGTCAACAGAGCCAAATATCAACAGTACAACGATTGAAATTTCTTTGGAGAGCCAAATTTTTTAAACTTCTCTAACGCCACTTCTTCAAAATAGACTCACCCAGGCCGTGGTATTTTGTGGAAGAGCCACACTCAAGGGTCCAAAGAGCCGCATGTGGCTCGCGAGCCGCAGTTTGCCGACCACGGCCCTAGCTGGTTTGCCTCAATGGATACAGCAATAGCCTGAGGACTGAAGGGTCCCAGGTTCGATTCCCATCAAGGGCACATGCCTGGGTTGTGGGCTTGATCCCAGTGGGGGACGTGCAGGAGGAAGCCGGTCAATGATTCTCTCATCATTGATATTTCTCTTTCCCTCTCTCTTACTCTCTGAAATCAATAAAGATAGATATATTTTTATTTATTTATTTTAATATACCTCTTCATATGTAGTACCTATAACTTTTTTTAAAATATATTTTATTGATTTTTTTACAGAGAGGAAGAGAGAGGGATAGTTAGAAACATCGATGAGAGAGAAACATTGATCAGCTGCCTCCTGCACACCTCCTACTGGGGATGTGCCCGCAACCAAGGTACATGCCCTTGACCGGAATCGAACCTGGGACCTTTCAGTCTGCAGGCCGACGCTCTATCCACTGAGCCAAACCCGTTTCGGCAAGATAGATATATTTTTTAAAAATCAGCTTTCAGAGCTCTTCCCCAACTTGGTAGCTACAGGCACACTGGCCACGCCCCTTCCAGAAGCACTTTGGGGCCAGCAGGAGCCCAGAGCCCAGGGCACAGTTGCTTCTTGGCCCAGGAGAAACCATGAGCTCAGGGAGGGAGAGGGGGAGAATGATGCATGGCCAGCTGCCTGCTCCCCAAGCCTGTACTGGGGTTCCACCCCCCAATTCTACCCTCCATAGCATGTGGGACCCTCGCTGTTACTGCCCCTGGGGCTGGACTGCTGCCTGGGCTCTGGGTGGCCAGTCCCCATGATAAATACCCCAGGGGCCGCTGGACACGCCTGAATAAAGTCAGGCCCCACCCCCTGGCCCAGCACTTCTCACTCCCACTGTCCTCAAAGGCAGGTGGATTCTGGAGGCTTCTGGAAGCTGCCCAGCTGGGGAGGGAACAGGAGGAGGCAGAGCCCGGCCCACAGACCTGCAGCACCAGCAGGGGAACAGAGATCCCCCCGAGGCACCCCTTCTCCCCTCGGCCCAGTGGACCCCCAAGACTCTGCACACACAGCACACACCTCCCTTCCCTGAGATGCCAGAGCCTCCTGCCTCCTCCTAGGCTGGCCGCTCTAAGAGGAGACAGTCCTGCCCCCAGCCTCTCAAATCCCTGCCTGGTGGGCCCCCCACGGAGATGGCTCCCAGCTACCAGGAGCCCTGTCCCCTCCCCAGAGGCCCTGTCACACCCAGGCAGCTGTGACACGTGGGGCAGCAACGATGGGAAATGCCCACCTGGGGGGAACAGGCCCCTGGGGAGCACCCTGGACTGAGCCTGCAGGACACACCAGGCCTGAGCCTGAGCCCTGCCGGGCACGGGCAGGAGGGGCCCAGTGGAGGGCCCGCAGCTGGCACCAGGAGAGAGAGCCACCAGGACCTCATGCTGCTGGGGGCAAATGGCCCGGGACCCGGCTGAGCCACTGAGCGAACCCCAGACGACATCCTGGCTGCTGGGAGGACACGAGGAAGGTCAAGGCCCAGGCCATGAGCCAGGGTCACGCACTGGGTGTGGATGCCTGGCCACCCACCCAGAGCCAACAGGGTGGTCACCCAGCCTCACGCCCGAGCCCTGCTCACCAGTAGGGGCCAGGAGCAGAGGGGAGGACCCGGCCACATGCCTTCCCAGGCTCCCCCGCCTCACCTACTAAATGGGGAGGAGATGGCTGGTCACCCTATTGGGGGCACCGGGCCCCGCCCCGCAGGCCCTGTCTGCCCTGAGTGCGGGCAGGGCAGGGCATGGGGAGGGCTGAGCTGACCCCCACCCCACAGTCAGCCTCCACCCCTGCCCAGCCACACCTCTGCACCTGCCGCTCCCTGCTGCCCATCCCCGCAGGAGGCTGGGGGGCCCAGGTGGAGAAAGGGGAGCACTGGGCCCTCAGGGTAGGGCTGCCACCCCCCCCCTCCCCGACAGTGAGGGAGTCCAGCATGTCAACAAGGGGAACATTCCTCTGGGGGCCTTTGGGGTTCCCGCTGGGCCTCCAGCTCAGGCAGCCTCACCCCATCCAGGGCCTGGGGCCACAGTGCTCCAGGGCAGCCCCCTGGGAACCTGGAGGGAGCCAGGGGCCGAGGGGGGGAAGATACCAAGTCAGGGCGGCGAGCATACGTGGTGCTGGTGCTGACCTGGGGCCCTCGGTGCGCTCAGTGGCTCAGGACGTTGTCATCCCCGTCCAGGGCCCAGGCCATCCCGCCGCAGACGGGGCCCCAGAGGCAGGGCCGGTAATGCACAGACTCCTCCTCAGGCCCGGGCGTCCCCAGGGAGGCCGTTCCCTGCAGGAGGACACTGAGCTGCTTGGAGGTCAGGCTGCTGCCGCCACCTCCGTGACCAGCACGAGGGTCAGGGCAGGTCTCCAGGGCCCAGCGAGGCCGCAGCCAGGGGGGCAGGGTGAGGACATCGCTGAGCAGCGGGCGGGGCAGAGGCTGCCCTGCGGTCAGCACAGCAGCTGGAGATGAGGGGGCAGACATCCGTGCCCATGGGTCAGGACCCGGGTCCTCGGGCAGAGGGTGAGGCCACGGCGGTCACTGAGGGCAGATGGGGACAGGCTGCGGTTGGGGCTGTGACTGTGCCCATCCTCAGGGCAGGCCACCAGGAGGAGCTCCCCAGGAATGGGGCCCTGCAGCGGGGAGGGGGGCCAGTGCCCGCCCGGCACCGCCCAGCCCTCCACAGCTTCCTGGCCTGGCGGCCCCAGGCAGACCACAGGGCAGCGCCCTCCTCACTGTG